>ML802372.1:290216-304166 GCA_009831015.1 Picea engelmannii
TAGCTCAATGTCACTTTCCGAATATAACACCTGTGACTAGAGTGACCTCTAGTAACCCTGTTTACCCCTCTTTGGCCCTGGCTATAGTCTAACGGGGTGGTTTAGACCATTAAGCCTCCTTTTCTAGAGCTCCTATTTGGAAAAGGACATTACACTTTGTGGGTATATTTTGTGACTCAGTTTATCTGGTTCACGTGAATGGATCATCCTATTGAAGGAACCAACAGTATTGATGAAGATCTGCAGAACTATGTTATCCATGAGCTATAGCTCCTTTTGAGATCTAATGAATCCCTTTGTTGCCAGGGCTTCTTTGAATTTCCTTACGAATGTGTTAGGAGATTGCAATTTATCATGAAAATATGTCACCCCATATTTCTTACATTGTAGAGATGTCTTGTAGCTCTATTTGGCTACCAATATTTGGACAGTAGACACAGCAGTTTTGGGGCAGACTTGAGCCAACTGTAGCATAGACTATTGGAACAAATTCCAAGGTGCAAATCAGCATCAGTGACTGTGAGGCAGAAATGTCCTAAATTTCGTGAATGAGGCCGACCTATTCCTGGAGTTTTGGGGACAACCTTTTCCAATTAAAATCAGATCCGACCTATGCATGAGAAAGACCAGGGCCGACTTATATTGGATAAGGACAAACAAGTATAAATACACCATGTTTGCCTTAGTTGAGATAGGATAATGCGCTTATGACTGAGGAAGAATTAAAAGGGTTTCAGATCTACTGGAAGCGCCCAGGTCTATGAAGTAGTGGTTCTAGGCTCTAGCACATGTTTGAAAGGCATTCTCCTGTAACAAGTTGGAGACAGAATCGGTTGTGTTCTGGATCAGAGCAGAGCATAGTGCAAGGGACAAGGCTCAGGATCAGATCTGGTGAAACACTCCATGATTTAACCTTTAATACCATAAATAGAGTCAGATCCTTGCAAATAGAATAGCTTATTCATGTTCTGAAGATTTTCCCTTTGGATCAAAATAGGGCTACTGATTTATCTTCTCAGGTTCAGATCTGCTTGTTTATGAAGAACCAAGTCTCCAGATCAGCACTGCATACAAAAAACAAGCATAACTGAGCAGTTGGATCTAAAGGTTACCTATAGCAGCAGAAATGTGTTGTAATGCTAACAATCAGGCAGCTTGAAGAAGGAACAAGATCAAGACTCTAAGAAGTTAAGAACAATACATACTTACACATCAGAAGTATTATCTCCAGTAGATTGGGCCTCCACCTTCAGATCTAAAATTTGAAACTATGACGTTCTCGTCCAGCTAGTTCTTTGTAGCACCAGGAAAGAGAACCCAACATAGTTGTAGATCCATCCCAGCAGTATTTCCTTATGCAAACAAGTCAGATTGATCTAATCAAAGGAGATGGAGGGGTCTTTTATAGGAGAAGCAACTCATGGATTCCAGCCAATGGTTTTAGCTCTAGGGTTTAGCCTATGGTTTTGAACACATGGTTTTGAGCCCCTGATTTCTTAAACAAGAAAATAGTTTTGGAACATAGAATACTTTGACCTGTGGTTTTCTGCACTTGATGAGGTCACTCAGCACATGGAATGGGCCAGCAGTTTTCGGACATGGATTCTTGTTGAGCACACATATTTGAGGGGTGGTTTTACTCCATATCTATCCACTTAAGAAGGGTGCACTAATTGGTGACTGTCTCCTTGCTATTTTGAGAAACTAGACATGGTCAAACCCTCATGCTAAGGAAGATGCCCTTATCTCTTGGCCCTATTTTTGGAAGGAAATTGCAACTAACTCCTTGTGTCATCACTTGTTGATTGGATTGTTACAGTTAGGTAGAGGAAACAATAGTATTTCTGTTTTCCTAGATTATTTTATTGGAGGAAGTTGAGATCTAAACTAACTTCTTATTTTAATTGTATTTCTCAGAGAGAAAAGTGGATCTGGGAAAACAAATAATATTTTATTGTACGAGGGAGTTTGAGCTCAAACCTATATAAGTGTAATATCCCAAACAGAAATGTACTTGTTTGTTGTTCTATTTGTTGTGTGATTTGTGTCAATTACCTTGCATTCATAAGTTTTTAGACTAGAAACCGATTGGTGAATTTCTACGAACAGTTTGCAGGTGTAAGATATCACATCAAGCATATTGCATTACAAATAATAGAAGAGACATCTCAGGCATTTTATTATCGATGGAAAACCAGTTACAACAGCAGTATGAACTCCTATTGGCTGCTATGGCAGCTGGACACGCATGCAATAAGAAAATCAAAACCTGGAATGATAATGCCACAGTCCCTTCTTCAAATTAAACCCACTGCAGGGATCCTCTGTCAAGTGAATAGGCCCCTTCAGATACCTCATGGTTCTCCCAACCCCCACGGACCTGTCACCAAGAGGTTTGTCCCTCCTCCAATTGGCCCGGCAGCTCCCTCAAACCCTGCGGCCTGTAAACAAATGGGAGATGGCTCCCTTAACTGCTCGCGGCCTCCTTGGCATCCACGAGACCTCACGGTCTGCTCCAGCAATGCCCCCGAGTCTCACGATTTAGCTGGGTGTGAGATCGGCCCCTTTCCAGGCGGCCTCCTTGGCATCCACGAGACCTCACGGTCGGCTCCAGCAATGCCCACGATTCTCACTATTTAGCTGGGTGTGAGATCGGCCCCTTTCCAGGCGGCCTCTCCAAGTGCTACGCCTCCCCACTCAACCCTCACAACTTCTCTGGATGCCACAGACTTGCAAAATAGGAGATTGGTCCTCCTATCAACCTCCTAATAACACGATTCTGTCTTCAAGAGATGAATCGGCCTCCAAGTGAAGCCCCACGGAAATCTCCTCGTCCTCCCTAGTACCACAAACCTGCAAGCAATGAAGTCGGCCTCCTCTTAGGCAGATTGACCCCTCCAAAACTGAAGACAACTAACAAGATAGGTTCCTCTCTCAAGATGACTTCTCTGACACTTCCAAGCAGATCGATCCTCCACCAATACTGAAGACAATCATAAACTGAGATCCAAATGAGAATCCTGGATGGACTCCCTCTCTTTGTCCAACTAGGGTGGGTATTGCACCATCGAAGCAAGACCAGCAATGGAAGGGTTTTGCGAAACCCTAACGAAACAATAGCTCTAGGAGCACCATACAACTATCAATCAAATTGTAATGATAAAGTGAGAGGCTACCCCTCCTTTAATTCTTCTTTTGAGCCTTCTAGATCTTTCCCTTTTGACCAAATCAAACCCTTACCTTATTTCCCCTCTAATATTCACTTAAACATTAAAAATTACTTTTTAATGTTTAAGTAATTAATTATTTATTTTTATTTAATGTCACTTTAAGATTCGGTCATATTTAACCCAGTGACACTAAATAAAACCCCGTGACTCTCTTTCCCTCACTCACTATAGCCTACGGGAGTCATATAGGCTACTGAGTCAATCTTTGTTACAATCAAGAGGAAGGGGACTTCACAATCCTCCTTTCCCAAGATTTCTTGTCCCCAAGCAACTCTAAATCATTATGCTGCAGAATCTGCTCTCTTTCCCAAGTGGCATCCTTGGCGGGCAACCCTCTCCACAAGACTAGGAACTCTCAAATGACTTGACTCCTTAGCCTCCTCTCTCTGATATCAATAATCCTCTCTGGAGTCAGAACCAATTGTCTTTCCTCATCTAGAGGAGGAAGATCTGTTGAAGGGGTGACTTGCTATCCCAGTGCCTTCTTGAGGCAAGACACATGGAAGACGTTGTGTATCCTGCTGCTACCCTCAGGCAACTCCAACTCATATGCCACCTCTCCGACTCTCTTGATCACGCTGTATGGTCCATATAAGCGAGGCTCTGTTTTTCTGCGCCACACTTCTTCATCAAAGACTGTCTGTAGGGATGCAATCTGATATAGACTAAATCCCCAACCTCAACACTGCGCTCCAACCTGTGCCTGTTTGCATGCAACTTCTGTTGATTTTGGGCGACTTGCAAGTTCTCCTTTAGGACTCTCAAAATGTCCTGATTATCCTGCAACCAATCTTTGGCCTTGGGGGCCTTGCTCTCCCCAAATGCCAAATCTACAAATGATGGGGCATCATAGCCATACAATGTCCTGAAAGGGGTCATCCCGATGGAGATGTGATAAGTGGTATTATAATAGTGTTCCCCAAGATGCAACCACTTCAGCCACGCCCTCTGTTGTCTTGGCACATAGTTTCGCCAGTATCCCTCAATCCACTTGTTCACGATCTCGGTTTGCCCATCTGTCTGAGGATGATAGATGGTACTAGGTGTCAACTCTGTCCCTGATAACCTGAACAATTCCTGCCAAAATGTGTTGAGAAACCTGCTGTCACGGTCAGTGACTATGTATCTTGGGAGACCATGAAGTTTGAACACCTCCTTGGAGAATATGTCCACCACTTGAGTTGCGCTATACTCTGAAGGAATGGCAAAGAAGTGCGCATATTTGGTCAACCTATCCACCACCATGTAGATACAGTCCCTGCCTTGTACCTTCGACAACCCTGTAATGAAATCCATGGAAATACTTTCCCATTTTTGCTCGAGAATCAACAATGGTTGAAGCAACCCTGCAGGATGTGTAAGCTCTGACTTGTTCTGTTGACAGGTCAGGCACTCTCTGACATATTGAAGCACGTCCTCCTTGAGACCCTTCCAAGAGAATCTCTCCCTCACTTGCCTGTAGGTCTTCAGATACCCCGGGTGCCCTGCTAGTGGTGCGTCATGTACCGCTCTCAAAATCTTATCCTTGTGTGTGGACTCAGGGACAAGATAGATCCTGTCTTTGTAGTAGATGATGTCATCCATTACCCTGTACCTGTCATCCTGAATAATACCCTCCATCAGCTCACAGGCGAAGGTATTCTTGGAGTACTCCACCAAGAGAATGGACTTCCAGTCTGCTGAGATCTTTGTCATGGAGAAGGCTGCAGGTCTCTTGGATAGGGCGTCAACAACTATGTTCTTCTTTCCCTTTACATACTCGATGTCAAAATCATATGCCTACACCTTGTTAATTTTTGATGGTTAAGCTGATGCATATAGTTTATTTTTGTTTAGCATTACTTGAACCATAAACACTGCAACAATACATTAGCTACAGTAAACCAAGATCACAAGAAGAATAACCATGCACAAGAACACAAGAAGTATCCTGGGAAAACCCTTCTCAACCAAGGGAAAAACCCGACAATCCCATTACTATATTGCCAAGAGAAGATCCTCCATCCACCACCAAACCCTAGCACACAAGAGGGTGCTGCTATAACTGAGAAAGCCGACGCCTAGGAAAGTGCGCCCTAATTTCAGACCTCAACTTCTGAAATTATGACATGACAAGTGAGAGTGAGATCCACAATGGGGATCTACTCCTATTTATACAAGAGCTGACACAACAATAGGTGTGTCTATTGGCACAATAGGGCTGACCTCTTCAATTGAATAATATAATTAATAATTACACAATATTAATTATCTTTCACATGGTGGGGCCGACTTGTACCCTTCACAACATAATTAGGGTTACAACAAATCTTACTCTCAGACAATATAGCAAGGGATCCACACATCCTCTAGTGCTCATCCACTAGGGACACGTCCACCTGTGCTCACCCATAGGGACGTCACACTCAACAAATCACTCAACTGAGTCCACATGAGTACCATCTCAGGCCGACTCAACTAAGTCCATAGGAGTACAAGGCAGGAGACCATCTGAAGCCAACTCAACTCAGTCCAGAGGAGTACAAGGCAGGAGACCATCTCAAGTCATCTCAACTCAGTCCAGAGGAGTAGACAAGAGACCACAAGTCATCACAAATCAGTCCAGAGTCTGACGTACACCCATCACATGGGCACACCCAACACATGGGCTCTCACAGATGTCTCAACTCAGTCCAGAGGAGAATGATCTGGAGGATGACTCATCAAGCTGCAATCATCAACACACCTTACTCACCCACTTCTGTTGCCTCTCATTCAGGTCCTACTGCTCTAAGAAATATCTCAAGTTGTTGTTGTCAGTCCTAATCACAAAGCGTCCTCCCACCAGGTACTGTCTGAACTTGGCCAATGCATGCATGATGGCCAACATCTTCTTATCATAGATAGGATAGGGCTTCTCTGGCTCCCTCAACTTTCTGCTCTCGAAAGCCACCGGGTGTCGATTCTGCATCAACACCGCTCCTATCCCCTCACCAGATGTGTCACACTCTAGTACAAAAGGTTGCGTAAAATCTGGCCAACCAGGATCTCCTCCCTCATATCCATCACCTCTCAGTATCCTCCCTCCCTATGGCTGACCACACCCTCCTCACCTTCTCCCTCTCTACATAACCTTTCCCTCCCCCCCACCCCCACTTCCTAGCTCCCCGCCCCACCTCCCCGCACCACCTTCTTTTTCGATAGAGAGTATGCCGACTCCTACACTACCTACCTTAAGGAGTTGCTCCCCCCCATTTCTCACTTCAGATCATTGGACACAACCACAGCCAAATATGAGATACTCTCCAAGGTTCTCGAGGTGGCAACTCTTGACTCCTACCCCCATTCTACTCGTCATCACACCCTATGAATCGTTGGTTCGACGATGAATGCAAAATCCTCCACAAACAACTCCATTTCACTCTCATACATGATCCCTCATCCTCTCTCGGCCTTCGTAAAACCTACCGTCAATTCCTTTGTTGCAAAAAGAGAATGTTCCTCTCCCAGAGGAGGCGTGAACTTTGTGTAGCCCTTCGCCACTACCCAAAAGCTTTCTGGCGGGCCCTTTTTCCTAGACATTGAGCCATCTCACCCGATCTAGACCCCCAAGCCATGTTCTCCTACTCAATCTCCCTTTATGACATTCTTGGGCAACCTCTCACCCACATCCGCTCCCCTCCCTCCTCTTGCCACCTTTCTTTTGAGAGAGATATCAGGAGAACAACTAGAGCTATGAGCACCGACAAAGCAGCAGATGAAGAAGGCCTCCAGGCCAAACTCCTTATGCATGGCATTCGTTCCCTTAACTCACACATTGTTGATTTATTTAACCATGTGTTATGTTCAGGTTTCCCTCACTCCTAGACAAGGCACATCATTCACCCTATTCACAAATTGGAGAATAGTTCAGATCCAAACAATTACAGGGCTATCATGGTGGGACATAAGTTCTCCAAACTCTATGCCACATCTATGCATCGACGAATTTTTGACGATTTGGAGAGTCATCATCTCAGAGCTGAAGGACAGGCCGGTTTCCACTCGGATTACCAGACGATCGATCACATTTTCACACTCAAAGCCATTATTGAGGAGGCCCGTCATCCCTCTTCGAAGGTTTATTGCTGTTTTGTAGATTCCTGAAAAGCTTTTGACACAGTGCCACGAGTGGCTTTATTCCAGAGACTTCGTGACATCAACATATCTGAGACCCTCATAGTAGCCATCATGAGGTTGTATGAGTCAGTTTTGGGACGCCTTAGGTTAGCTCATGGCCTCTCTGATTTTATTCACAGTACCATTGGGGTAAAACAGGGATGCCCCCTCTCACCGACTCTTTTTGGAATATATATTGATGAGCTAGAGTCTTTCCTCCACGACCACATCCAGGATGGAGATGGTTGTCTCCTTCATCAGGTGCTAATCTTCCTGCTCCTTTTTGCTGATGACCTGATCTTGTTGGCCTCCACTCTTGAGGGCCTGTTATCCCCATTTCCTAGGGATAACTAAGGAGATGATGTCTCGAGGCCCTTAGGTTGCCGACATGGAGTACCAAGAGACAGATGGTTGACAACGTCCACTTGCACAGACAAAGGCCCGCCTCACCACCACAGATCTCAGATTGAGCTAGAGTCTTTCCTCCACGACCACATCTAGGATGGATATGGCTGTCTCCTTCATCATGTGCTAATCTTCCTGCTCCTTTTTGCTGATGACCTGATCTTGTTGGCCTCCACTCTTGAGGGCCTGTTATCCCCATTTCCTAGGGATAACTAAGGAGATGATGTCTCGAGGCCCTCAGGTTGCTGACATGGAGTACCAAGAGACAGATGGCTGACAATGTCCACTTGCACAGACAAAGGCCTGCCTCACCACCACAGATCTCAGATTCATCACGATGGTATCCGCCACACCAGCTTGCTTCCGGAAGACATTGGGTCTTGCTCCATGAGGTACAAGCCAGGTATTATGGTGAGTGTCATTTCAATATTTGAGGCATTTGAGTCTGTTGCATTTGAAAGTTGCTTTTGATTATGTAACGTCTACTTGGAAGTTATGCTCTTTGCCCTGTTTCACCTTGGTGGTTGACATTGCGTCCTAATAAGTAGTCACCCTTAGGGATGTGTTTGCTACTGGGAGGTCCCCTTGACAAGTCATCGTGCCATTCCCGATCATACTTACCCTTTCCACACTTCACCCCCTCACCTCCTTATCTTTTGGGATTTTCGAGTGTACTGACCAAAGAAGGGATTGTCCCTCATTTCATGGGAAGAAGGGGCTGAAGGCCCAGAGGGAATGTAGCTGGCAAAAGATAAAATCCAAATCATAACCTTCCAGATGCTTGCCCAAAAGAGGTCTTGAGAATAATGAAATGTTTCTCCTAAAAATTCAAAGACTTGCAAAAGCAAACACATACATATAAATGTCCCACTTGTTGAGGGGTCTACACAAGTGCGTTACAAGCTAGACTTTACCCCCATGGAACTCTGTGTACCTCTCCCTTCAAGTGACACTGTGGTACTGCCCCCCAAGTTATATGTTACCCCATAGGGAGTACGCAGTTGTTCTGGATCTTAATTAATTAATGGCAGTAAATGGGCTTGGAAAAATGATGCATTGAAAACAAAGGTGCAACACACCCTCTACAAAGGCACCCATTAATGAGACACTACGATCCCTTGTATGTCATGAACCCCATGCCCAAAAGTCTTGCCCCCATCCACTTCATCTTCTCCACATGGCTTAGAGGGGGGGTCCACCTGGGAAACACTCCTTGAATTAGGAAATGATTCACCCAATAGGTCACTTTGTCAACCCTCCCATACCTAAACTCGGCAAGTTGCATAGGGTCTTTGAGCACTTGTTTAATTTGATGAGGTGGTTTTTGATGCACATGCTTAGGTGACTCTTTTATTAATTTGATTTACTTATCATGATACATTTGACTTGAAATCCTTGGAGGGCATATTCATTGTCTTTGTAGGAACTTGCTTGGTGGATAGTTTTGGAAGAACAAGCTTAGCTTGGGCTTCCTTGGGGCATGAAGCCCACAGGGTGGATACCATGGACCACACAACGGATGATGATGACAGCCTTTGGAGGCTTGAAAGACCCCATGGAGGATCTCACCTAGCCCCTACGAGCCCAACGTTTTTCCTTTGGAGGTCAAAACGTCACTTAGAGAGGCTTGACGTCACCCTAGGGTTAGGGTTTGGAGTGGTGGTGTGGTGTTGACTTGACACTTGACACCTTTTGGATGGAGAGAAGCTTTGGCTTGATGAAGGAAACCCTAGCGCATGAGAGGGAGGCCTTTGGAGGCCCAACGTTTCACCTCCAAGCTCAAACAACTTGCTAGAAGTGCCAAAACGTCACCCTAGAGAGGGGTGATGTCATCTTTAGGGTTTCTTATGTGCAAATTTTAAGTTAATTTTGAATTTAATATTGTAAAGGGGCAAAACAAAGGGAAATGTCTCCCTTATTTTGTGGTTTACCCTAACTTAAGTGGACAAACACTTTTTAGAGGATTTGTATAAATAAGGATCATTTCTATTTCATTTTCATCATAGCTCTCCCATTTGGAGAAGGATCCTTGGCTGAAATTTGCGCTCCTCTTGAGCAATTTTACATTTCTCTCTCTTTTACTTGCTCATGTGATGGTTTGTCTTTGCTATTGGATGGAGAAGTGATGCGCTATCTCTCTTGGAGGCTAATTCTTGCATTGTGGTAGAATTTTCTTGGTTAAAAATGAGTTTATCTTGTTGATGCTTGGACTAGGTAAGGAATCTATGCTTTGTTGTTGCTTCTTTCTTAGTTGCAAGGTTAATTTGCTAAGCTCTTGGGGAGTATAAGGGCACACAACCCCACTAAGCCTATCATAAATGTCTTGAATAACCTATTGTACAAAAGGTTACTAGGAGAAGTAAAAGGGCTTACACCCTCCTAGTTTTCTCCTTGCTAGTCTTGCTTGCCTTAGGAATTAAAAGGACTTACACTCCTAGGGAAGTAGCATAACTAGCTTATTTATTAAAAGACTTCATAACCCAATATTTCTAGACACTAATCTCTTGCATTGGAGAAATAAAATCATTGCATTGGTATATGTGAAATTTCAAGATATCGAAATTGTCTTAGTTGGAATCTTTTCTATGTGCTTTAGGCTTGCTAAGGTCAATAGGGCGTCTTGATTGGCTAAGGATATCTTACTGCTGTTATAACATTAAAGCTACAGCCATTAGGGCTGCAGCAAATTTCTCTCAAACTTTTACTTTTTCTCTCTTTTCAATTGACAAAATTTGATAGAAAGCTGCCATAATAATCTACTTGTCATTTAGCATCTTTTGGGTGGTCTACTTGTAATTTTTGGTGGTTAGAATTTTCATCTGTAGCAATCTTTTGCTATAGCCATAAGGCTGTTATAATATCTTTGCAATAACATCTCTGAACAACCCTATTTTGTTGCTAAAGTCTTGTTCTATCTCACTTGAGTTATACTAGTTATTGCTAGCTTATCTCTTGCATATTTAACTAGACTTTTAGTGACTTATCTAGCAGCGTTGATTATGATTTACTTGCTGAATTATATCATTGTTTACTGCTGCTATATAGGAAAAGAAGCTTCACTTGCTTGTCCATTGGATATCTTGGCTTGTATACTTGTCTTTTCTTGTGTCTCGGGCAGGTACAACAATCTTCTGCAGGTGCACTACTTCTTGGCAACCTTCTCTCATCAACAAGATTTCATCCCAAGCCTTCCATCTCTTCACAACTTGACCTATAGAGGCTTCATCTTCCACAACCTCACTTTCCATCTCATTTCCCCCTAGGGTCACTCAGGATTCCCCCCTTGTGTAGGATTTATCCTTCACTAAAGAGAGGGGAGGGTTTATCTAAGGTAACAGTGGGTAGACTCTCTCACAATTATCGACATCTCGTGGATTGGGTCGGGCTTTTCCCAACCTACAGTTTGTGCGATAACAGGGCCTATAGAGATAGATTGATGCCCTAGCCAGTTTTTGTGACCTCTGATAGTTGACGGTTAACTTGGTTGAAACCAAGGTCATGATCTTCAATGCTTGAAAGCGTTCTCTCACAGACTTACACTTCTACTTCAGAGGGGAAGAGATTGAGATTAGCATAGCTTACACCTACATGGGGGTCCAGTTCACGGGGCCTTGTTTTGGCATGCGGCAAGCCCTCCAACCCCGATTGAACAAAGGGTATGGGTCCCTAGCCCTCATTGCGAGATAGTGTTTCCAAGGTCAGTTTCAGGACATCTTGTCCAAAATCTATCTCATGGAGGCGATTATCAGACCCACAATACTTTATGGCTCAGGAATTTGGGGACCGAGCCTGATACCGACAGATTGGGCTTAGTTGGAGAGAGTTCAGATATTGCTTCTCAGGTGCATCATCAGATGAAAACTTACAGTTCCACAACCCATTATTTAGGCAGAGTTCGGGGTCTAACCATTCCGCCTCAAGGTTATCTTTCTCTTGATCTCCTTCATTCATAGAGTTGGATCTTTCAGGGACTCTGCTACTAGGAGAGAGCGATATCCCTATCTTTCACTTTGCTCCTCAGAGGCCCTCACCTAGGATCACTCCACAGCCGTCGCGCACGAGGTTGGTTTTTAGAGGCGTCCAGACTTCTCTAGTCGATGACCATCTCTACAGAGTGCCTTCCCCCCTTCGGATACTCCTTAGATGCGCCGACCCATCTCTTGCCGGTCAGACAGATTGTGAATCGAGACATCAGAGAGGACATATACAGATTATACATTCAAGTCACCTGGACCTCACCCCCGACGAGCCTGGGCCCGAAGATGTCTTCCTACTTAGAGAACTTTTTGGAGCTGTGGGATGGTATCATTGCCAACCCCCCATACACATACAGACATTGGATGCATTCACTCAGGATCCCTCTGCGATAGCTCTAGGTCAATTCTCATTGACTCCGAGTGGAGATTGATCACCATATCCCACGTTCTGATAGGGTCTACTAGATATGCCACCTATAGGAGCCGGAGTTCGAGAGGCACCTCATTTTCCGGTGCTCAGTATACTATGAGATCAGAGGATGTTACTACTGCCTCTACAAGGACTCAGGGGGCTCCCTCTCTACTTTCTTTTGTTATCAGGATCATAGGTGCCTAGCTCTTTTCATCAGGGAGATCCTCAATCATAGATCCCAACTTCTGTACACCCCCCCCACTCGGGGAAGACTAGGAGGATCACTTCATGCTTCCATGCCTTTCCACCAGATCATAGCAACAAACGACAGTCTGAGTTCCAGAGTACTTTAGACCGTAGAGTGGTGAGACCTTGGACCCATCCTCCCTCCTCGGGAGATCGACCGTTATGTTTGAGACTCTTTCAGAGATGTAGGACCATACACCCATCCACACACATCTTCATAGTGACAGAGGTTTCAGCTTCAGACAACGTAGGGCACCTCTCGCCCAATGGACCACCTCCCAGCCCCAACGGAGCAGTTAGAGATCTATTCAAAGCTTCTTTCCTTCAACCTCGAATGGTAGGGGAACTGAGCTTCCTCGCTCTTACATCCCCCCAAGGGTCATACGGCCAGATCCCCCTATGGTATTTGAGGACTCTGACAGCAAGACAACGCGACCCTCGTGTTCCCCTAGCCATCGGTCATCATATTCAGGATACATTAACCTCACTGGCTTCACCTTCAAATATTTCTCTCGATTATTTTTGAGTTGTCCAACTCCTACTATGGACACTCTCACTTCGTTTCACCGCACTTATGATACTGTTATATACACTTCTTCTTTGTTTTTAGTTAGACCTAGGGCTTAGCCTTGTCATATATTTACCTAGACTGTACTTTCACTTTTTAGTTTTCTTCTCTTTCCTAGATCTTTCTCTCATTTATGGGAGTTACTTTTGCACTCCCACATTGTATTGTATACATACTGGATGTATCCTTTAGTCCCATTGACCTACTTTTGTGGTCATTTGTTGGACATTAATAAAATTATCTTATCTTATCTTTGAACCTAATCCCAAGAACTTCTTATCTTGTTATACTCTATAACCAATCTTTAGTTGTATATTTATTAACCACAGGTAAATGTTGTAATATAAGCATTGCACCATTTTCATTGGAAACATTTATGTTTCTGAGAAGATACTACTTATAGTATGCCAAAAATAAAATATGCACATAAAAAAGGGTGGTTACCTTATTACAAACAACACTGCAATAAGGTCAAAATAGTAATTAATAGATACATTTTGCATCATGTACTAGTGAAAGACCTCTGGCTTTGCTCTGGGCACTTACATTGTTGAACCACAACTTTTGAAAGGTAGAGGCAATGCTTATAGTTCCTTCAAAAATATACTTACAATGAAGTTTCTAGAGAGAAGAGAGAGCTGAAATCCATATCCAATGCTAGAAAATGAGCGATTTACAATCTCCAAGTAAAGCTGCCCTCAAGTGAATGGTTCCTTGAAATAAGCATGAAATGTTTTACTGAACTATTCTCCAACATTGTTGAGAAAACTAGCACTCCTAGAAAATGTGTTTGAGTATCTTAGTTTTGTCACAATAAGATCAGTTGCCATCATTGAACCCACTTTTAGCAAGACTAAACTTCGTGGGAAGTCCTTGATACAACACTAGCCATGAAAATACCTTGCATTTGTAGGATATTCCATAAGACCTTTTACACCACATATTGTATGGGGTGTCTGAGGACCTGTTATCGCA
>ML802372.1:327257-338515 GCA_009831015.1 Picea engelmannii
TTGCGTCCTCTACTAAATTGACTCCATTAACCCCAAGGCACTGATCTTAGACCTCCAGCGTTGAAGTAGAATTGGATCTAAAACACTCTCAAACCTTTTTTGAATTGAAACCCTAACTACACTAACCCTAACCTACTAACCCTGAGTTGCTGACGTCATCTTTGGTTATTTCATCTTTGATGCATCAACGTCTTGTTTTAAGAGAAATTGAATGGTGGTTTAGGCATTAATTGAATAAAGTGTTGATTGGTTACCTTGAATGCCACATTATTCCAATATTTATTGGTGGAGTGTCATATCTTTTATTGCTATTTATAAACATTGACTTCGTCAACATTTATTGCTATATTGCTCATATACATTTATCAGATAGTCTTATGAAGTACTAACCCTTTGAAATATAGCTTTGTTCCAGGCAGGTGTTCTTCATTGGGGATTTACTTTATTATTGGCTGTTTAGCCGGACTATCTTTTGGGTGGTGACTTGTGAAAGGGGAATTTGTCCTTGTCCTTTATCCCTTGCCCTTTCAAAACTCCAAGTCACCGGGGACGTCTCCCCTGGGCCTAGCCTCCCTAAAGAGAAAGAACCTACCCATCGTGGTGACATTGGGTGGGATAGGTTCCTGTTACGCCAGTTTGGCCTTCTACCTTATAGCCTTTACTCCTAGCTACAAACTGTGCGATAACAGGCACTTAATGGGATTACTATGGTACTTTAGTAGAAGCATGATACCATGCTAATAAACAAAATCCCATTTTAGTTTGGTTACAAATTCTTTTGATCTTGGTTGACAAGGAGAAACTGATCCTAGTCAAACAATAATACCCATGAGGCCAGGATTGAAAAAAATCCTTGACTTGAAAAAATCAGTATTTGACAAATTGCATTCAATAATGACCCATTACGTCGTGAAAAATACTTCATTCCATATAGTATTACTGCAATAGTGAAATATGAAAAGAAAATAGAGGAATAATAAATATGCACTTTGAATGATAAATACAACCAAAATAGAGGCAAGAATACCACCCACACCGATGCACAAAAATATAATATTGCACCAACAAGTTGAAAGAGATGAGAGAAATAGCGTAGTCAAAATTTATCTTTGCATTAGTCAAGAGATTGGCTGCATCATAAATACAAGACCGATCATAATAATTTGGCTATGCGCAGAGTACAAGAAGCAAGAAGAGAAGAGGAGAAGATGGAAAAGAAAATCTGCTAGCTGCTCATAAAAAAACTCTGCTGAAATAATCCCATTCGTCCTTCCATTATAGCTCACTGGGATCTCTAAACAAGGTGACATCCTCATGCAAAACAACTCCATAATTAAGTGGCTGTAATAAATAAAAAGAACTGCTAAAATCAACCACCTAATAGCCATGAATAAACTTCTAACTCTCACTAAGAGGGAGTTTCCCTGTTCCATTATTTAGCCAAGCAAATGTGCCCTTCCTTAACTCTCCATGCGGTGTTGACTGAACTAAAGATGAACTGAAGATAAACTGTTCCAAAATTATCCTAGCTCATGTGCCCTCCATGCAGTGTTGACTCAACTCAAGATAAGTGAACCTTCCCAAAATAAACTGGCTGTCTAATAATATCATCCTCCTCGTGCAAGAAAGTCACCCTCTCTTGCCAATAATAGCTGATGAGTCATCCACTGAAAATAGAATTGATGCATGCAACTCAATCTTTTCTCACTGCCAAATTTATCCAATAAGGCGCCTAGGGTTTCCTCAAGATTAGGGTCCTAGGGTTTGCTCAAAAGATATTTCCATGTGTCATCCAACATGGCATGCTTACTTGCTGCCACATGTCACGCTGCATGGCGACCACACCTGTTAATAATAGCTTTGCTAAAAATAGACATGCTAAAAATAGCAGTCCCCCTAAAAATAGGAAAAAAAATTCGGGAACTACTAGGAGAACATTGCCAAATTTACACACCTAAAAATAGGCACTGGTAAAAATAGAAACTTCTTGCGTGTTAATGAAATCAGGCTCATCGGATTCGATTTTCTGCAAGGAATCCAAATATATTGTCAGAATCGTCATATGAGCCCTGAAACCCTAACTACTAAAAATAACAGTGTCTCACGTCGCCTGGAAAAATCTCATTGGCATCATGAGCTCGCAAGGATGCCAAATATGTGATCAACTTTGACATGCAGACCTCCGAACTCTGGGTCCTAAAAAATAGGAAGACTGCTAAAAATAGCAAGTTTCCCTAAAATTGATGAATATGCCTCTGCCTCTGCAATGAACTCTAATCCCTGGAAAGCCTCTCTGATCTCTATCAAAGCTGTCTCTGACTACGAGGTTGATGAAAACTAGCTGGATATTAACCCTCTATTTGCATATGCAAATCTGGAGGTTAACACTGTCTAGTCTTCCTAATCTGAAAATGAGGAATTTATAAGTCAAACACAATTCCAAAAAAAATTCTAACCTACTTAATAACTTTGGAGATTTGGAGGAATACCCCAATATTTCATACTTTATATATAAAAATCACAAATATCAAGAGCAGTTCTTATGATCTTATGGATTTTTTTTCTGGGAATTTTGAAAGCAAAACAGCAAATTTCCCTATATTAGCCCCTATAGTTTTCCATAATTATTATTTAGATCTAAAGATATTGGTTCAAGTTCAATTTTTAATAATTCCATTTTTAATCAAATCAATTAGACTGATGTGTTGAAAGGTTGCCAAAATAGGCCATGTGCCTTTTGGAAAGCAGGGGTTGCACTTGTTAAAATAGATCCTTGTTGGTATGCAGGATGTGAATTTTGACCGTTGTTGCCTTTCTTTCTGCCTACTTGGGTGAATTTGTACATTATATCTCTTTGAAACTTTTTTTTAATATTCTTTCCTATCACTGTTCAAGGCAATTGTACTCTCCTCGAGGCTTTCAATTAGCGAGACTGACTTATATGTTACCTAGTCGAAGAAAAATACAATGCTGAATTTTATTTTTGGCTAAGGTTTACCAGTAGCAGAAAATTTTGAAAGTAGGTGGCAAACCAACATAATATCAAAGATTAAGTATGGCAATCATATTCATAGGATATGACCAAATCACATTCTTTTGTAAAAATTGGGGAGTTCGTAGTCCTTGAACAGTTGATGCAATACAACTGGGCAGAGCAATGACGCTTTATCTTGGTTACTGTTTGGAAGGTTGACAAATTATATAGTTGAAAATGAGAAGCAATGGGCTGCATTCCCACACCAAGCCTAGCATTGCCAATGCAGTAACCTTGATGGCTTGCATATGTTATTTCCTAAGTCTCTTATTGTCTCTTGAACTCGATTCCACACCAAGATCAAGATTTGGGATTCTATTTAGATAGTTATATGCAGTGCAGTTCTACTTGTTTTTTTTCCAAGGAAAACTTTGCAGGATCCCCCCTCTTTCCTGCAATTTTGGGATGGAGGGTGGCTCAACCACCATATATAATAGTGGCTGGTAAACCCGAGGGACTCTACCGATTTGAATCTGTGACCTATCGCCTCCCCATCAGCCACATGTTTTGGGAGGATGGTTCAATTGATTGAGCTAACCCTTGGTGCTTTTTTTCTGAAGATATAACTATGTGGAATTCCCCTCTTCCTTGGAATGCCGGATGGAGGGTGGTATTAACTGCCAATGCCCATGAGCAGCTAGTAACCCCAAAGGAATCAATGGGAATGGATCTTGTGATCTCTCATTGACACTGTCCCTTTGGCGATATGGCCAAACCAATCGAGCTATCCTTTGGGGCTTAGTTCTACTTGGGTTTTCACTTTCATGCTTTCAGAGATTAAGCATTATAGTCCATGATCATAATCATAGGAATATGACCAAATCATTTTCTCTAGTGAAAAATGTGGAATTCCTAGTCCTTGAACAATTAATGCAATAGAATTGGGCATAGAAATGATGCCTTATCTCGGTTACAGTTCGGAAGAATGACAAATTATATAGTTGAAAATGAGAATCAAGGGACTGCATTCTCACACCAAGCTTAGCATTTCCGATGCAGTAATGATGGCTTGCATATGTTATTTCCTGGGTCTCTTATTATCTCTTGAACTCCATTCTACACCAATTTCGAGATTTGGGATTCTTTTGGTTAGTTATATGAAATGCTGTTCTACTTGGTTTTTCACTTTCATGCTTTTAAAGATTAAGCATTATAGTCCACTACGGTAATCATAAGAATATGACAACCATATTCTCTGGTGAAAAAATGTGGACTTTCTAGTCCTTGAACAAATTGATGCAATAGAACTGGGCATAGCAACAGTGCCTTACCATGGTTACAGTATGGAAGGATGACAAATATATAGTTGAAATGAGAGTACAGAAGGATGACAAATATATAGTTGAAATGAGAAGCGAGGGACCACATTCCCACACCAAGCTTAGAATTGCCAATACATTAACCTTGATGGCTTGCATATATTTTCCGAGGTCTTTTATTGTCTTTTGAACTCCATTCCACACCAAGATCAAGTTTGGGATTCTATTTGGCAGTTATATGCAATGCAGTTCTACTTGGTTTTTCACTTTCATGCTACAAAAGCATGCAAGATCTTTCTCTCATTCTATAACAGCAGTTACTGGTTTTAAAGATTCGTAACACAATTTTGTTAATGGATTTCTGGACTAATGACAGTGCATTGATATAATCTTATATTTACAGAATGGTGTTGTGCAATTTACTTGGTACTTGAACTACTAGTTTGTTCAAAATTCGTGATCTTATTGGTTGACTAACTTTGATTATTTATCTGCTGATGTGCATGATATAGCCAGGAACAATTTATGTATCTCAAACATTGCAGTTTAAAGCTCCTGTTTGCATTGGAGATAAATTACTCACCGAAGTGCAGGCACTAGAAGTCAGGGAGTACAGGCAAAAATACAGGTTTCATTTTTTGAACTCTCTCTCTCTCTCCATGTATAGATGAGTGAAGATATTGGCTTATTGTTTAACTAATGTCTGTAAAAGTAAGGAAATGAGACTATATGTTAGAGAATTCAGTAATGAAGACTTTCCATCTTGAATCAACTAAGAATGTGTCTGTATTTTGCAGAGTGAAGTTTGCAACAAAATGTTTCAAGAAGGAAGGGATGCTCCTTGTCCTTGATGGTGAAGCTGTAGCACTGTTGCCCAGTTTATTCCACAGTGTATGAAATGATTTTCAGACTACATTGTTTGAATCTCGAGTCTATTTATTGAAACCATTTTAATCCCTCGATTTATAATCGGACCAAACTGCATTATGCTGGGGATTGAAGTTGGTGTCATCTTGTAGATTTCTTCATTAAGTAAAGGAAAATATGTTTATACGACCGTTCTATCCTCTTGCAATTATGTACTTATTTATGCCATTTCATTTATTTTTGTAGAATCTAATATAATTCTTATATGCATTTATTTTTGACTTTAATAAATGTATAAATGTGCAAATGTTATTGAAGGTATATAGACGATTATTCTCAAGTTTCTATGTAATATTAGATTAATAATTGTAAATTAGATATTAGACATAGGCTTTAATAAAGTCATTTTGACTTTAGGTTACACTATGTTTTTATGTTTTATTTCACAGTGTATATCTTAGTCTATCKCACATTCATAAAATGGATTAACTTGACTATTATGTAATAGTTTATGAGGATATGTAATACTTTATAAGGAGGCTTTCACTCATTTAATAATGCAATACACACAACTCTTTCGAATATTCTTGGTTTGCTTTATGTGTTTGATCTTCATGTTATCACAATATGGTATCAGAGCTTGGTTAGAGCCATGGAGTTTGTGAGAGCGTGAAGATCTAGGGACTGTTGTTGGCAGAGACGAATCAAAAGATCACTAGTGTAACACAAGAGTGAAAAGGGTTTTCGGATCAGTGGAAACTAGGGACCGATTGATTTTAGGTTAGGAGAAAAGAAGAAAATCGAAAATCGAAAATCAAATCGATATTTTTTTAAGGGAAAGACCGTACGGACAAAGTCATACGGCTATACAACAACCAAACAAAGCCGCCAAGGTGAAAGACAATTGCCAAGGAGAAATCAGCCCGCACATGAGGATCCAGATGGCTGTACGGCACTATAAATCGAGCCGCCAAGGAGAAATCAGCCTGCATGTGAGGTGATTTCCGCAGAGGGACATGATTGAGGGGGCGTACAGGTATGGATTGGTTGTAAGGACCTCAAATTAGATTGTACAGATGCTACCATGGATTTCTTTAGCCTAAAATTGAACTGTATGGCCTGTTTGGATAGTCAATCAATGAAATTTCTCAGTTTTCTTGACAATACGGATGATTCAGAAGTAGATTGAAGCTATTCCTACTTGTCTTGCTGCCTACATTTGCAGATCCAAAAGATTCATCTGCTGTTTTGGTGTTTTCCAGTAGATCCAAGGAGAAATTCATAGAAATCTGTGTTTTGGTGATGTTTTTGGGTAGATTTATCAAAATCTTTGTTTTTTTCATCAATACATGGTTGCTACAAGTGTCTAGAGTTAGTATCCAGGTGTTCTTACTTCAGGATTGCATATTGAGAGAGGGAAGAATAGGAATTTCCATTATTCTACTCTATTTCAGACTTTCAGTACATATTTTTGCATTTTTTTACCTGTAGCAATGGCCTCTTTACCCAACATGATGACAGAAGGTAGGCAGAGATTCTCTGGTAAGGACTACAGTATGTGGAACCGATGTATGTAGGCCATATTCGAGTACATTTGCTTAGTAGATATTATCCCAAGGTAAAGATACTCGACCAACAACTGCGGGTAGAGACTAGGACAAGTATGATGAGCGAGATAGAGAAGTAGTAATGCTAATTAAATTGTTTGTAATAGATGAAATGCTTCCCAAAGTCCAAACAAGGAAGATTTCAACAACAATTTGAAGGCATTTGTAAGAGTTGCATGAGACTTTGGACAAGGGCAGAGCTTTCTTCTTGAATAATGTGCTATTTTCGATCATGATGGATGAAAATGCATTATGTAAGAGCATTTTCTTAAGATCAAGGATAAAAAAACAATTGTGGGCCATTGGTTGAAAAATGGAAGAGGAGGACATGGTGGTAATTACATTGACAAGCTTACCACATGCTTATGAGCACTTTATTGAAACCCTGGACATCACCACTACAAATGTTGATCTAAAGTTTGAAGCATTGTGCAATAAACTCTTATAGAAGGACAGATGGGAGAAACAGTTTGGTAGTAGTAGTGAGATAAAGGGTATAAAACATGTCTTTGTAGCCATTGTCAAGGGCAAATGCAAGTGGGAAAAGAAAAAAGGGGAAGGAAACGATGAGGATGCAACCAAGAGTCCGAAGAACATCACATGTCATTACTATGGAAAGGTGGGCCATGAAGAGCATTGCAAGAAGAGGTTGGATGATAAAAAAACCAACTAGGGAGGGCCTCAATAGAAGGATCATGTCACAACGCATACAAAGAAGTCGTCAACTTTCTATGCATTCATGGCCAAGAGACAAGTAGATCAACCCATGTCATATGCTTGATACATAGATTTAGGTGCATAATGGCACTTCACCAAGAGGAACGACTAGTTCACTGAGTCCTCTAAGGCTTTAGTGATGTTCAATGGTGGAGAAGAGTTCACGACAATATGCAAAGGGAATGCATTTTCTTTGGATGAAAACTGTTGATTTTCCTCTATGTGTACTATGTACTAGGAAGGAGCTTAATCTATTCTCAGTTAGTAAGATTATGAGGCATTGCCCCCATCTACATGTCATCTTTAGCAATCACAAATGTTACATAGTTGACAAAGAAATCAAGAAGACTTTTCTCTTGGTGTGGAAGATCATGGATTGTTCAGACTGGTTGACATTGTATAGGTCGGGGAGCATGCATTGGCAACCAAGAGTGCATTGGACATCAAGACACTTTGTCATTAGTGGCATGGGCACCTAAATGTGACCTACCTCTCTTAGTTGGCTCGAGATAATTTGGTACATGGACTTCTTGACATCCAGTAGCAAATAAAAGATATTTTTAGAGTTTGCTAGGCAAGGAAGCAACATAGAGCTCCATTTGATGAAGGACAAGCTTGGAGATTAAAAAGAGTCCTTTAGCTAGAACATGTAGATGTTTGTGGACCGATGAATATGACATCCATCACCAGTGCCTAGTATTTCCTTCTTTTTGTTGATGCCTACAGTAGGAAAGTGTGCTTGTATTTTCTGAAATTGAAATCTAATGTGTTTAATGAATTTCAAAAGTTCAAATCATTAACAGAAAGAGTCGGGTTGTTACATTACTACTCTTAGATCTCATAATGGTGGAGAATTTTGTTCAAAATAATTCAACAACTTTTGTGCTAAACATGGTATAGAAAGACGATTCAATACACCCTACACTCCACAATAGAATTGAGTGGTTGAGAGGCGGAACCACATTATCATAGATATGGCTAGGTGTATGATGGAGAACATATGTCTTCCATACAGGTTTTAGGCTAAGGCAATGTTTACAATAGTATATCTGCTAAATATATCTACAATGATGCGGTGAAGCAGAAGACCCTAGAGGAAGCAAGGTTTGGGAGGAATCCCAAAGTTCGTGATAGTAAGGTCTTTGGTTCCATTGCCTATGCCTGGGTTCCATAAGAGAAAATAGCCAAATTAAACCCAAAGAGCAAGAAATTGATGATCATAGGGTACAACGATAGTAATAAAGCTTATAGGTAGGTTGATGTTGACACCAATTAGTTCAGCTTCAATAGAGATGCCATAGTTAATGGAGAAGTCGGGCCTTTGAAGAATTCTCCAGAGATCAATTTTTTCAAAGCACAACCCATTGTGGCTAAGGATTTAGGTGTCAAGCTTCAGGTAGCTCCACCAGAAAGGGGGGAGCATGAGGAGTCTCCTAAGTCGATAATTTCCTTTTTTTCTAGACTTTGATGTAGATAGCCTGAATCAACATTTGGATGACATAGGTACAGAAGCCCAGGTCATGGTGACAACACTAATTTGGATAAGGAAAATCCTAGGAAGAGGCCAAAGTGGTGACACAACACCATTGGAGATGTTCAAGTGGGTGAGATGATAGAGGGACGATCATTGAGAGCCAAGAGCAAGAAGAAACCTAACATGGTCAACTTTTCTCTAATAGTCAATATTCAAAGAGTTTATGAGCCATAGGTGTTCGAGGAGGCAAAAGGGAAAATTGAAGGGGAGAAGGTCATGGCAACCGAACATGAGAGTCTAATGAAAAATCAAACTTGGGATCTCACAGATCTTCCACCAGGGAAGAAACCCATTGGATGCAAATAGGTATATAAGGTCAACAACAAGGTAGATGGTACACTCGATAAGTACGAGGCACAATTGGTTGCAAAAGGGTTTTCATAACGAGAGTGCATCGACTATGAGGAGACCTTTGTTCCTACAACAAAGATGAGCAACATTCGATTAGTTCTAGCCATGGAAGCATAGTTTGGCTAGAAGGTCCATCATATAGATGTGAAGAGTGCCTTCCTCAATGGAGATTTGGGGGAACAAGTCTACATGTATCAACCACATGGTTTTCAAGTTCTAGGGAAAGAACATCTTGTGTGTAGATTGAAGAAAGTTCTATATGGCTTGAAGTAGGCACCTAGGGCATGGTACATTAAAATTAATATGTGCTTGGATGAACAAGGGTTCCAACAGAGTCTTTTGGATTCCAATCTGTACGTCAAAAGCATAGGTAAGGATATCATCCCATTGATCATATATGTAGATGACTTCATTATTATAGGTAGTGAGGCATGTTGATGTTTTTGTAGCATCGTGAGGTATTCCCACATTGGCCTTGGTGTTCGACATGTGAGAATCGTTGTTGGCACTCACATTGCATTTTTTGTTTTGTGAAAACTCCTTGTATATTGAGCTGGGGCTTGGTTGGGGCTTCACAACCACATGTAGGGGCTTCACACCCACATGGAGAATAAACAATTCTAATTTAATGTTGAGTTTAGTGAAGGGCTTCTAAACTCACTTTAGACTCCTATAAAAGGAGAGGCAATGTGAGGATCATTGTGACATCTCATTGTGACATTATGGAGTTGGCATAAGTGAGTGAGCACTTGTGCTAAGGAGATTGGGTGGCAATTCCAGTAAAGGAGATTATGCACTTTGGCAAATCTAGCCTAGGGTTTCTAGACATTCTTTCTCTTCAGTTTTTCAACCTAGGAAGGATAACCACATGTATGAGCCTGCACGTGTGACAGGAGGAGGAGAGAGAGGCCACACGTGTCGTACGACCAGAACAAGCCGCACATGTGAACAAGTCACACGTGTGGTACAGACTGTATGGACCAAACGTGCGGACCGTGCAACTAATTAGGAAGGCCATACAAGTGACGTCAACATCAAGTAAGGTGACGTCAACAAGGTACAACAACAAATTTGCAAGTTGGTAGGGTTTTTTTGAGATTTTTGCTGAATTTGTAATTTGTCGGGAGGACCGTTTTTGTCCTAAAAAATTCTCAATCAAAATTTTTTACAGAACATTAATTTTTGTGTCTTATGTGTATGGATGATTTCTCTCTGATCTTTATGTTTCCACTGTAATTTTCTGTCATAATTTCAGTGTAAAATTATTCAGTGATAACAACCCTAGTTTATTGTTCGAGGTCACTTGGAAATAGTTTTCATATATGAAATTGAAAGCATTGGATTGCATGAAAAATTGACAAGGAAAGTGCTATAGAGTAGATCAAATCTAATATGAGTAAAGCTTTTGACCTGATATATCTAGGCCTCCTACATTATTGCCTAGGTGTAGAAGTTTGGCAAACATGTAGCAACATTTTTATATCACAAACAAAATATGCCAGGAGTTTGCTCGATAGGTTTAGAATGACAACTTGTAAAATCTTGTCTACACCTATGGAGAAAGGGTTGAAGTTTTTAGCCAAGATTGACTCTAGACAATTAATAAGTTAGTCTACAGGAAACTAGTGGGGAGTTTAATATACCTTACATCCACTAGGCTTGATTTGAGCTATGTTGTGAGCTTCATCTCCAAATTCTTGACAATGCCGAAGGTAGAACATGTTGAAATAATGTAACTGCGAAGAGCATTCTTATTATTATTGTTATTTTATTATTAGGATTAATCTCCATTGTGGATTAATCATGTCGGTAATTGTATAAGGACCAAATCCCCTTTTGCGGATTGGTTATCGGACAATTATAAAGTGCAGAATAAGAAGTCGGCCCCA
>ML802372.1:348833-361271 GCA_009831015.1 Picea engelmannii
ATTTCTCTAGTTGTCTTGGCACATAAAAAATATGGTTCTTACTACCTCTATATTGAATATAAAGCACTCAATTGAATCACTATCAAGAATAAGTTTTCCATGCCCTACATTGATGATGTAATGGATGAGATACATGGCACCTAGTTATTCCTAAGATTGACCTTTTTTAAGGATACTAATAGATACCCATCTAGCTCCAGGACCAAGAGAAGACTACAATTAAAACCCATCATGTACACTTTCAATTTCAGGTGATGCCATTTAGACTTTGCAATGCTCTTGCTACTTTTTAATCTTAAGGGTGTCAATATTGTTTTGGGTATTAAATGGATTATTTTTATAGGCACCTACTCCACTACCACTAGGAGAAATTCCTCTTGTTAGCAATAGAAGTCACACCTAGACTGCTGTAGATGTAAGCCTAATACCCATTAGAATGTGATTAATAATTGTTTTCAATGTGTAGCAAATGGGTGTGATACTCAGTTTATGACGTCAACACAAAAAACTCCATGAAATACACACCAACAACCAAGGCTTTGAATAACTTCAAATCAATGTTTAGAGATATCAATGGAAGATAAAAGACTTAGCAAGAAAAATGAAATACATGTATCAGGTTACATCAAGTCCTTCTGAAAGACATATAGAAGAAATCTCATTGAATAAGAACTTCTTAATAAAAAATAGAGAACACTTTGATCATATTTGCATGAATTACCAACAATAAATCATTTCATGTAGTAAGAAACAAGCATAATGATGAATCCTTCACCAAAAACTAATATCAAAGTGATATAGAAACAAATGTGACAGTAGGAAAGTAAATTGGTCTTTCACTATTAAAGATTCTCGAGTTTGGTACATACATCAAGAAACTCTGTTACAGTTTGAAACTAAAGATAAGAGCCTCACTGTTTAACCATTCGAACCTCCTCATAGAGTTACAATGCATCTTAAATAACAAAATATCCAAAAACATGTTTACAATTCGCCACCTAACTACCTCATAGGATTCTATTCCTAAGAAAGGCGTGGCACTAGGTGTACAACATAAATGTAACCAAAATGCTATTTTCGAGGAAAATGTTGGCATCATTTAAAACAACTATTAATAACTTGATGCATATGGTTTTACTGCAAGAATCTCCTTGAGGAAGGTGGCCTTTGATGTGCAACTAATCCTTTAAAATCTTATCCGAGCTCAACCTGTCACTTGACAATCCTCTTCAACCCAAAATCTTTGAAACTCCCAGTTCGCAACATTTGCGCTACAAACTGTCCTAAAACAACTAGTTCGCAACAGTTGCACTGCAAACTGTCCTAAAACAACTAGTTCACAATGCTAGTGAGTTCACGTACTGCGAACTTTCCTGTAGGTGTTTTTTACCCCCAAAATGATTCCAACCTTTAAAAATTGCACAAGTAGTTGGGAAAACCCTTTCAGAGCCTGCTACAAACTTCCAGAACATGAAGTAACCTTTAGATAAATCATATGAATATGGTAACCTCAGCTCAAGACCAAAATCATTACAAGTTATAATTATATGCAAAAAGTGAACCATGGAAAAAATGACACTGATGTGAAATAGTATCATGTATTCATCTTTTCTTGGTACTCCTTCTAGTAGCCACCTTAGCCAATACATCCAAATTCTTTTTTGCTACCTACTCTTTGAAGGGTTGCAATTATGCTTTCAATTTCCTGATCTCAGCTTGGCAAGCGCTTTTCTATTTATACACATTCTTAAGTTGCCTATGAAGGGGTAGAGACCTCTTAGCCAAGTATCTTGCTTTATCAATAGTCTTCTCATACAAGTCTAACATATCCTTCAGCTTGATTCGGGCCTCTAGATTTTCCTTCTTCAATTTGTCATTTTGAACTCTTGTATCCTTAAATTGCCTCCTGAGTGTTTTGAAAGTAGGATTGTTTTCATGAGGAGGAGTGGTGATATCAATAATCTCTATGGGATGCTTAGAAGGATGAGCTTTATTCTTTTACTGAGCCGAGGCTTCTACAGTACCCTCTTCCACAAGAATATGTTGTTTAGCTGCTGATCCGGTGAAAGGTCTTCTAGGTTTGACTGTTATTGCAACAACAGGTGGGGAAAAGACAAGTTTTTTACCCTTCAGACTCCTTATTTTACTTGATGATATCTCCATAGGTGTAGGTTCTGCCACATGAGAAATTTCTCGATCATGAGGTTGTGAGGGACCACCTTCAACTGTTTTATCAGTAATCTGAATGGATTTTTCACTTTTGGTCATCTTCCTTTTTTTGCTTGAATCTGAGTGCACAGTCTTCTCAGCAGGGGTAGGTGTTTGTCTTTTGGACTGTGGTGTGTGAGCAATATCTGGCTGAAAACCTGATGCAGCTAGGAAATCCTCCCAGTCAGTGTTTGTCTTCTTCAACTCTTCCAGTACTAGTATCTTGATTAAACTAGAGTGAAAAACACTAGTATCCACTTGCTTAGATTTAGCTTGGACCCTTTTTGACATTTTGCCAATACTCCTGAAAAGATAAAAGGGAAGGTTCATGGAATCTTTCCCAGTAAAGTGTAGTAGCAATCTGATATGATATTGATAAACCATATTGAACCTTCCTTCACACGTGAAGTACCTCTGAATGAATCTTGGCATTTTTTTCGAAATACTCCAGCATATGACTTCTTGGCACTCCCTTGGATAGGTTGTCTCCTTGAAATTCAGGTTTTAGGAATTCCTTGGAGAAAAAAGAATTTAAAGACATGGCTTTAAACCACTTTTCACCACAATCAGGTATGTTTGTGGCTATATAAATAGATTTCTTAGAGACTTCAAAATCCAATACCCCCACCTTAGTCTTTGTCCCACTGAAGTTGGGTGAAAACTGTTTAGCTACCTCAGGATGTCCTCTTTGCATTTTCTCACAAAAATTCAGGCAACCCACCCTTTGGAATGCTTCCTTGAAAAATGGTTTAGAATTGATGAGTTGCATGTCATGTGGTTCATCTCTGACAATATCTCCCCCTTTGTGAATCTTCTTACCTCGCTGACTTTCCATGATGACTGCTTTGAAAACCTCTTGTACCCTCTTATAATAGTTTGTTATTAGATATATAATAAAAACAAGAAAATTAGGGTTTGTTAATAGTACTGGCACAACTTAGGTTTTACTTGAATAAAATATTTATGCACAACAACAAGGTGAGGATGAACAGGTTGCAAGTAGGAGGTGGGAAGAGAAGAACAAAATTCCAAATTGGATGAGGCTGCAGATAGGAAAATATTGTAGGAACTCTGTGTAAAACATAGGGTTCACAACGAATTGTTGAGTTTGCAGCGCACAAAGTTAGACTAGGTTTTATGACAGGCTTGCAATACTTCCCACGTATGAGGAGGAAAAGGACTTTTGGAAAGTTAAAACCTCATACTTAAATGAATCACAGTTGAGGAGGGTTTGATCTAGTAGAAAATAGAGGGTTCGCAAAGCACAATTTGCAGCATCATAAAAATATAGTGGATAAAGTTATTGTTGCAAGATGAAACCACGAATTGATCTTTTTGGTATAACATAACAAACTTGACAATTGCTAGGGTTTAGGATACCAATACTGTGGGATTTAATAGTGAAAAGAGTTTGCAGCGCATAAAATATGTAACAGTTTGTAGTGTAGAAACATGTAACAACTGTATCCAGTTCAATCAACCCTTAGACAACACACAATCACCAAAGAGGTACCTGGTGTATCTGAAACTTCAGCTGGTGTCTCACGAACTAGACTGGGACTTAGTTGGAAGCATTCAATCCTCTTTCATCTGCTACAACCAGTTCACAACGCCATATTTCAAAACAATGGCATCACGCTTCATTCAAATTGTTAGACTTGTTCCTTGAAACCAACTTGAAGAACTTGATGCATTAAAGGCACTGAAAACAATGAGATATTCCTTGACACGTTTCTAAGGTATAATAATGTGTGATTAGTGCATGAGGTACTTCTTGATACACTGTGAACTTTCAGGTGAGTTTGCAACAAGTAAACTTGACACTTGATTTGACCCTCAAATGGTTGAAAAAGACATAACATCCTTTGAGACATGACACATGATAACGATAAGTTTAAGACCAAGGGTGTGACCCATGATGACCCCTATTTATTTCATGATGATGAACACTATCATGACACCAAGGCTCCTACATGGACTAAGATCAAAATTAAGCTCATGGAAGAATCAAACATGATTTATTGACATGAGATATGACTCAAAACTTAAAAATTTAAAGACCCGATGACTCAAACCTAGAAACTTAAAAATGTTTTGACCCCTACACATCTTATGTGCTAATATCTGGCTCCATAGGGGATGGAGACCTCCCTGTGAGGCTCCAAGAACACGCAGTTTCAATGTCTTATCCATTGGGAAATGAGTCATTATTAAAGGAAAATAGAACTAACTAATAGACTGGTATTTACAATGAAATGAAGCCACCCATGCCTATTAGAAAAAGTATTTTTTTAGAAAATTCCCATTGACTGGGCAACTAGGAATTTCAACATCTTCCAAATTCTGCAACTTAAAAGTATTATTTTGAAAAACTTCAGAAATTTTAAAAGGACCAACCCAAAGGGCTTCGAATTTACCATGTTTTCCCTTATCTTTCCTTTGAGCATCCCATTTGAGTACTAGGTCTCCAAGCTGAAAATCTTCCTTCTTCACCTTCTTGTCAAAAACTTCGTTGATTTTTTGTTGATGGCTTTGTGCTTTGTCAAAAAGATGCTCTGGTTTGCTGTACTTCTACAAGTTGACGCATCCTCCTGATCATGTCATTTGGTTCCCATTCTTGGTCTTGAATTTTTTTTTCCATAGGTAAAGCTAATTGAGCAGGGAAAACAACTTCAATTCCATAAACCAATTGAAATGGTGTGGTTCTAATTGACCTTTTGGTGGTTACTCTGTCTTCCCATAAGACAAACTTCAAATTAGAATCCCATGACTTCTTATTATCTTCCAACAATTTTTTGATAATCTTTACTAAGCTTTTTTTGGAGGATTCTGCTAAGCCATTACCCTGAGGGTAACATGGAGTGGAGTGGATAAGTTGAATACCAATTTTTTCACAGAACTTCACCAGGGGCTCAACTTTAAAAGCTGCTTTATTAATGACAATTTTATTTGGGCAACCAAACCTTGATAAAATATCTTCCAAGAAACCAATAATTACTTTGTGTGTTTCATTCATGGTGGGAATGACTTCTATCCATTTGGTAAATTAATCAGTAGCATTCAGAATCCAATGGTGTTGGCTACTTGACGATGGATGAATTTCTCCATAAAGTCTAATCCCCACTGCTGAAAAGGGCCAGATACCACTATGGGCTTCAAAGACAAAGATTTGAGACGCTGTTTACCTGGGAATTTTTGACATTTATCACAAGTCCTGATCTTTGCACCCACATCAGTGAATAAATTAGGCCAGAAATACCCAAATCTGAGTATATTGTATGTTGTAGTTCTCCATAAGTGATGACCTCCACATAAACTCCCATGAAATTCAGTCATAATTTGTTTTCCCCCTTTTGGATCTAAACATATTAAAAGAACCCTTAAAGGATCTTTCCAATACAAAATCTGATCAACAATACAATACCTGACTGTTTAAAGTTTCAGAGCTCTTACTTTGGTCTTCTCAAGTCGAGTGGGAGGCTGCAAATTTTGCAGGAAATAGATGATGTCCTTGTACCAACTGCATTCTGCCAATTTTGAGTTGATTTGCAAGCTGCTGATAGGAATATCAGATTGCTGATTTATAGGGTTAGTACTCACGAAATTTACTCCCAATGCCTTACATTTCGATTCAACTAGCAATCTAGATAAACCTTTACCTTTTACCAGCTTGGTGGTTTTCACCTCAAGATCAAACTCCAAAATATTAGCAATCCACTTACTTCTTTTCCCATCTATATCAAGCTGAATCATAATTTATTTCATAGAACTTGAAGGAACATAAGCAATGATTTTCGAATGAAGAACATATACCCTGAAGGCCTTTAGAGCTTTGACTAAAGCATAAGCTTATTTCTCCATAATGTCATATCTGACTTCAACATCTTTCAAGGCACTACTGAAAAAAGAGATAGGCTGCTCCATTCCATCCGAATTCTTCTGAAGAAGGACAACAACTAGTGTATCATTGGAGGCAAAAGAAAAAAGAAAAAATTCCTTTGAGTAGTCAGCACTGATCAAAACAAGAGCATCAACCAACACTTGTTTTATCTGCTAAAAAGAACTCCTATCTTTTGGTGTCCCTTTTACTTTGTTTCCTTTTCTCAGCATAGTAGTGATGAATTTCACTAACTCAGCAAAGTTAGATATAAATATCCTCAAAAAGTTTATCTTACCTAAGAAGGATTGAATTTCTTTCTTGGACCTTGGGAGAGAAAGGGTTTTGATAACCTCTACTCTATTTGGGTCAATTTTTACTCCTTCAGTTGAGACAATGTGTCCTAACATCTTACCTTCCTTCATGGAAAAAAGAGACTTCTTGGGATTTAGGGACAACCCATACTTTTTTCACTTTAGAAACACCTTCTCTAAATGCTGATAATGCTCTTGATCAGACTTGGAAAACACTGTAATATAATTCAAATAGATAACCACAAACTTTTCTTTCTCTCCAATAAATGCAATATCCATTGCACGTTGGAAAGTTTCCCCTACATTCATGAGACCGAATGGCATCTTGGCATACATGAATGTACCCCAAGGAGTGGTAAATGCTGTGTTTTCTCTGTCCTCTGGTAACACATAAATCTGATTGTAGCCAGAAAACCCATCAATCATTGAAATCCTTACTGAGATTGTCACCCTTTGTAAGATATGTTCCATTTTTGGTAAGGGGTAGTTGTCTTTTCTGGAACACCTATTTAAGTTCCCGTAGTCAACACAAAGCCCGATCTCACCACTCTTCTTTCTGATAGGTATAATGATCTGGGTATCAAGCAGTTTTTTGACCTCTTTTTCCATAATGGGAAATAGCATGGGGTTAATCTGCCTAAGTTTCTGATTGAAAGGTTTGGTGTCATCTTTCAAAGGTATTCTATGCTCAATGATGCTAGTATCATAAGTTTCTAGGTTTTCATACTTCCATGCAAAAACATCATAAAATTCTTTCAATAGTTTGATATATTCAACCCTTTGATTTTCAGACAAGCTACTGGACGATTTAACATATTTGGGTTCCTCTTCAGTGGTTAGATTACATTCTATCAGATCTGGATTTTCCTTAGAACCACTCAACTTCAAAACAACATAATTGATATCAAACAATGTTTCCAAGGGAACCAATCCTTTAGGAATGTGATTGTTACACAACTGAACAATTTTGTGATCTGCAATCTTGTTCGAAAATTTATCAGCATGCATATTTTTATCATCATCTGAATCTTGGTCAATATGAAGAGAAGAAAATTCATCTATTGTTTCCAAAAACCTCTTTAGTTCTTGATCATTTTCAAAAACCTTCCAATGCTTGCCATTATCAGGTATAGCAGGCATGTATTTCACCTCAACATTATACTTAGGCTTTGGAGGTAGTGGGATTTTAAAATTACTAGCATAAACAACTAAGGAATCAACCAATGTATTAGTCTCTCTGGGAACAAAAGATATGTTGAAGGCAGAGAATAAATTATCAATGAGGTCCAAAACCTCATTCCTATAAGCTTTTAGTCTAGGATGCTTTGTTTGATAGATGTTTCTGACTTGATGCACAATCATCTTTGCATCTCCAAAAATTGACAGTCCTTCAATTTTCATGTCCTTTGCAGCTCTAAGGCCCAAAAGTAAGGCTTCATATTCTGCAATATTGTTTTTTGTTTCAAATTCAAGTTTGAAGTACAAGGTTATGATATCATGAGAGGGAGAAATGAACACTACTCCAACACCAACAATATCCTTGGAATATGCACCATCAAAATACATCTTCCATGTTTGAACACCTTGTCTACTTGTTTCACATCTTGTTGGTGACTGATTTTTGATTTCTAATGGTGACTGAGGAAATTCAGTAAGATGAAGAATACTAGACCCTAAATCAGTATTGACAACATAGATGGTTTGCTGGGTTTCTCTCATCACTTATGATATATGCTAACTAAGCTTCTCTATACAGTCTTTTGTGCTCACCCCCAAAGACTGGTATGGTAGCATAAGAAAGATACATTTGCAAATTCCCTCCTAACCTCTTGATCCATGATCTAGACAACAACATCCCAAATTTGGGAGGAACATCTGCAACTACAATGTCCATAGTAGTTGAAAAAGAGTGACAACTAGATCTTTAATAACTCCAAGACATTTTACTTTTCTTGAGTCAAAATAATACAAATCATGATATGATTTAGTAATTTCTAGACCCAATTCATCCATGAAAACCTTATGCATCAAATTGTGGGATGCACCTGAGTCCATAAGACAATTGTGAAATTTTTTGTCATGCACATTCAAAGAAGTGTAAAATGGGGGAGATGAGTCATCTCTGTCTTCTACCAATGGTCCTAATATAACTGTAGGTTTCTCATCCTGCAAGTTAACTGAGTTTGTTGAAGGGGAATAAGATTCAAGCTGCAACATTTTTGAGATATATTTATTAAAATCTTCATTTTTCATCAATTCTAGGAGTGGGACAAGAATCTTGATTTTCTAGATTTCATTCTCAAAACTAAAGTATGAGTGGTTTTTTTGAATTTCCTTTATCTCTTGGTCAGGAGCCCTGATAATGGGATGCTTTTTTTGTTCTCCTATTTCTTGATTTGGTGCAACCATTGCCTTGGAAGGGGTATATGACTTTTTAGGCTGAGTATATGTACTTGGTTTTCTCTCCTTTTGTTTTGATTTCAAATTATACTTGTTTTGAGCTTCATTGACTTTTTCTCCTTTACTTAACTCATTCAATTGATTTCACATTAAAGACTCTTCATAAACAGTTTGGGTTAAATGAGAAGCAAATGTATCTCCTAAACAATGAATTTCTTGGTCTGCCTCCTCATTATTTCCTTCTTCATCATCAACCAAATTGTTCTACAGAGGAGTTTGAACTTTCTGATCCTCTCTATTTCTCTAATCTCTCTGCAGAATTCGAGGTGTATTATTCGACCTTCTGAAATTATTTCTGTTTCCAAAATCTTGAGGATTTCTATTTTCTTGTCTCCATTCAAGTTTTAATCTTTCCATCTCTGCAGATAGTGACTTAACCAACTTGGTCAATTCATCAAATTTGGGATCAATCCCTGAAGCATCTGAAGATGGGGCTTCTGTTTTTTGTTTTCTTCTATCTCTGTTAGATTTTCCCCTCAACTTATCTGCTGCCAATACATTTGATTCAACCTTTAGTGCAACATCTTGCATATGGGCCAATGTTGTAGATCTTCTTTCTCTCAACAAAATACAAAATTCTGGGTCAAAATCACTTGAATAAGTTATTTTAGCATAAGTTTCAGTGGGTTTAATCTCAGTAGGAATTTTGTTGTACATCTTGTTAAATATTTTTGAAAAATCTGAAACTGATTCACCCTCTTTCCTTTTTAGAGCCCCAAATTTAGTAATGTAATATAAGAAGTCTTTTTTGTCACCCTAATTCCTTAAAAAGGCATCATCCAAGGCCACAATTCCAGCTATTGATCCAATAGATAAAATTCTAAACCACTTCCGAGCTTCTCCATCTAGACTTTGCACAAAGACTCTCATCCATACATCTTCATTTTCAATATGCAAATTATCAGCATAACTGCAAAATGCAGAAAGATGTTCCTCTGCAATGATATATTCTTCTCCAGTAAATTTAGGCATGTACTTAAGGTAATCTCCTATTGGGAGAGCATTTATGGGCTGAGGAAGCACTAATGGTGCATACCTAGCAGCCACAATGGCATCCATTCTATTCTAAGGAGGATTAATCCCTGCCATTTTATTTGGAAAAGGAGGACTATGAATTTTAGGAGAAGTAGAAGATGACTTAACAGGTGAAAATGCAATCTGTATAATAGGAGGTTTTAAAAAAGGAGGAGTATAAGGTGGCGAAGATTTAGATTTAACAGAAGCTGGTTGGAACTTGGGTAGAACTGAGGATATTTCAACAAAAACCGAGGTTCCTTCTTCTTTAGTTACATGAAATTTAAATGAATGAGGAGTTGGAGAACCTAAGAAAGGGGAATCTTCCAAACTTTCAAGTCTAAACCACTTTACAATTTCAGGAGATGCAAGAAAATAAAAACTTTCCAAGTTTTCTTCTTTCAAGTCAGGAGAAAAAGTTGTGTATTCTACAAGAAAATATTCCAATTCTGACTTTCTAGGAGTTTCAGTTATAGGTAAGTGAGAAATATCAGAAACAACAACTGGTGTATGGAAAATAGATTCAGGTAGGTCTCCAGAAATACCTGAGAATTTAGAAGAGAAAGATATTTGCAAAGCTTTTCCCTTCCTTATGTTTTTTTCTGGATTAAGTTCAGCTGTAGTCAGAGGTGACTATGGGTTAGCCATTGTATTCCTTCTCTTGGGAGCCACAACTAAACTTTGAATTCACTAGGTTCACTATGCAGTCATTCTGTTTACTGATTTCTGTACACCAACAAAATCAGTAGTATCCTTGTCATGCAACCCAGGGAAAGATCTTCAAATTCCTCCCCGGAAACGATGCCTAAAATGTTAGCACTAGAAATCACACCTAGACTGTTGTAGATGTAAGCCTAATACCCATCAGAATGTGAGTAATAATTGTTTTCAATGTGTAGCAAATGGGTGTGATACTCGATTTATGATGTCAACACAAAAACCTCCATGAAATACACACTAGCAAGCAAGGCTTTGAATAGCTTCAAATCAATGTTTAGAGATATCAATGGAAGATAGAAGACTTAGCAAGAAAAATGAAATACATCTATCAGGTTACATCAAGTACTTCTGAAATACACATAGAATAAATCTCATTGAATAAGAACTTCTTAATAAAAAAGAGAGAACACTTTGATCATACATGCATGAGTTACCAAGAATAAATCATTTACTATAGTAAGAAACAAGCATAATGATGAATCCTTCACCAACAACTAACATCAAAGTGAGATAGAAACAAATGTGGCAGTAGGAAGGTAAACTTATCTTTCACTATTAAAGATTCTCGAGTCTGGTACATACATCAATAAACTATGTTACCGTTTGAAACTAAAGATAAGAGCCTCACTGTCTAACCATTCGAACCTCCTCATAGAGTTACAATGCATCTTAAATAACAAAATATCCAAAAACATGTTTACAATTTGCCACCTAACTTCCTCATAGGATTCTATGCCTAAGAAAGGCGTGGCACTAGGTTTACAACATAAATGTAACCAAAATGCTATTTTCCAGGAAAATGTTGGCATCATTTAAAACAACTATTAATAACTTGATGCATATGGTTTTACTGCAGGCAACTCCTTGAGGTAGGTGGCCTTTTGTTGGCGTCGGAAGTCACTCCTGGATTGTAGTAGGAGCAGAGCCCGACGCCCATCAGTTTATTGTCACGGATTTGTTTAAAGGGGTGATCGGATGGGAGTAAACTCAGGACAAAATCATTTAACTCAGAAAACTGGGCCATAAATGCATAGGGAAGTGAGGGCCAGAACTAAATTCAGTCAGGAATTTGAGTTAAAGAGAGATTAGAGGGAAGACTAGGGAGATAAGGCAGGAGATTTCTCTGGGCATCAGGCCTTCCAGCAACTCGGGAAAGAAAAACGAAACACTGAAATGTGCCTAAATGACACAGTAATAACTGCACACTGATCAAGCCTATCATACTATGCAGCTACAACCATTCAAATGGATCCTCCAGTTCCGAATCATTCAGTGTAAGATGAAAAAGACAACGTGGGAGACTGCTTAAGACTGGTGCAGAGATTGCAGTGACCAACCATACGTCATCCTACAATATGCAACCCTCGACTGGATCCTCCAATTCAGAGTGTTTTAAACAACTAACAAACAACATAAAAAGGAAAGAGAAGCTGACTTTCATTAATTTGACAATCTAAAATCAAAATACATAACCAGAGCTTCCTCAGAAACTTTACAGTCGGGAGCGCAACTCAACCATCGATCCTAAACAAAATGGAAAAAATGCCTACATATACTTGGAGCTGACTCAGGTGCTGAAGGAGCGATCATATCATGAATTCAATGCTTGACGTTGAGGAGCTTCTCTATCAGGCAACGCATGCAGACGTTGGGCAGACTGCCCTTGCAGTCGTTTGTCAGACGCAATCTTTGTCAGGATGGACTGTCAGTTCGCCTCTATGCTTGGTCCTTTCCTAGCCTTCTATTTATGGAAGAAGACGGTGTTCAACCACCATCAACTACCACAATAACTGCTTCCTTGGGATTGGGAATGGCCTCGATCAACTCTGTACTCGGACGACGTGG
>ML802372.1:370269-396676 GCA_009831015.1 Picea engelmannii
GAGGGTGGCTTCGGCCTATGGTTGGGTGACAAGGGTATTGTCAATGGTAAAACGAGCACAATCCTTCATATTCTAACATGACCCATGCTGACCCTTATTTCTTTCATGACGATGAACACTATCATGACACCAAGGCTCCTACATGGACTAAGGTCAAAATTATGCTCATGGAAGAATCAAACATGATTTATTGACATGAGACGTGACTCAAAACTTAAAATTTAAAGACCCTATGACTCAAACCTAAAAACTTAATTTTTTTTTGACCCCTACACATCCTATGTGCTAACACCTCTCTTTAGAACAATATGGTCATGAGGTGACTCTCAAGGGACTCAAACCTAAGAGGATCCAAATGGTGAACTTGAAGCACATGTCAAAAATATGGAAGAAGGGTCACTTTGGTTTCATGGACTACTTATACAAGATGGAAGCAACCCCTCTCCCCTATGAACTTATGCTTTCATCCTCTCTACAATACTTCAAATTTATAAGGTAGTATTCAGTGAAAGGCCTATGGGAAACCCTCTCAATATGGTTATGGAGTGTGTTATTGAATTGGACCCTCGTAAGGTCCCACAATGTTGCACCATTATTAATATCTATATTTCTATAAGTATGAGATTGAGAGGCTTGTGGAGTAGCTTTTAGAAGCTAGGATCATCATTTCTAAAAAGAGTCCTTGTATTGCTCTAGTTGGCTTGGCACATAAAAATATCGTTCTTATGACCTTTATATTGACTATAAAGCACTCAATCAAATCACTATCAAGAACAAGTTTTCCATACCCCACATTGATGATTTAATGGATGAGATACATGGAACCTAGTTATGTCTAAGATTGACCTTTGTTTAGGATAGTAATAGATACCCATCTAGCTCTAGGACTAAGAGAAGATTGCATTTAAGACCCATCAAGTACATTTTCAATTTCAGGTGATGCCATTTAGACTCTGCAATGCTCTTGCTACTTTTCAATCCTTAGTGAATATAGTGTTTGGTAAGTACCTCTACAAGTTTCTTATAGTTTTCTTTGATGATATACTAATATATGGAAGAAAATTAAGAGAGCATATAGAGAATTTAGATCTTGTTCTCAATACATTAGCCAAACATCAAATCTATGCAAAGGAATCCAAGTACAATACTCTTACATAATGATTGCCCCATTCCCTTTGAGAGTCTCAAATTTAATGACAAGGAGAAGCACATGTCCACATACAATAAATATATGTTGGATATACTTCATGTAGTGGCTAAGTGCCATAAATTTCTTTTAGATGTCAAGTTATTCATTAAAACATGATGTCTTAGCCTCAAGAACTTATTAACATGGGTTACTTTAATAGAGCAACAACAAAAGTGGATTTCTTAGCTCCAATCCTATGAATTCAAGATCCTCTATAAGAATGGTAAGGAGGGTATTATTGCTGATGCATTATCTCAATGTGATGAGTCATCCACATTTCACTCCATATCACTTAGGTAGCTTGCTTGGGTACATGATCTCCTCATTGACTACATACATGATCACCTTATAGTTAAGCTTCAATACAATATTCTTGATGGAAATAAATATAAACCTTGGACTATTTGTAATGGTGTTATACTCTTTAAAAATCACATCTATTTTATGCCCACATATCCTCTTATTCCATAGGCTCTTTGACATGAACATGCCTCTCTCTCGGTTGGTAATGTGGGTTTCAACAAAACTTATCAGATTGCATCTTCCAGTTTTTATTGGCCAAAATTGAAGTTTGATGTTGAGTTATTTGTGGCTGAATGTGACACCTATCAATGCAACACGGTGGAAACTATTCCTTATCATAATATTCTCTAGCCCAATTCCATCCCCAATCAGAAGTGGGAGAATGTATATATGGACTTCATCACTAGACTACTTCTCTTTGAAGGTAAGGATTTTTATCTTTGTGGTGGTTGATTGTTTAACTAAGTTTCCCCATTTCATTCCCTTGATCACCAAATATCTATTTCATTAAATTTAGAATTAAATAATGGATGTAGAATTTATACCTTTTGTGAGATTGAGTTTTTCCAAATTGAGAGAGTAAAAAATTGCTTAATTCATTACTTTGAATGTGTATATTCACCATTTTTTTTATAATAATATTTTTATGAACTACATAAAATCAAATTTGCATAACCAAATCTTCCACTAAAACTTGGATTCCTTATATTATTTCTATTTTCTTTTTAAAAGCTAAGTTTAAAGTGTATATGTTCTCCATTTTTCACTATAATATTATTATTAGGAGTTACATAAAATTCAAGCAAATTTCCACTAAAACTTGAATTCTTTATATTATTTCGATGAAAACAAATCTTCCACTAAAACATGGATTCCTTACATTATTTTGATTATTATTTATATTTTCATATTAAAAAATAAGTTCATCTCTTCCCTTGTGACAAATATAATAGTGATGATGAACCCGTATCACATTAACACTTGCCCCCTCATGCATTTAAGTAGATATGATGTTGATTTAATACACAAGCTCCATATATTAATTACCTGCTTCATTCCTCCAGTGTGGGTATCAATAAATGTTATGATCACAACAATGTGGGATGCATGTGGGTTTGCTGACCTCTCGGGATTTGAAGGGAACACCCACAAAAATTTCAACTAGAGGTTCATTCTATGACTACACACAATAGGAGAGGCAATGCTTTTGGCCAACCCTCATGATATTGTTTGTGTTATTTGGAGTTGGTCTACTTTTCCTTGTTATAGGCCCAAGCTATGGATTTGTCTAGTGGGTCTAGAGGGTGTTTGAATTTGGTGTGCATAGTTTATGGTGTCAAGACTGGGTTGTGGCTTGGCCTATCCATACAGGTTAAGACAAGTTCTTTGCACCAAAATTTATTCTGACAGAGTCAAGGAGTGCCAACCCCGTAGGGAAGATAGCTATTATGGGAGTAGTGATGGCACATTGCCACTGCTGGAGTGGTTGTTGCATGTTATGCAAACTTGAGGATGTGAAAAAGGGCTTGAAGAGATATAACATAGACACAATCGAAGTGAATTGAAGCATTATGAATTGAACTCAAACATGGATTAGATGAAAGGATGAGTTTCTGAGTAAGATTCAAGAGGATAATTTTGCTTGAGACAAGTTCACCATGGACATAGTGAAGCATATCTTGGCAATTTGTGAATGGTAGTCAAAGGTCGATGAATTCATGGTAATCCATTGAGGGAAACATTCTGAGCTCGATGCATAGGTAGAGTATATTTAATTTCTAATTTGAAGAATAGTGACCCACTTTGGCCTTCCACCTGAAATAATTTCGTCCCCTCCTCTTGATGGTTCTACCCTCTTTGAAGACCCTTTCATTCATGGCCTTCTCTCAGCCTCAGGTAGTAATGCAGTCATTCTGTGCCCTCAAAACCTAGAACTGGAACAAGACACAACCGAGATCAATCTAGGTCGATCTTGTTGTTGAATTTATGAATGAGAAGCAAATGGAAGTTAATGGAGCAGAGCTAAAGGAGAATCTGCAAAATGTGGCCCTACACATGCCATATTTCTAGTAAACTTTTATAGTTCCTTTTGTTATATAGTATGGATACAACTTCTAGGGTTTATGATTTATTCTTCAAGAACATGTATAAGCTCAATGGACTCCCTCATCATATCATTTTGGATAGAGATCCCACGTTTGTAAACAAGTTTTGTCAAGAAATTTTCAAATTAACAAGGTTAATTATTAATATGGGTACTAGATATCACCCCAAAATAGATGGGCACATTGAGGTGGTTAAAAAGTGCTTGGACGGATACATTTGAATGGGAAGAAACGTAAATGTGTGTAGTACTTACAAAATAAAGGTACAACACCACTAATACATAAAGTGAGTTTTATTATTTGAAAAAAAAACAAACTAAAATCTGAACATCAATGTCCATTTTTAAAGAAATGTCCATTGGTCTTTTAGTTATAGCCGTGCTTTCTTTTAGTTGTTTTATTTAAAAATATGGCCTATGTATACTACAACGAATATAGTTTTTAAAATTTCATAACTAGAAAAAAAAACAAAAAAACATAGATATTTTTTTAATCATTTTTGTTAGTCTTAAAATCTCTATAATTGTAACACAAATTAGTTATATTTTCACATACATAGAAATGCCAATAGTAATATTTTCAATGCAATGTAATATATAAATATATTAATTTATTATATTATTGTTATCAATATTAATTAATATTAATAACAAGGGTTACATGAAGCGTAGCTTCTACTTTTTATGGGATAATTTAAAAAACAAACACGAGTAATACTTTTAAAATTATATTGGGTCTAATTTTTTTTCAATGGAAGAAATAGCGGGAAGCCCTCTGAGTACTTCCCCACATTTTGTGGATGGTAAATAGGGTAAACCATTGGACCTTATTACGGGGCCTAGCCCGGTGGGGACATTGAGTGAGGCCCAAAAATCACAACAAATATCAATAATAACTGGCTAGGGACTTGACCCTGAGACCTCATTCATAATAACCACAACACTCATCCAATAGAGCTAACTTACTAGACTTATTGGGTTTGTTATCCCCTAGCCTAGGGATAACTAAGGAGATCACGTCTCGAGGCCCAAAGGTCTTAGACATGGAGTACTGAGAGCTGAACGACTTAAGCATGGCCCTAGAGGCCCCTCTTTTCTTCAGTGCATTCCATTTATCAACAATAGTAATATCCCTCCCACCATCTTGGTCCTGAAGTAGTAGTAAGTCTTTCTCCATGAGATGATGAGTCCAGGTATCATGGTATGTGTCACTCTGATTTTTGAAGCACTTGAATATGTTGCTTGGAAATTATTCTCTTTGCGTCGTTCATACCTGGGAGGGTGACATGGTGCCCTAGTAAGTTGATCTCCCTTTAGGATGGGTTTCCATTGGGTGGGTGTGTGAAAGGTCATCGTCCATTCCCTCCATACTTACCACTTTCCATCTTTATTCCTCTCATCTCCCCTACCTTTGTTTGGGCATTGGGATTGGCTAAAATAGGAAGGGTTGTACCTTACCTCATGGGACAAAGGGGCTAAAGGCCCAGAGGGTAAAAGTAGTTGGCAAGAGTTAAAATCCAATATTAAAACCTTTGAGATGCCTCACTTAGGGATCCTCGAGAAAGCAGTGAAAATATTCTTAGTCAGAAAAGGGGACCCATAAGATACGTAAACACTCAAGGTACTAGTTGATGGATAGGAGGTCTCATTACAAGCCGACCTATTCTGACCATGGGCATGTAGTAGTATGACACTACCACCTATCTGGTCACCAAACTAGGGTAGTGGCTCTTGGTGGCATAACCAAGAGAAAGGGGGTCTCACCACGAGTTAACCTTCTCATCTCCGTAAAATGTTTTTGGATAGCGCTGTCACCTCTGGTCATCAAGCCAGGACAGTGGCCCTCAACTATTCCCTTGAAGCACAAAAGCAAAAGATCAAAAGAAATAAAGCTAAGAGTAAAAGGAAATGAATGGGATAGGAAAGAATAACATTTATGACAAGGTGCAACTCGCCCTCTACAAATGCACCCATAGGTAATATTTACATTTCCCTGTTATCACATGCACCCTATGCCCAAACACTTACCCCATACCACCTCATACACTTAGATGATTTGGACTAGATCCCACCTGGGAAACACCCCAAAATTAAAGAGAGGTTAGCCCAATAGGACGCCCTGAGACCTTCTCAAAACCTAACTTGTCAAATTGCATGACGTCTTTGAGCATTTTTTTGGGTTAAAGGGGGGTTTGATGCACATGTTTGGGTAATTTAATTATTGGATGTGATTTACATGTTATGATCCTTGTGACTTATGAACCCCTAGAGGGTGTACTTGTTGTTGCTGCAGGACTTTTCCCGATGGACAGGTACACATGAGGGAATGATTAGCTTGGACCTTCATGGGGGGATTAAAGCTCATAGATGGATGCTGTAACCCTAGCTAGGGGTAAGAAGACATTGAATATTTGCACCGGGAAGAAAGAAGGACGTTGCCTTTGGAGGCACCCTGACATACCTAGACCCAGGGGGATCTTGCTCTTCCACATGGGCGTTGTCCCTTGAAGGCCCAAGACGTCACCATCATGACCCTAGACGTCATCTAGAGCTAGGGTTTTTGTTTTGGAGGCATTTATGAGCCTAGTGGCACATGTGGGCTTCATCTGGGGATTTTGGAGGCCAAGTGCCCTACCTTTTAGGCTCAACGTTCCACCTTAGGGCCTCAACGTCACCCTAGAAGGGCATGATGTCACCCTTGGAGGTGTTTTTAGATGCTAATTAATTTTATTTATGTCAAATTTGAATTTATTTGTAAATTGGCCAGGTTGGCCTTATTTTGACCTAAAATTAATTGAAGGTCAAAGATTTTGTATAAATAAACATAAAGTACATTCATTTTTAGATAACAACTCTCACTTGGAGGGAATTGGACTGAAATTTGTGCCCTATTTAGGGTTTTATTGGCTGCAATTGTGAGGCACACATCTCTTGGAGTCTTCATACTTGCAACTTGGATGAATTTTGGTGAAGTCATTTGGTAATCTAGTGTTTTCATGCATGATTATTCTTGGTGAAGTAAGTAAATCTGCTTTGTGTCATTACTTTTGAATGGTTATGGTACATTTTCTTGCTCATGATAAAGATTATGAAATTACATGCTTGATAAACTCTAGAAGTGAAGAACTAAGTTACTACTTCTTCACTTTGTATTTGCGAGACTTTTCCTAATTGGTTTATATTGTTAAGCCTCTAAAGCCCTAAAGTGCTAGCACTTTAGAGGTCTTGATTAATTGTCGTTTCATATAAACATTTTTTTCAATAATCTAAGGAGGAAACCACTAGGGCCTAGAAGTGTCTACTCTCTAGTAGCTCACCTCCCTAAAGTTTGAATCCTAATAAGACTTAAGGTACTTCTCTTCTAAGATTCATCCTTTTACTTGGATAAACATATTCATTTTGTTGCTTACTCCAAATAGATGTTGCTGAAATTTTGACTCCATAACCCCTCAAAGGCACTAGTCTTTACACTTCTTTTGTTGAGAGATCAAACCAACACTCAAACATTAACCTTTATAGATTTCACTAACTAAAACTAACACTAACCTAGCCTAGAAAACTAATTTACTTGTGCTGTTGTAAATCACTTCTACAACCATCTTAAATAAACAAATTTTCTGCATAATCTACATTTAATGCTAGCTAAACACTTCTAAAATTGTTTGTGACATTTGATTATCATTCTTCCTAGAAAATGATATCTTTCCATTGTCTTTTCAAGCAATTTTGAGGCATATTTCCTGCGGCTGTTACAAAATACTTCTTGCTGTTGTAAAATTTCATTTTTCTACAATTTTATATTAGCTAACATACATTTCATTGGTTTATTGTCTTATTGAAGCACTAATACCATTTTGTACTTAAAACTGCCATATTTTTGCTTGTTGTCTTGTTCTGGGTAGGTACACTTCATTCATTACATTTGCTTAATCTCTTAAGACATAAAACTTAGCAATACCTTTTGATATGAGTGACCAGTGAGAGGTAGGTTATCTTTGCATCTTGGTTTAGTTTCACCAACCCTTTAGGTCATTAGGGATGTCTCCATTGGGGTAATATTAACATACTCCTAAACAAAAATGGGTTTCCTATTAAGGTGACAGTGATAGGTCACCCCCTTGTTATGCCAATCTTGTTCCACTTGCCTTGGGATTTGGGCAAGTACAGATTGTGCGATAAAATTTTTGGTGCCGTTGTCAAGGAACACTGAGTCAATCTTCCTCGAATGAAACTTTTTTGGTAAGCCTTTATCCAAAGCCTTCTTCTCACTGAGCTTACTTGGTGACTCCACTGAGGGTGATCCCCTCATCCCTTTGATAATTTCAAGAAGATTATCTAGCAACTCCACAAACTTTAGGGAGATATACCAATCCTCCCAAATCTTGCAGAAGAAATCCCCCCTGAGACTCTCCTGTAGAAAAATCATTATTTTGAGGCAATCTTCCCTTAAACACAATGTCTAACGCTCAGACTTAGACCAGTAATCCAAATCATGTTAATAACCAAAAGCAATGGTCTCCCAAAACTTTTAAATTGTTAGACATGATAAACATCTAGATATGAGAAGTGGTTGCCTAAGTTCACTGGTAATGATGCAGTCAACGCGGAGGACCATATGAGCAATTTTTGGTCCTTTTACCAACTTCATCCCATCAATGATTATGCTAAATATTTGGCAATGAAGTTGTTTTCTGCTACCCTCTATGATGGTGCTAGAATATGGTATAATTGTCTTCCTGGTGCTAGTATTACATCCATGGATAAGTTAGAGGAAGAATTCCTCAAAAGATGGAGTGTCAAAGAGGACCCCAACATGTTGCTAACAAGGCTTAACAACATTATAAAGGTTGAGACTGAAACTGTTAGGGAATTTAGTGACAAATTTGAGAGGCTAGTACAACATATCCCAGCAAGCCACCACCCTTCAAACAATTTTCTTCTCTTTCTTTACAACAAAGCCTTTACAAGACAAATGGGTTTCCTTATCAGAGACAAAGCTCCTAGAACAATCCAAGGAGCCCATGAGATGGCTATGAAGATTGAAAATAACCTATAATCATCTTAAGTAGAACCTTTCTCCGCCCCAAGAGTCAAGATAGATGCTAAACCCAAAGTGGTCCACAATGTTGAGGCTACCTCATATATTGGCGCCATCTTGGAGAAGCTAAAGTTGACTGCAGATGGCATGGTAAAAACCCAAGAGTTAATGATGAATAAGATTGTCAATCTAGAAATATCCCAACAACAAGATCCTATACCTCCTTATTGTTGAAATATTGTATCTGCAAAGAATATTCTAATTATAATTGAGTTATTTTCTTATAGATCAAATCCCCTTTTGTGGATTGATCATGTCGGGCTTTGTAGAAGACCAAATCCCCTTTTGTGGATTGGTTAAACCATGGTTATATGGTGTTGATTGTAAAGTCGGCCCCTATGGCTAATTAAAGTGGTTCTAACCACTAATTGGAGAAGTTGGCCCTGCTTGATGAAAGGGCATAACCCTAGCGCCTGCCAGCCAGTATAAATAAGAGTGGAAGGCACCTCATTCACTCACTCACTCAAGTCACTCAACGAGTGTGCAAGTTTTGAAGGAAGCTGCAGTTAGAAGAAGGAGGAGAGAGAGGCGCATGCCTAGTCTTGGATATTCTTGGTGGTTTGGTCTTTTCTCTTGGCATTGTATTGGAAATCTATATTAGGGAAGTTTTTGCTGGGTTTTCTCCCCCATGAGGGTTTCCTAGGATAAAATGTTGTGTACTTTGTGATTGTGTTTCTCTCAGTGATCCTACTTATGCTATTATTGTCTAGAAAATTGAAAATAACTTAATAGCAACTCTAAAGTTAACATGGTATCAGAGCTAAACTGAAGAGAGCACCTTTCACTGAGTAATAAAAAACGTCACTGTTGCCATACAAGAAAATTAGGGCTTTTTGTTGGATGTGAATTTTTTCCTAAAAACCATCTAAAAAGGTGTGTCCTAGCCTATCAAACTCATTTTCATCTTGAGCACACCTTTTCATTGGCCATAGCCCCCGAAAAGTGAAACCCTAGTTTCTACTGGTACCAGAAAACTAGAAAACCAGGAAACTAGAACCAGTACCAGAAGTACCAGTCCAGATTTGTGCAGGTCTGGTTTCAAGGGGTAAAATTGGATTTTTTGAAATCTAACAACTCCAACCTACTCGGCTCAACCCAACACATCTCCTGGTAAGATTAGATTCAATTTCTGGGCATTTTTATTTTTTGGTCATTTTTCTAGCTCCATGTCAAGATGTCTGCAAGAACTAAGCTTGTTGACAAGCTAGAAGGTGTGGAAAACTTCCATTCTTGGAAGTACAAAATTGGACTCATTCTTGAAGAGAATGACCTAGAAAAATTCACAAAAGAAAATGTACCAGAACCTGAAGAAGAAGCAACCAAAGAATAATACAAGAAGGATATGGTTAGGGCCAAAATGATCATTGCAGACTCCATTAAATATCATTTGATCCCTCAAGTGTCTTCTAAGAATACTCCAAAAGAAATTTTTGATGCCCTAACCAGAATGTATGAAGGAAAGAACATCAACCATAAGATGAACTTGAGAACCCAACTTAAGAGTACAAGGATGCAAAAAGGAGAAACAATCCATGACTATTTCTCTAGGGTTTCTCAATTCAAGGAACAACTAGAAGCAATTGGAGACAACCTAGATGAATATGAACTTATAATGGAAACTCTTAATGGTCTCACAAGACCTTGGGATGCATTCATCCAAACTATCTGTGCAAGAAAATAAAAACTCCATTTTGATAGCTTATGGGAAGAATGTGTTCAAGAAGAAGCAAGAGTGGCAAACTGAGAAGCTGTACTATTAAGGATGATGATTAATCCTTAGTTTCTCATACTAAGGGAGGAAATAAAATGACTCATTTCCAAAAGGATACCCATCTACATAAGGAATCTCACTCTCCAAAGAGATTCACCCACTCTTATAAAAAATCTCACCCTCTAAGGAGATTCCAGAAATATTAGAAGGGGAAAAGAAGAGAAAAAGATTTATCCTCTTATCAATGTTATCATTATGATAAGTTGGGACACATTGCTAAGAATTATCCTGCCATAAGAGAAGAAAATGACTTTCCCTAGAAAGTCTGACTTGGATATGGCTATCAGTACCCTATCAAAGGAATGCGAGAATCCATTTACAAACTAGATTCAAGAACTCCGATGAAGATGAAGGATGTTCTCTATGTACCAGCTTTGACAAAGAACCTACTTTCTATCTCATATTTAGATAAGAAAGGATTCAGGGTTGCATTCACAGATGGAGAAGTTCTTATGTGTTCTAAAGGAAACACCATAAAATATGCAATTGTTATTGGAAGAGAAGAAGGTGGCCTGTATAAGTTAAAAGGTCACTCAGATGAAGCCTTGACTCACTCCACTGAGAGTCCATGTGAACTTTGGCATAGAATATTATCTCACATCAACTACAAATCCTTACCATATGTAAGCAAGGCAGTCATAGGTCTACTAGAATTCAAGGTGGATCATGAAGGTGTATGCAAGGGATGTGCACAAGGAAAGAACATCAAGAATCCTTTCCCAAAGAGCGACAATAAAACATAACAAATCTTATAGCTCATCCACTCATATGTATGTGGCCCAATGCCATCAACCTCTCTAAGTGGGTATGTATACTATGTGTCATTTATTGATGATTATTCTCGCAAGACTTGGGTTCACTTCTTGAAATCAAAAGATGAAGTACTTAGAAAGTTCAAGGAATTCAAAGCCTTGGTAGAAAATATCTCTGAAAGAAAAATCAAAATACTCAGGTCAGATAATGAAGGAGATACACTTCAAAAGAGTTTGGAAGATTTTGCAGAGATTTCGAGATTAAGAGGGAGCTCACCACTCCCTATAATCTTCAACATAATGGTGTAGTAGAAAGAAAGAATAGAACAATAATGGAAGCAGTGAAGACTATGATCCATGATCAAGATCTTCCAATGCACTTATGGGATGAAGCAACAAGAACAACAATTTATGTCCAAAACAGATTATCCCATAGTGCACTTGGATTCAAAACCCCCGAAGAAATGTTCTCTAGAAAGAAGGTAGAAGTAATCCATCTCAAGATATTTGGCTGTCCAGTTACACATTCCGAAAGAAAGGAGAACTAAGCTGGACCCTTCCGGAAAGAAGGGAATATTTGTTGGATACTGTGAGGTCTCTAAGGCCCTCATAATTTACATACCAGGTTACCATCATATTGAGATCAACAGAGATGTAAACTTTGATGAAGCTGCAACACTCAAAAGATCAAGGAAGTGCCATCTTGAAGAAGTATATGAAGAAGGAACTCTAGCTCTTAGAGTTGCAAAACCTGTGAAGGAAGTTATAGTTTCCCCTGATGATGAGATTCCGGAAGATCATGATATGATAGAATCTAAAGAACCTCCCTAGATGACAATATCTCACAAGAGAAAGACAACTTGGGCAAGGGAACTTATTCAATATGGAGAGAATTATGGTTACCTAGAAGGAACCATGAGACAAAGCAAGAAACCTAAGCCATTCTCCAGTTATATGGCCTTGATGTGTGATATTGTAGAGAAGGAGCCTACTTGCTTTGAAGAATCCATTCAGAAGAAAGAATGGGTGGATGCCATGACAGAATAATACCAGTCCATTATAAAGAATTATGTATGGGAAATAGTTCCTAGACCAAAGAACAAAGATGTTGTATCTTCCAAATGGTTATACAAGATAAAAAAATCCTGCAGACCTGAGTATTGAAAAATATAAAGCAATATTTGTAGCTCGTGGTTCTTCTCAAAAGGAAGGCATTGATTATGAAGAGACGTTTGCTCCTGTGGCCAGATACACTTCTATAAGAACAATCATAGCTCTTGCAGCCAAGATGAAGTGGAAGTTACACCAGATGGATGTGAAAACATCCTTCTTGAATGGTGTTATTGAAGAAGAAGTGTATATAGAACAACCACAATGGTTTGAAGTTGAAGACATAAAGACTCATGTCTGAAGATTGAAGAAAGATCTGTATGGACTGAAGCAAGCTCCTAGAGCTTGGTATGGTGGATTTGATAATTTCCCAACGAGCTTGGGCTTTACCAAGAGTAAAGCTAATTCTAACCTTTACTTAAAGGTTATGAATAATGAGCCAATTATATTGCTGCTGTATGTAGATGACTTATTCTTAACTGGAGAAGATAACCTCATCATAGATTGTAAGAAGAAGCTCGCTACAGAGTTTGAGATGAAAGACCTAGGACTAATGCGTTATTTCTTAGGTCTTGAAGTTTGGCAGATCCAAGAGAGGATATTCCTTAACTAAGGGAAGTATGCAGTTGAAATTCTGAATAGGTTTGACATGTTGGAATGTAAATCCATGAACACACCCATGAAAACAAAGTTGAATCTCCTAGTAGACACATCGTTAGAATGGGTTGATGCTACTCTGTACAAACAAATTATTGGTTCGTTGATGTATCTGACAAATACAAGGCCAGATATATGTTTTACTATGAACACCTTGAGTTAGTATCTAGTAGAGCCCATACATGTTCACCTTGTAGATGCAAAACATGTGATGAGATACCTTAAGGGTCAACCTGGGGACATCCATCAATTAATGGCAGAGCAAGAAGCAATCTAGTATTTCTCTCAGCATGACAAAAGCATAATACATTGCAACATGTTCTGCTAGTTGTGAATCCATATGGCTTTGGAAGTTGTTGACAAGTCTATTCGATATAGAGATGGAAGTCACCGTGATTCTATGTGATAACTAAAGTTGCATAAAGATGATAGAGAACCCCGTGTTCCATGACGAGTCAAAGAACATATAAATCCGGTATCACTACATTTGTGATATGTTGTAGAGGGGAGCTATAAAGGTCCAATATGTTGGCACATATGAGTAGGTTTCAAATGTGTTGACCAAGCCTCTGTCTCGTGTGAAGTTTGAGCACTTCCGAGACAAGCTTGGTGTTGTCCGTAAGGACCTCCCTCGAAAGGGGTAGTGATGCTGATGATACTATGGTATCCTGACCAACAACGGGTAGCTCAGTTAGGATTTTATATCCTAGGGGACTGATCATCCCTGGACAGATCCCAAAGGTTCGGTAAGGATGGTCTATCAGAGTACCTATGCATGTATATGCCAGCAGTGGTCAGTAGTGGTAGCTCCGTTAGGATTTTATATCCTAGGGAATATTTTGATTCCTGGGTAGATTCCGAAGGTCCGGTAAGGACGGTCTGTCAGAGTACCATGTGGTAGCTCCGTTAGGATTTTATATCCTAGGGAATCTTATGATTCCTGGGAATATCCCGAAGGTTCGGTAAGGAGGGTCTGTCAGAGTACCAAAAAATGTTGTTGTTGCACCTGCCTCATTCTGTTGCCCTATGATGATGATGTTGATGATGTTATCTTAGCCTCGTGCTGATGATGTTGATGATGTTATCTCAGCCTCATGCTAATGATGTTTATGATGTTGATGATGTTATATCAACATCGTGCTATTGATGATGATGTTGTATCAGTCTTGTATTGATTGATGATGATATATTGGTGTTATACTAATCGATGTTGATGCAAATGATGATGATGCTACTCCAGGTCCATGTTGTGAAAGTTGATGTTGTTGACGATGAGATAAAACTTTCGATGATTTATAGATGTTGATGCAGGAGCATCGTGTTAAGCACATAGAGGCAGGAACATTCAACACATGCGATTTCTTCCAGAACTTCAACGTGGGTGGCTACAACGGATTTCGGGATCCACCTCCACTCAGCACCAGAATTCACTTTTGAGGCACGCTTGAACTGGTGTCGAATTTTACCCTGTGAAGCAAGTTTTTGAAATTGTAAACAGAGCAGGAGTTTCCACTTTGGCTCTGGAATGCGACTGGACTTAGATAGTGTAGGAAAGTAGCTAGGGGAAACCCTAGAACCATCTTTGAGTTATGTAGAAGTTTACACACCCAGTAAGGGAGAGAGGGGAATACATAGAAATTGATCTGTGAGAGAACTGCGGGGGAGCAGAAAAATCTCAGTTTTTGGAGCTACTATAGTTTGTATGAAATCTTTAGCCATTGGGTACTTATGAATAGAACAGAATGGAAAATTGATCCAAATGTGTTGTGCTTGGACTGTGTGTAATTTCCTGTTATTTTCTATTTTATAAACAAGTGAATGGAACTGTGAGATTTTGGCAGTTTCAATTGTTTCTCTTCATTTGGAGCTATGCAAGGTGTGCATCGAGCCAGGGAGGAACGCTGTGGAATTGTTTTTCTCTTCACTGGGAACTCTGCAAGGTGTGCATCGAGCCAGAGAGAAAATGCCGTGAACCTGAGTTATCGAAATCCCTCAGATGCAAGGAGTGTGCGGGAGATCGAAGTCTAAACCAGATAAAGCTCAGGAGGGATAACACTTCGGAAGGTGTTGTCAAGACCAAGAACTCATTCCCTGGAAGGAGCGAAGATTGAGTCTTCGAAGACTTAGAAAATATTCTAAGTTAGAGTCGAGTAAAAGCTCAGGAGGGAGAATGCCCTTGAGCGTTGGATCGCTGTGGGGATTCCTGCGGATCATCTGATTGGAAGGAGGAGTGCAGACTTTAACACTGCGTAGATCCAGGTGAGGGGAGTTCAAAGATATGAACAGAAAGTGGGGAGTCCTCGAGGAGGAACACCGAAACCCCACAAACCGTTGGATAAAGTGGAGCTGCAAGGAGGTTAGCGGCGAGGGCTACTTGACGTCCAAAAGCTCAAGAGGAACAACGACCATCGATCTCAGATAGATCTGGACCGTTGGTTCAGTTCACAAACTTAGGTATCGCCAACTAGAGGGATAGAGGCCTTCTCTTTCAAGATCCCGAGTCACAAGATTGCGAGATAGCGAGGGCTATCCATTTCGCAAACTCAAACATCGCGAGCTGGGATGTAGTGTTCGTGGTACTTCAAAATCCCGAGTCGCGAGATAACGAGGGCTGTCCGTTTCGCGAACTCGGATATCATGAATCGGAAAGTGGAGTCCCTTATTTTTCAAACCTTCGAGTCGCGAGATGGAGATTTGATATGAATCGTCGAGCACAGGCGGATCTGGACCGTTGGTCCACATCATGATCTCGGGTCTCGCGAGCTGGAAGGACGGAGGTCTTGGTTTTCAAACCTGCGAATCACGAAATCATGATTTGATCTAGACCATTGACTACAGGCGTATCTGGACCATTCATCCACATCATGATATTGGGTCTCGCAAGTTGGAAGGATAGAGGGCTTGACTTCCAGAACCCCGAATTGCGAGATAGCGAGGTCGGGCCATTTCACGAACTCAGGTATCGCGAGTTGGGAGGGTGGAGTTCTTGTGCTGCAAACCTCCGAGTCGCGAGATCACGAAATAGCGAAAGGCAGGAAGGATAAGGGCGCGGTCAGAGCCCTTTGTATTGCACAGTGGGAGCTCACGCTTGGCACTTGGAAAAAGCCAACTGAGCATTCGTGGAGGGGACCTGTGTGTTTGTTTCGAAGGGTTCCAGTTGGAACCGGAAGAGCCATTTCGGCTCCCGAACTAGAAGATCCTGACCGGTAGGTCGCCTAGCTCTGAGGAGGGATAAGGGGTCTGCATCGGATGTGCCAGTCAATGTTTCATATGCTGATGATGTTGTTGCCCTCTCTCTCTCCTGATGATGTTGTATTGGGTTATGTTAGTAGAATACCCTTCTTGTTAAGGGGGAGTGTTGAAATATTGTAACCACAAAGAATATTCTAATTATAATTGAGTTATTTTATTATAGATCAAATCCCATTTTGTGGATTGATCATGTTGGGCTTTGTATAAGACCAAATCCCCTTTTGTGGATTGGTCAAACCATGGTTATATGGCGTTGATTGTAAAGTCATCCCATAGGGATAATTAAAGTGGTTCTAACCACTAATTGGAGAATTTGGCCCTGCTTTATGAAAGGACATAACCCTAGCGCCTGCCAGCCAATATAAATAAGAGTGGATGATGCCTCATTCACTCACTCACTCAAGTCACTCATCTAGTGCACAAGTTTTGAAGGAAGTTGCAGTTAGAAGAAGGAGAAGAGAGAGGCACATGCCTAGTGTTGGATATTCTTGGTGGTTTGGTATTTTCTCTTGGAATTGTATTGGCAATCTATATTAAGGAAGTTTTTGATGGGGTTTCTCCCCCATGAGGGTTTCCTAGGATAAAATGATGTGTACTTTGTGATTGAGTTTCTCTCAGTGATCCTACTTATGCTATTATTGTCTATTAAATTGAAAATAACTTAATAGTAGCTCTAAATTTAACACTTATAAGGGGAAATTCCAAAGGGGTAGTCAAGTTTTCAAGCCTAAGAACGATCAAGAGGTCCCTAACACTTTATCCCATACAAAGATGTTTGAGGAAAAACCATGGTGTTTCCAATGTAGAGAATCACATTGGGAGCATGTATGCCCTCTAAATAATGGTGAACATGATCAAGTCAACATTATCGACCATACCATTGAGGAGCCACAATATTCCCTTAATATCACACCTGAAGAACATGAAGAAGGCATAAAGGAAGCAACCAAGAGGGCTAGGATGGAGGTAATCAATATCCTTGATCAAGAGTCAAGAGAGAACTTGAAGAAACAAGAGTTCCAAGTGTATAATAGGAAAAAGCGAATGAACCAACCTCTCTCTACTGGACCTACAACTTCACAACCAAAACCTCCACCTATGAACATACTCCTCCCTAAAACTTCTTCTAAGACTGGCAAGATTGACTTAAATTTTGACTTGGAAGGTGCATTAGCCAAAATGCATGTAACCATCCCATTGAAGGAAGTTATCAAGGTTCCATCCATGAAAGAAAGGTTTGAAATTTTTTTCAATGTGTTGGATGAACCAATAGACCCTCCTATTATGTTACAAGCAGACCATTTTAGGGTTCGATACGATGGACACCCACCCTTCTTTATGTCATTGCTAGTAAATAACAAATGTCTCAATAACTGTATACTTGACTCAGAAGCAGTTGCCAACATGATGTCTTTGAAAGTCATGGAGCAACTAGGCCCAAAGGGTACATGACCTTATAGGAATGTGTGCAGTTTTGAATCCAGGGCCATACCCACTCATGGGTTAGTTGAGAACTTTGAAGTACACCTTGGTAAATATCCTGAGAGAGTGATCCATATGGATATTGTGGTGGTATATGTCCCTGATGTATGGGGGATGTTTTTTTCCAAGAAGTTTGCTGCAATGTTGGGTGGTACATTAGAGATGGATTTAACTTACATCAACTAGCCTATGAAAAATGGGACAATTGCGTGCCTTTCGAATATGCCAATGGCCAAGGTCCATGTATAAGAAATTAACAATGATACTAATATCAGTGAAACACATGATCCAATTAAGGAAAACCTTCCTGTATTTTCTCCAGAGGATTTTCCTTTCACTTCAGAGGAAGATTTTGATGAGATACAATGGCCAAAGAAAGAAGAGTATCAACAACTCTTAGATAAATATAAGGAAAAAGAAGTTGGATTATCAAGTTACTAAAGAAATGGAATGATGATGTATTGATTAAACCAAGTCAACAAGAAGTCCTTATAGCTGAATCCCACCCTGCTCCCTCAAAACAATACACTAGGGTTATACAAGGAACAACAAAGTTTGAAGAAAAATAATATCAAGAGGGAGATACGGTATGGATGTGGGACACTAAGAAAGGCGAGCCTAACAATATTAAAGGGAATACATAATTTTTGCCTGGAACTTTCAGAATAAGAATGAAGTCAGTCAATGATGCCTACTATTTATCTACGTTGGAAGGGAGAAAACGTCCATTACCAATTAGTGGACACCTCCTCAAACCGCATCACAGGAAAGAGACTTGACTTCACATGTAAGTACAAGTAAGTTAGATTAGGTAGGCATTTGCATCCATTGTATATACCATCTTCATATCATGATAGCATAGTTGTAGTTGTATTTCCATATTGTTTTTTTCATTATGTATATATGTATGCTCATGATTATATGCTAGATTAGAGATGCTCTTTATTTGTTTATTATATCATATATGAACAAAGGGTGATATCACCACCCTAAGGATTACTAATATCTTTTGTTGAGATTTAGCAGGCACATGTCATACTAGAGATGCTGAGGTTCTCATGCGCTCTACGGTGATCACATGTCCCCGAGTTGGAGCGAGATGTTATCCCCTAGCCTAGGGATAACTAAGGAGATCACATCTCGAGGCCCACAAGTCCTAGACATGGAGCATCGAGAGATGATCGACTTTAGCATGGCTATGGAGGGCCCCTCTTTTCTTCAGTGCAATCCATTTATCAACAACAACAATATCCATCCCACCAGCCTGGTCTTGAAGTAGCAGTAAGTCTTTCTCCATGAGGTAATGAGTTTGGGTATCATGGTATGCGTCGCTTTGATTTTTGAAGCACTTGAATATGTTGCAATGAATTCTTCTTCATTTCATGACGTTTTCTTGGAAATTATGCTCTTTTCCTCATTCATACCTGGGAGGGTAATGTGGTGCCCTAGTAAGTTGATCTCCCTTTAGGATGGGTTTCCATTGGGTGGTTTTGTGAAATGTCATCATCCGTTCCCTCCATACTTACCACTTTCCATATTTCTTCCTCTCATCTCCCCTACCTTTGTTTGGGCATTGGGATTGGCTACACTAGGAAGGGTTGTACCTTACCTCGTGGGAAGAAGGGGCTAAAGGACCATAGGGTAAAAGTAGTTGGAAAAAGTTAAAAGCCAATATTGAAACCTTTGAGATGCTTCACCTAGTGATCCCCAAGAAAGCAGTGAAAAGCTTCTCAGTAAGAAAAGGGGACCCATAACATACATAAACACTCAAGGTACTGGTTGATGGATAGGAGGTCTCATCACGAGCCGACCTATTATGACCATGGGCATGTAGCGGTATGACAATACCACCTATCTAGTCACCAAACTAGAGTAGTGGCTCTTGGTGGCATAGCCAAGAGAAAGGGGGTCTCATCATGAGCCAACCTTCTCATCTCCATGAAATGTTTGTGGATAGCGCTGTCACCTCTGGTCATCAAGCCATGACAGTGGCCCTCAACTATTCCCTTGAAGCACAAAAGAAAAAGATCAAAATCCATAAAGCTAAGAGTAAAAGGAAATGAATGGGCTAGGAAACAATAACATTTATGACAATGTGCAACTCGTCCTCTACAAAGTCACCCACATGTAAGATTTTACATTTCCCTGTTATCACATGCACCCTATGCCCAAACACTTACCCCATACCACCTCATACACTTACATGATCTGGACTAGATCCCACTTGGGAAACACCCCAAACTTAAAGAGAGGTTATCCCAATAGGATGCCCTAAGACCTTCTCCAAACCTAACTTGTAAAATTGCATGACGTATTTAAGCATTTTTCTGGGTTAAAGGGGGGTTTTATGCACATGTTTGGGTAATTTAATTATTGGATGTGATTTACATGTTATGATCCTTGTGACTTATGAACCCCTATAGGGTGTACTTGTTGTTGCTACAGGACTTTTCCCGGTGGATAGGTACACATGAGGGAATGATTAGCTCTGACCTTCATGAGGGGCTTAAAGCCCACATATGGATTCTGTAACCCCAGCCAGGGGTAAGAAGACATTGAAGATTTACACAAGGAAGAAATAATGACGTTTTTTTTGGAGGCACCCTGGCAGACCTAGACCCAGGGGATATTTCTCTTCCACATGGATGTTGGCCCTTGAAGGCCCAAGACGTCACTATCATGAACCTGGACGTCATCCAGAAGAAGGGTTTTCATTTTGGAGGCATTTATGAGCCTAGTGGCATGTGTGGGCTTCATCTAGGGCCTTTGGAGGCCAAGCGCCCTACCTTTTAGGCTCAACGTTCCACCTTAGGGACTCAACGTCACCCTAGAAGGGCATGCCGTCACTCTTGGAGGTATCTTTAGATGCTAATTAATTTTATTTATTTCAAATTTGAATTTATTTGTAAATTGGCCAGGTCAGCCTTATTTTGACCTAAAATTATTTAAAGGTGAAAGATTTTGTATAAATAAACAAAAAGTACATTCATTTTTAGATAACAACCCTCACTTGGAGGGAAGTGGACTGAAATTTGCACCCTACTTAGGGTTTTGTTGGCTGAAATTGTGAGGTGCACCTCTCTTGGAGTCTTCATACTTGCAACTTGGATCAATTTTGGTGAAGTCATTTGGTAATCTAGTGTTTTCATGCATGATTTTTCTTGGTGAAGTAAGTAAATCTGCTTTTTGTCATTAATTTTGAATGGTTATGGTACATTTTGTTGCTCATCATAAATATTATGAAATTGCATGCTTGATAAACTCTATAAGTGAAGAACTTAAGTTACTACTTCTTCACTTTGTAATTGCTAGACTTTTCCTAATTGGTTTATATTTTCAAGCTTCTAAATCCCTAAAGTGCTAACACTTTAGAGGTCTTGATTAATTTTGGTTGCATCTAAATATTTTTTTCAATAATCTAAGGAGGAGGAAACCACTAGGGCCTAGAAGTGTCTACTCCATAGTAGCTCACCTCCCTAAAGATTGAATCCTAAGAAGACTTAAGGTACTACTCTTCTAAGATTCATCCTTTTACTTGGATAAACATAATCATTTTGTTGCTTACTCCAAATAGATGTTTCTGAACTTTTGACTCCATAACCTCTCAAAGGCACTAGTATTTACACTTCTTTTGTTGAGAGATCAAACCAACACTCAAACCTTAACCTTTCTAGCTTTCACTAACTAAAACTAACACTAACCTAGCCTAGACAACTAATTTACTTGATTCTATTGTAAATCATTGCTACAACCATTTTAAAGCAACAAACTTTCTGCATAATCTACATTTAATGCCAACTAAATACTTCTAAAATTTCTTGTGACATTTGATTATCATTTTGCCCAGTAAATGCTATCTTTCCATTGTCTTTTCAAGCAATTTTGTGGCATATTTCCTACAACTGTTACAAAATACTTCTTGGTGTTGTAAACTTTCATTTTGTTGCGATTTTATATCAGCTAGCATACATTTCATTGGTTTATTGTCTTATTGAAGAAATAATATCATTTTGTTCTTGAAACTGCCATGCTTTTGCTTGTTGTCTTGTTTTGGGCAGGTACACTTCATTCATTACATTTTCTTCATCTCTTAAGACATAAAACTTAGCAAGACGTTTTGATTTGAGTGACCAATGAGAGGGGGTGTTATCTTTTCATCCTTGGTTTAGTTTCACCAACCCTTTAGGTCACTAGGGACGTCTCCCTTGGGGTAATATTAACATACTCCTAAACATAAATGGATTTCCTATTAAGGTGATAGTGATAGGTCACCCTCTTGTTACACCAATCTTGTTCCACTTTCCTTGGGATTTTGGCAAGTACAAATTGTGCGATAACATGGTCTAAACTTGAATAGGAACTTTGCAAATTCATATAGTTTAATTGTGTCTTTACACATTCTTTTAATATCGTAAAAAAACAATAATAATTTACACAATAAACATTGTCATTATTGATGTTGCATCATTTACATTACCAAAGTGTTGTTCAACTAAGGATACACATGCGTCAAAATTCCATTCAACTTGTGCATTTCATGCCCCCCATCAACACCAAAAATTTGAGCAACCTGTTGGAACAAATATTGAAAATTTCTAAACTTAGTGTCTCTCGTCAAAAGTTATGTCAGTTGTGCCAGCTAGCTTTAGAACTTTGTCGCCTGGCGTAAGTTTTTTCTTTTACCATTAAATCCTTGCATCATCTGGCGCAAACCTTCCCGTTGCAGTGAAACCTCTAAACCTATCGCCATTTTCGCCGAGATTTTCTATCGTCAAAATCTCAAAGCCTTGCATCACAATTGGCCAAAATCTCAAAGCTTTAAAGTTTCCCAAGGTCTCCTATTTGGTCTTACTTCGCAATTCCTTGATTGTGAAGAGTGTCAAATTATAAAATCAAACCATAAGTTTTGTTTTTTCTATATATTATTTTAAAATTATTTTATATAATTTTAAAATCAATATTTTATTTTATTTTAAAGTTTGGTAAGAAAAGAGAAAAATCGTTTATCCAAACCCTTTGCACCAATTCTCTTTTATAAATTTTTTTGGGTCCACTACCCTTCACGTCCGAATCTCCAAACTACCCACCGTAAACCACACACATGCCAAGTCAAAAGACAACTCATACAAGACTCCAAGGAGAAAATCCATGTGAGGACCAAAGCAATGCACCATCTATCCAAGCATTAAGTCACAAGGAGGATGAATAGAAAGTGTTGGGAGTTGAGCGATCACATACGTGGGTGCACCACGCGAATCATCGTCCACATCTCATCATGCTCCGAGAGTCATCCAAGACCTGTCGCCCAAGCACCGAGCGTTAAGTCACATGGAGGAGGAACTCACGAGGAGACCCGAAAGGGGTGCGCTACACGTCGAGAAAATCACTAGAACAAGGTTATATGTAAGCACCGAGTTCCAATTTGGGGATTTTGATTGACAGAGAGATTTCAATAGCTACCTCTCCCTTCCCCCAAAGCTCGAAGGCCCTAAGTCAAGATTCCAGTCATTCGCATCAAACGCTGATGGATTAAACATTTTCACAGAAGTGGATTTGGATGTTGGAACGCTCTCGTTTGTTGCTTGTTTTTGTGATTGATTGGATCTTCACTTCAAACCATTCTGTGTAGACTCCTTCACATATAGAACTAATGTCAGGGAAAGATCTTCGAGATCTCATTGCAACAATTTTATTACAATGTTGGATAGGCTCGATGCTAAGGACTGGATTGTGGTTTGTAAAGCGCTAAACCGTGTGCGTCAATTATCAAATTTTTACAAGGAAGCCATGCGTCCAATACTGGGTAATATAACCACTTTGACAGTTAATCCCTTGAAGAATCCGAGAAGTGCTCTTTGCAAAATTGTAATTATGTCTTCAAAACATACCAAGATCTGAGGATTGATTTCATTGATCCAATGCTTTTGAATTTTTTTGCCGAAGGCCTCTCAAGACAGACGCTTTGAGTGTTCACAGGCTGGGTGTGGAGGGGATCAAAGAATATGGCTTAGATTCGTTAATCCAAATAAAACGTCCTCTGTCAAAGAAAAAGACAGAAACCGAGCTTCTGAATATTCACGCGTAGGTGGAAAATGAACAGATGATACAACGAGACCATCCATGAACCAGATATGCCACTTGTCAAAGCTATTAACTTGAACAATTGCAATAATGGTCAAACTTATTCCTCGAGGATAAAAAAATGACTAGATTGATATTTCTTCAAGAAAATATGACATACGGTGAAGTTTAGCATCGATTTTAAGAAGGCGACAGAGCACCTGGCAGCTACAGAATTCCAGGAAGGTGAATCATTTCCAGATTTTCTGGCAAGAAATAAATATTCAAATCGTTTCCGTATTTCTCGCAATAGATCAAGATTTCTTTCAAATTATTGATAGAATTTTTTGGCAAAAAGATTGTGTAATGTAACAGGTTAATAATTAATATTGTATTCACAATTTAAATAACCATTTTTGGGGGAATGAAAGAAGGGGGGGGGACAACCTGAGAGCCTTTTGGGGCTGGGTTTGTAATGCCATTTCTTTTAGTAAATATAGAACAGAAGCTAAGAGATTCTATACCTCGTCACTGTGTAATTTTGTCTTTTCTTGTATTGTATTCTCAAGATTTACATTCATTCTTTCTTATTTCTTTTACATATTCAACTTGTAATGGCTCTAATTTAGTAATACCTATGCTGTGGTCATTTATTATGCAGCCTGTTAGGTTCAAATTTTCCTCTGTTTATGCTTTGATCAAAACAAGACCTGTAACTTAACTGTTTCTACCTAGATTACAAGTTATGTATATGCATAGTTTTTTTTGAAGCTATATGTCATTCCTTTGTTGAAATAAAGATTAGACTTACCAGAATTAGATACCTAACTCTTTGTTTTAGTCCTTTTCATCCCCTATCTTCTATCCATCTTCCTTATTTAATTAAATTAGGTAAACGAGGTCATGCCTCTTCTTTTCTGATCTATAAATGAGTTAAAGGCTTGTTTTAGACCTGGTTCTAGAAGCCTCATATGACCGATCAATTGAAAAATTATTATTTCATTTAAAATGTGCGAAGGCTTGGTTCTATTACAACCTAGAGTCAACTCTTGCGACAAAATTTTCTGGCGCCGTTGCCGAGGACGGAGAAATGAAGTTATCTTCCTGGGATACGACAAAAGTTTAGATCTATTCCTTGATGGTGAACAAGAGATAGACATTCAATCGGCTGTGACCATTCACCTGGAAACTCCTTGGTTCAAAGGCTCTACATGATTCACTGGCGACTCCACTGGTCTCAAAATGTCAAATTCGTTCACTGCTCGGATTGCTACGAGGTTTGCTCCTTTGGACTTTACAAATGTTTATGGTTTTCCAAATTCCATTCCAGACATTAAAATTTGGGAAGATGTCCTTCCTAAATTTGGAGGATATGTGGACGACAATCCTGCTCAATACTTGTTTGAATTTCACAAGCTCATGGATAGATTGGATGTACATCATGAAGATGTCCTCATGAAACTATTTATGTTTTCATTGGAAAGAGATGCTAGACTCTGGTATAAATCTTTACCCCATTCCAATATTCCTTCATTGAAATATTTTCACATAGTTTTTCATCAACATTGTAAGAGGATCTATTCAGTTGAACTCCTTTTTGAAGATTGCTGCAATATAGAATTCATAAAACAAAAAGATCAAACAAATCCTCTTGAAGAGGAGGGAGAAATATCAGAAATTTCTCAAGTTGATGAAGATGATCGACATGAGGAAGAGTTTGTTGATAAAGAAGAAGAATATGATAGATCTTGTGATCATATTCAAGAAGAAGATCAAACCGAACCCCATGACGATGAAGCAGAAAGGTCATAAGGCTTTCAAATCGATCACAACCAGATTTGCTGCAACAATGAGGATGAAAACGTTTTTTTAGATGAAGAGCTAAATTCAAGTTCATTCATATATGACTCTATTTTTAATTCCGCTGTTCAAGAGGAATACTTTCAGAATGATTTTTTTAATATTAATGATGTTGAAAATAGTTCAATTGTACAACATGACGATGAAATCCCTGTTCTAGATCTTCATGAAGACCAACAACTAATGGAAGGCCATATACAATCACTGTTTGCTGATATAGAACATAGTCATTTTGCTATGGAAAAATCCTTGCCTGATCACTTTCTTGATGAAGTGGATGCCCTGAAATCTGACGAATTGTATGCTGTCAAAAAGCCATTTCATGGAGAGTTTTAGGAGGATTGTAATAATCCAAATGTAATGGAGATTTCAGGTATGGCCACTGTTGTAAATCCTCATGAAAATCTGTCTGTTGATATTCAACCATCTTTTCTAGATCCTCAAAAAACATAAATTTCTGAAAGTCAATGTTCTAGAACATGCTATGAGCAACCTGTTTATGATGAGTATCTAGAAGATGAAGAAGAGCATATTTATTCTTCATCACGCACGAAAACTTACGACAATCTTCTTTTGTTTGATGAATATGATGGAAGTGTTTTTGAAGACGACGAGCAACAAGAAACTTTGGTTCAACAGGAAAGCAATCAACAACATCATAAAATAAATCAGCCTATGTATGAAAACTATCAAGAATATCTTTGGACAACAGATGAAGGATATAAGCATGGGTTACTGAAACAATTGATCTCTCCTCCCTGTTTAACAA
>ML802372.1:397137-416440 GCA_009831015.1 Picea engelmannii
GGAAAAGTGCAAGTAAAATGACAGGGTTCAGAGTTTGATAAGGTTGATTTTAGGTCGCCCAATGGATGAAGGCATGCGGTCTACTGTTCTTGGTGCTTTGCAGGAATTCACCATCCCTATATGGAGCCTATGTTGGAACAAATATTGAAAATTTCTAAACTTAGTGTCTCTCGCCAAAAGTTATGTCAGTTGTGCCAGCTAGCTTTAGAACTTTGTCACCTGGCGTAAGTTTTTTCTTTTACCGTTAAATCCTTGCGTCATCTGGCGCAAACCTTCCCACTGCAGTGAAACCTCTAAATCTATCACCATTTTTGCCGATCTTTTCTACCGTCAAAATATGAAAGCCTTGCGTCACAATTGGCCAAAATCTCAAAGATTTAAAGTTTCCCAAGGTCTCCTATTTGGTCTTACTTCACAATTCCTTGATTGTGAAGAGTGTCAAATTATAAAATCAAACTATAAGTTTTGTTTTTTCTATATATTATTTTATATAAAATTAAAATTAATATTTTATTTTATTTTAAAGTTTGGTAAGAAAAGAGAAAAATTGTTTAGCCAAGCTCTTTGCACCAATTCTCTTTTATAAAAATTGTTGGGTCCACTACCCTTCATGTCCCAATCTCCAAACTATCCACCGTAAGCCACACACATGCCAAGTCACAAGACAACTCATACAAGACTCCAAGGAGAAAATCCACGTGAGGACCAAAGCAATGCACCATCTGTCTGAGCGTTAAGTCACAAGGAGGATGAATAGAAAGTGTGGGAGTTGAGTGATCGCATACATGGGTGCACCATGTGAATCATCGTCCACATCTCATCATGCTCTGAGAGTCAGCCAAGACTCATCACCCAAGCACTAAGCGTTAAGTCACATGGAGGAGGAACTCACGAGGAGACCCGAAAGGGGTGCGCTACACGCCGAGAAAATCACTAGAACATGGTTATACGTAAGCGCTGAGTTCCACTTCGGGGATTCTGACCGATAGAGAGATTTCAATAGCCACCTCTCCCTTCCCTCGAAGCCTGAAGTCAGGATTCTAGTCATACTCATCAAACGCTAATGGGTTAAATGTTTTCACAGAAGTGGATTTGGATGCTGGAACACTCTTGTTTGTTGCTCGTTTTTGTGATTGAATGGATCTTCACTTCAAACCAGTATGTGTAGAATCCTTCACGAATAGAACTAATGTCAGGGAAAGATCTTCGAGATCTCAATGCAACAATTTTATTACAATGTTGGACAGGCTCGATGCTAAGGACTGGATTATGGTTTGTAAAGCGCTAAACCATGTGCGTCAATTATCAAATTTTTACAAGGAATCCATGCGTCCAATACTGGGTAATATAACCACTTTGACAGTTAAGCCCTTGAAGAATCTGAGAAGTGCTCTTTGCAAAACTATAATTATGGCTTCAAAATGTACCAAGATTAGATGATTGATTTCGTTGATCCAATTCTTTTGAATTTTTTTGCTGAAGGCCTCTCAAGACAAACGCTTTTTCTGAAGGCCTCTCAAGACAAACGCTTTGAGTGTTCATAGGCTGGGTTGGAGGGGATCAAAGAATATGGCTTGGATTCGTTAATCCAAATAAAACGCCCTCTGTCAAAGAAAAATATAGTAGCCAAGATTCTGAATATTCGTGTGCAGGTGGAAAATGAATAGATGATACAACGAGACCATCCATGAACTAGATATGCCACTTGTCAAAGATATTAACTTGAATGATTGCAATAATGGTCAAACTTATTCCTCGAGGATAAAAAACTGTTTAGATTGATATTTCTTCAAGAAAATATGACATACGGTGAAGTTTAGCATCGGTTTTAAGAAGGCGGGAGAACACCTAGTAGCTACAAAATTCTAGGAAGGTGAATCATTTCTAGATTTTTTGGCAATAAATCAATATTGAAATCGTTTCCATATTTCTCGCAATAGATCAAGATTTCTTTCAGATTATTGATAGAATTTTTGGCAAAAAGATTGTGTAATGTAACGGGTTAATAGTTAATATTGTATTGACGATTTAAATAACCATTTTTGGGGGAATGAAAGAGGCGGGGGGGGAGGAGACAGCCTGAGAGCCTTTTGGGGCTAGGTTTGTAATGCCATTTCTTTAAGTAAATATAGAAAAGAAGCTAAGAGATTCTATACCTCGTCACTGTGTAATTTTGTCTTTTCTTGTATTGTATTCTCAAGATTTACATTCATTCATTCTTCTTTCTTTTACATATTCATCTTGTAATGGCTTTAATTCAGTAATACCTCTGTTGTGGTAATTTATTAGGCAGCCTGTTAGGTTAAGCTTTTCCTCTATTTATGATTTGAGCAAAACAAGACTTGTAACTTAACTGTTTCTGCCTAGATTACAAGTTATGTATATGCATGGTTGTTTTTGAAGCTATTTGTCATTCCTATGTTGAAATAAAGATTAGACTTATCAGAATTAGATACCTTACTCTTTGTTTTAGTCCTTTTCATCCCCTATCTTCTATCCATATTCCTTATTTAATTAAATTAGGCAAACAAGGTCATGCCTCTTCTTTTCTGATCTATAAATGAGTGAAAGGCCTGTTTCAGACCTGGTTCTAGAAGCCTCAGATGAATGATCGATCGACAAATTATTATTTCATTTAAAATGTGCTTTGGTTCTATTATAGCCTAGAGTCAACTCTTGCGACAACATAACCATTGGTGTTTCTCTTTGAATACATGCATGTTTTAGTAGCAAAATTTTATCTCTTGATCTTTTATCTTGTTCAATGTGCTATAGTTAAGCACCACACATACAAAGGTAAGCATACATTTAGAAGGTTGGGTTTCATGACTCAAAAAAATGACCTTTTTTATTCAGAAATATAATGGAACTTAACATTTTGTTAATTTTTTTTTTATTTTCAACCACTCATCACATTCATATTCCTCATCCCCATCCAATTATTCTAGTTCATACATGTTTTCCTCATATGAAAATTTTAAAGTCTTAAGTTAATCCGATTCATCCAATTTACAATCAAAATACAAATTGTCATATGAAAGAGGAGGTCTTAAAAGTAGAATGTTTAAGTTTTAAAATATGTTAAACCACCATATCAATTTTCTACACTTTTTCAAGACTATCTCTTCATTACATTGCAAAAGAAAGACAAGAATTCAAATTAAATGGCCATAGAGGATCAAGCTGAAATATTACCAAGCTGAAATATTAAAAATTGGAGGATCTATCCTCATCCCTCACATACATAAGCTCTTCAATTTAGATACCCAAAAAGGTTTCCCAAAACCTTGGAATCAAAGCATTATTGTACCTATTTTGAAAAGTGAGGATAAAAAAAATATCTTTTGTTATCGCATAGGTTGTAGTTTGGGCAAAGCCTGAAGATGATGACAACTAGGAGAATACCTACTCACTGTCACCTCAGATAGGTACTCCCATCACTTTAGAGATGAAGTGATCACCTCAAGGAGGGAATCTCGGGTGACCCTAGGGGGAAATGCGATGAAAAGTGATACTTATGAGTGGATTCCCTTATAGTTCAAGTTGCTAGATGAAAAGTGGCTTGGAAATGAGTCTCGAAAGTGGTCAATGGTTGCCATGAAGTTTGAGCACTTGCGGATGATGGTAGTACCAACCCGAGACACAAGAAAAACCAAGTATAAAAGCTATATGTTAAGTGGAAAAGAAAGTTAAGCTTGTTGTCCCTATTTTCAAAAATCAACATAGATATATATCAACAAGAAATAATTAATAAATATACTCGATAAGATGCTAAAAGTCACGTAAATGATGCAAGAGATAAGTTAGCTAAACACTAGTATAACTCTAGTATAAAAGCACAATACTTTAGCAATGAAACAAGGTTGTAAGAAAAAGGTACTGCATAGATATTATTCATCCTTATGGCTGTAAAAAACAAGTTGTTACAGCAGAAAAATCAGCCACAAAAAATCACAAGTAATCCACCCAAAATATGCACTAGGACTAATAGATTATAGGGGTAGATTATTAGCAACTTCTCATGGTTGAATTATAAGTTATAAGTTAGTAAAAGAATGATTTGTTGCAGCCCTAATGGATGTAGCTTTTAAGTTGTTACATCTCCAAGAATATTAATATAATTAGGATTCCCTAGAGGGTTTAGCAACCTCAAGGTATCCACAAACGATTCCAACTTGAACAAGATTGATATCCCACCAAAACATGTTTACCAATGCAAACAATTTATTTCTTCAATGAAAAAATTTAGATTAGTTCCTTTAAAATATGGGTGAATGGAGTCTTATAAGTATGAGTTATACCAACAAAATCCCTAGGGGTGTAAATCCTCTTACTCCCTAGGGCATGCCAATCAAACTAGGGTAAATCTAGGAGGGTGTACACACTCGTACTTCTCCTAGAAACCCTTGCAAAAAATGACTTATGAAATTAGAAAATAAGATGAAGATTAATGGAGGTTGTATAAAATATACTCCTCCTAGGGTTTCAACCAACAATGACCAAGAACAAGCAATAAAGAACTAACAAATGGATATTTTCCATACCAATTCCGAGAGAGAGAGATCAAACACTAGTTCACCAAGAAAATTGCCATCCAAGAGAAATAACATAAGCCTTCAAGAGGGGGACACAACTTTAGGTCAAGCATTCACCAAGAAATATCACCAAGAAGCATTTGCACTAGAGAGAGATACCAAAAATGCCCAATAGGGCACAAATTTGAGCCAATATGTCTTCTCACAATGGGAGAGCTATGATAAAATGAAATATAGATGATGTCTATTCATACAAATCCTATAAAACATATTTTGTCCACATTAAAAGGGTAAACCACAAGATAAGGGGACAAAAACCCTTACTCTTGCTCCTTTGCCAAAATAACATTTTTTAATTCATATTTTGCACATAAGATAAACTGTAGAAACATGACGTCACCCTCTTGGGGAAACGTTTTGGAACTTTTAGGTCAAATCGTTGGGTTGGATATGAGTGTGTTAGGCCTCCAAAGACCAAATGTATTCAAGGTAAGCCTCTCCTCCATGATCCAATGGCTCCCTCCCTCAAAACGTGCCAAGTGTCTCCAATCACCACCAAACCATAGCCCTAGGGTGACATCAAGCCCATAAAGGTGACATTTTAGCCTCCAAAGGAAAGTTATTTGTCTTGTAGGCTCTAGGTGAGATCCTCCAAGGTGTCATCTAGGCATCCAAAGGAATATCATCATCATTCGGTGTGTGGGCCTTGACATCCAACTTGCGGGCTTCAAGCCCCAAGGAAGCCAAAGCTGGGATTTTTCTTCCAAAACTGTCCACCAACTAGGTCCTGCATAGACAATGAATACACCCTCCAAGGATATCAAGTCATATGCATCATGCTAAGTAAATCAAATCAATAAAAGATCCATCTAAGCATGTACATCCAAACTACATCATCAAAATAAACAAGTGCTCAAAGACCCTATGCAATTTTCCAAGTTTAGGTATGGGAGGGTTGACAAAGAGACCTATTGGGTGAGTCGTACCTCACGTTTAGGAGTGTTTCCCAAGGAGACCTCTTTCTAAGTCATGTGAATGAGGTGTCATGGATGGGGGTAGGACTTTTAGGCACGGGGTTCATGACATACAATGGGTTGTAGTATCTCATTTATGGGTGCCTTTGTAGAGGGTGTGTTGCACCTTCTTTTTCAATGCATCCTTTTCCCAAGCCCATTCATTGCCATTAATTAATTAAGGTCCAAACACTGGGTAATCCCTAGGGTGAATCGATTAGCTTGGGGGGAAGTACCAAAGTGTCATTTGAAGGGAGAATTACACATAGTGCCATTGGGGTATAGTATAGCTTGTAACACAATTTGTGTAACTCCCTCAATCAAGTGGGACATTTATGTTATGTGTTTACTTTTGCAGGTCTTTTATTTTTTAGGAGAAGCGTTTCATTGCTCTCAAGAACTCTTTGGGAGAGCATATGGAAGGTTCATAATTAGGATTTTATCTTTTCCCAACCATATCCCCTCTAGGCCTTCAACCCCTTCTTCCCATGAAATGAGGGACAACCCCTTTTTGGGTTAGTACACCTGAAAATCCCAAAAGGTAACTAGATGAGGGGATGAAGTGTGGAAAGTGACAAGTATGGTTGGGAATGGCATGATGGCTCGTCAAGAGGACCTCCCGGTAGCAAACATATCCCTAAGGATAAGCCACTTACTAGGGCACAATGTCAACCACGAAAGTGAAACAGGGAAAAGATCATAATGTCCAAGCAAACACTACATAATAAAAAGCAGTAATAGATGAAACAAACTAAAATGCCTCAAATATTTAAATGAAACTCACCATAATATCTGGCTTGTACATCATGGAGCAAGACCCAATGTCTTCTAGAATCCAGCTGGTGTGGTGGATACCGTCGTGATGAACCTAGAACTATGGTAGTGAAGTGGGTCTATGTATGTTCAAGTGGACAATGCTGGTGAAGATGTCTCTTGGTACTCCATGCGTGCAATTTGATGGCCTCGAGACATCATCTCCTTAGTTATCCCTAATATTTTGAGGATAACATCTAGCTCCTACTTGGGGACATGTACTCGTCGTAGAGTGCATGAGAACCACAACATCTCCTGGTGGACCTGTGCCTACACACACTAAAACAACATACTGTTAATTGTAGGATGGCTCACTCATCCTTTGTCCTTATAAAGAAATGAAAAACTTCAAAAATGACAACTAATCTAGAAAATAATGTTTTTTACATTTTTCATACGATGAAAAGAGAAATATGTAAATCAATAGGGAAATTATAGAAAAATAAAAATCAAAGATGAAATGCAACTAAACTACCATGAGAAAATCAATATGCAAATGCATGAAATCAAGATGACCTACCTACTTAGCTAGGGCCCTGGGGCCCTAAAGATCAGGTGATGTTAGGTGAAGTCATACAACTAGTGTAACCATCTTTTCATCATTTCATCAAGGTATCTCCCCCTGTGCTTAATCATGCAACACAACAATGATAAGTTGAGAACATAATAATCATGAGCATAAATAGACATATAATCAATCATGAAATGAAACTCATGGAGATTGGTGGGAGGGAGGAAATCTTGTTGAAAAGAGCAACCACAATTATGATCATCCCAGAAATCCTTCCTAAAAGGATAGCCACAAGCTCGATTGATCCATATCTAAATAGGGATACCATATGTAGACGATGGCTCATCTTCATTCCCATTATCACAATCACTTCTTCCTGAATACTGAGAGGAGATGAAAGATCCCAATAAGACCCCATGATTTCCTTGAGAAAAAGAAATGATGTAAGGGATAGGCTCAGATCTAGAAAAACGTTGTCTCTTCATCTACGAATCCTCGTAAAAATATTCAAGATGAGAATAATTTCTCTTTATAGGGTGGTATTTTGATTGCTCTAGGTTGGCCATGACCTGGTATCCGTTAAGATCTAAGCATGAAGGTGGTTGGAAATATTCATGAGTATTCTGCGACGAATCATCTTGGAACAAATCTGTGACCATATCATTGTAGAAATTATGAGGTCCTATGAGGCTGCCATTTAGGTCTGTCTTTGACCGCAAGATGTCTCTAAGTTTTATCTTCAAAACTGTCCTTTGCTGTTGTTTTAGGAAAAAAAATAGTCAAGTACTTTCTACTCACAATTTTGATGGTTAAGTGTCCTTTTGAGGTGCCCTTGCAAGTGTTTTATTATCCCAATGTTAGCACATGCAATATACTCAAAACAAATAACACTACATCTAGATCTTTACAACTCTAAATGCTGATTTACAGTTCTAAGCATGCATGAAATGAGCACAAGTATTTTTGGTCAACATGACCTTGGATAAAACCCCCTGGGGAAAACCAGTTTGGAATAGAAGTATATATATGTGGATAGTAGAAGGTGGAATACAACAAGTACATGAAACAAATGAATGTGATACAATAGCAACTTGTCTCAAGATGCAATACAAGTCCAAGAGTGAAAGATGCACCCAAGCATGGTGCACCCTCCTCAAATGTTGATCTATCCACTAAAATGAAGCGCCCTTGCTCCCTGAAGCTCTAATGGAGGAACCCTTGCACACAACTTTGAATATGTGAACTACCTCTCCATTGAAACTGTCCTCAAATAAATCTGACCACTGCAAGACCTCCCTACTATAAGTGCACCCTCCTCCTCAAGTGCGCCCTCCTCCAAGCAAGAACAACAACCACAAATAAGCTGGGACCTAAGCCTTCATGAGCCATCCATGAAAGGAGGTGCCCAAGATATCCTCTCCCAATGCTTCCATTCCCATCTCCTTTCCCTTCTCCAAGCTCCTTTGGTGAACATACAAGTGAGAATGAGCCTCTCCTTGCCCTATGCGCTCCTCTTAAGGAAACATAAGGAAACCTAAAATATGGGTGGATGAGATCATCTCATCCCATCTCTAATCAATGGTCGAGATATATCCAAAAGAATCTCAACTCAAAACCCACTTTACTCAAGTTTCCATAATTTCTCTTTATGTCCCTCAATTCATCCACAAAGTGAATTAATAGTCATTTTAGGCTAAAATGACCAAATTTCACTTTTGACTTAAATCTCCTAAGTCAAAGTGAAATTAGACATAAAGTACATGGTACATAGTACAAAGTATTTCCCACTTGTGTTTATAAGCTCACAAACACAAGGGGACCGTTTTCCAAGGTACCCAAATCTCAACACTCCCTCTTACCGAGGAAAGTGCCCTTCACCCCCAATCTCATCCCTGCAGTGGACATGGTTGCCTACTAGAAAATACTTGATGAGTATGGCTGTACCCTGATCAATGAAAGTATTCTCTGACACAGATATTTTCAATCTTCATGATCTATAGATGGAAGTGCATGTCCACCTATCCAAGATCACCTAGATCTTGGTATTAAACCAAAGATCTCAACCTTGGTCTCCCACCAAGGATTTCTACCTCCTGACATCTCGCCAACGGTCACTACTCTTGGAATCTCACCAAGATTCACTCTCTTGGCATCTCTCCAAGTGTCTACCCCTCTTGGTATCTCACCAAGAGTATCTGGATCTCGACATCTTACCAAGATCCTCAACTTGGCCTTTCGCCAAGTGACTTTCACATGAGGTGCAACCAGAACCTGATCTTCTCGTCTCTGTAGCCAAGTGAGGCTCAAGCCTCTGTTGTGCCCTAATCCTCCTCCTCATCAATCTCTGATGCTCTGAAGCCCCTGCACCAACCCTCTGTCTCGACAACTCTAAAACTGAAGCTGTCCCGGGTGGACCAGTCACCCCTGATGATGGTGTCCATGAAAAATGAGTCTGATCTCCCTCTGAATCACTATTATGAGTCAATAGGTCCTTCTCAACTATGTATCCCCACTTGACACTGGATGGTGTAACAACTGACAAAGAAGTAGCGAATGCACACTCTCTCGCAAACTGTGTATCGAACTCAAGCTCCTCTGTTGTCGCTATAGTGTCATCCTGCTGCTTCTTCTTCTTGGGACACTGTCTTTCATAGTGACCCATCTCTCCACAAACAAAGAATCTCACTGTGCTCATGTCTCTCTCCTTCCCACCACCACTTTTCTTCGGTTTGGCCCCTCCCTTGGGACCCTGTCTAGCACCTCAGTCGGTATTCTTCTTTCCCTTAGTCAACAGAGCAAGGTCCTCATCACCCTGGGTAATCCGCTATTGTCCTTAGAAATCTGAGGTGAGTCTCGTCTCCTTCTAAACGAAATCATCCCAAAGTCTCTCTCAAGAAGGCATAACCTCTCGGGAAACAATGCCTTGAACAAATGGGCCCCATGGTTTGGTAAAGCTATTTAAGGCTGTCCTCACCATAAATCATGGGTGCACTATCTCTCCGATGGCTGCAAGCTCATATTTGATCTCAGTGAATCTGCCAAGGAATGATGCAACCGACTCAAAATCAAGCATCCTAATGCTCCTGATCCTGTCCTGTAGAACCATCTTCCGATTCTGGCTAGAACTCTTGTAAAGTTTGCATAAAGAATCCCATATCTCAAATGCATAGTCTTTACTAGTCAAATGTGGAATGACGTGGTCTCTCACCCCATCACAAATAATACTTTTCTCCTTGCTGTTTCTTCTTTCTGAACTCTGCCACCATGAGGGGAGTAGTGACAGGAGGAACAAAAACGAGATCCTCAACTATATCCCATAGTTCAAAGTCCTCTAAGATGAAAATGATCCTAGTATTCCAAGGGGACCAATTTCTAGCTCCATCTAGCCTATCCTATGCCTGCATATGGGACACCGACATGGTTGTCCAATAAAACTCACACTGATGCTAAAACAACACAAGAGTACTGTCTCACTCCTGTCAACACAGGTGTGAAAAGAGGCAACAACACAAAAACCTCACTCCTAGAAAATATGTGTGAAAAGAGGTTGTAGAATACAACCTCACTCCTGTCCACGTAGGTGTGATAAGAGGCTTTCCAAATCAGCCTCACTCCTATCCAAATAGGTGTGAAAAGAGGCTAAAAACAAAAGTCCAAAACAATCCTATAGGATGTCCAACAAATCTTCCCACAAGCTGTCCCAAAACTGCCTTGAACTGTCCAACAAAACTGTCCATTCAATGCTAAAAAATCAACAAGTCTAAGCCACCATTGGCTCTGATACCATGTAGAAATTATGAGGTCCTATGCGGCTGCCATCTAGGTCTGTATTTGACCTCAAGATGGCTCTAAGTTTTATCTTCAAGACTATCCTTTGCTGTTGATTTAGGACAACAAACAATCAAGTACTTTCTGCTCACAATTTTGATGGTTAAGTGTCCTTTTGAGGTGCCCTTGCAAGTGTTTTATTATCCCAATGTTAGCACATGCAATATACTCAAAACAAATAACATTACCTCTAGATCTTTACAACTCTAAATGATGATATACAATTCTAAGTATGCATGAAATGAACACAAGTATTTTTGGTCAACATGACCCTGGATAAAACCTCCTTGGGGAAAACCAATTTAGAATGGAAGTATATATATGTGGAGAATAAAAAGTGGAATACAACAAGTACATGAAACAAATGAACCTGATACAATAACAACTTGTCTCAAGCTGCAACACAAGTCCAAGAGTGAAAGATGCGCCTAAGCGTGGTGCACCCTCCTCAAATGTTTCTCTATCCACTGAAATGAAGYGCCCTTGCTCCCTCAAGCTCTGATGGAGAAACCCTTGCACAMAAATCTGAATATGTGAGCTACTTATCCACTGAAATTGTCCTCAAAGCAATYTGACCACTGCAAGACCTCCGTGATATAAGTGCGCCCTCCTCCAAGCAAGAACAACAACCACAAATAAGCTAGGACTTAAGCCTTCATGATCCCTCCATGAAAGGAGGCGCCCAAGCTATCCTCTCCYAATGCTTCCATTCCCATCTCCTTTCCTTTATCCAAGCTCCTTTGGTGAACATAYAAGTGAGAATGAACCTCTCCTTTCCCTATGCGCCCCTCTTAAGGAAACATAAGGAAACCTAAAAKATGGGTGGATTAGATAATCTCATCCCATCTCTAATCAAKGGTTGAGATCTCTCTAGAAGAATCTCAACTCAAAATCCACTTTACTCAAGTTTCCATAGTTTCTCTTTATGTCCCTCAATTCACCCACAAAGTGAATTAATAGTCATTTAAGGCTAAAATGACGAAATTTCACTTTTGACTTAAATCTCCCAAGTCAAAGTGAAATTAGACATAAAGTACATGGTACATAGTACAAAGTATTTCCCACTTGTGTTTAGAGGCTCACAAACACAGGGGGACCACTTTCCAAGGTACCAAAATCTCAAAAATCATTACCAGGATGCAAAGCATTTGAATCATATGTGCATGAATACCAGTCCTCTGAAAACGACAACTCAACTCCTTTTTTTTGAGAACTACCTTCAACATCGTAAATGTGATCTTTATCAAAAGTGAAACAAACCACATCCCATCTATGCCTCCTGACATGTATGAAATAATCAATGTGTTGATCAACCATGTCATATGGGTCCAACACGATATCATATTCATCAAGAGAGAAAATGGACACCGATGTCACATCAAGGTCTTCATCATCGATATCTTCTTGACAAATTTCTTCATGGATATGTTCTTCAAGAACCTCTTCTACAGGTGGTGGGTGATACTCTTCTTCAACTTCACACTCTTCAACTATTGTCTCATCATCCACTAGAACACCTTCTCTGTAAAGGGCATCTTTGTGCTCTTGGAGGGTAGTCTACAAATCACGAGTAGTTGTCCCCCAATACCTGAGAAATTCTTCAACAAGCTTTGTAGAAGACTAGATACTTTTCAGATCACACGAGTCTGCAAGCCACTTCCTTTGACTCGAGTTGAGAGAAGATAATTTTTTTTTCATTAGTACATCCTCATGGATTACATTTATACTTGAATCATACCTCATACAATTCACAACATGGGTGTCTTCTAGAGTTGGGTCACCATTGAATTTGGGGAAATTTTCCCTCCACCCTGCAGGGAAAAGGTTCATGTATCTAGGGATATTTTGAACATTGATAGAAGGGTATACCTTGTGGAAGGTCCATGGTGAATCCTATGATTTCATGGTTCCATTATCCTGGATGTCGCTTCAATGGAGTCACCAGATTAACTAAATGTTCATAACAAATGGAGGGAAGGGAAAGGGAACTTTCCACAAGTGGAGTCGCCAGATGAGTTTTAACTCATCAATAAAGGGAAAAGGAAAGGGTACTTCCTTTAAGTGGAGTTTCCAGGAAAGCTAGAGAAAGGATATGGGATAGCCTGCGAAAGTGTCTTTAGGGCTCAGAAGATGATTCAAAATCCTCCTTGACAACGACACCAAAATGTTATCGTAGATGTTGTAGGTTGGGAAAATTCCAACCCAAACCACAATATGGAAAAAAATAGGAGAATACCTACCCACTTTCACCTCAGATAGGTACTCCTGTCACTTTAGAGATGAAGTGATCACCTCAAGGGGTAATCCCGAGTGACCTTAGGGGAAAATGATATGGAAAGTGATACTTATGAGTGGATGCCCCTATAGTTCAAGTTACTAGATGAAACATGGCTTGGAAATGAGTCTTGGTAGTGGTCAATGGTTGCCAAGAAGTTTGAGCACCTCCGGATGATGGTAGTACCTACCGGAGACACAAGAAAAAACAAGTATACAAGCTATATGTTAAGTGGACCAACAAGTTAATATTGTTGTCCCTATTTGCAACAATCAACAAAGATATATATTAGAAATAAATAATTAATAAAGTAGCTAGATAAGATGGTAGAAGTCATGTAAATGATGCAAGAGATAAGCTAGCTAAACACTAGTATAACTCTAGTATAAAAACACAAGACTTTAGCAATGAAAAAAGGTTGTAAGAAAAAGGTATTGCAAAGATATTATTTAGCCTTATGGTTATATCAAACAATTTCTTACAACAGAAAAATTAGACACAAATAATCACAAGTAATCCACCCAAAATATGCGTTAGGACTAGTAGATTATGAGGGTAGATTATTATCAACTTCGGACGGTTGAATTGTAAGTTATGAGTTAGTAAAATAATGATTTTCTGCAGCCCTATGTATGTAGCTTTTAAGTTGTTATATCTCCAAGAAGATTAAGAGAATTAGGACGCCCTAGAGGGTTTAACAACCTTAAGGTATCCACAAAATATTCCAACTTGAACAAGATTTATATCTCACCAAAACACGTTTACCAATGCAAAAATTCAGATTAGTGCCTTTAAAATATGGATGAATGGAGTCTTAGAAGTATTATTTAGACCAAAAAAATCCCTAGGGGTGTAAATCCTCTTACTCCTTAGGGCATGCCAATCAAACTAGGGTAAATCTAGGAGGGTGTACACATTCGTACTTCTCCTAGAAACCCTTGCAAAAAATGACTTATGAACTTAGCAAATAATATGAATCTTAATGGAGGGTGTATACACCATACTCCTTCTAGGGTTTTAACCAACAATGATCAAGAACAAACAAGAAATAACTAACAAATGCAGATTTTCCTTACCAATTCCAAGAGAAAGAGAGATCAAACCCTAGTTCACCAAGAAAATACCATCCAAGAGAAAGAACATAAGACTTCAAGAGGGGCACACCACTCTAGGTCAAGAATTCACCAATAAATATCACTAAGAAGCATTTGCACAAGAGATAGATACCAAAAATACCCAAGAGGGTGCAAATTTCAGCCAATATGTCTTCTCACAATGGGAGAGCTATGATAACATGAAATAGAGATGATATCTATTTATAGAAATCCTCTAAAACATATTTTGTCCACATTCAAAGGGTAAAACACAAGATAAGAGGACACCAACCCTTACTCTTGCCCCTTTTCCAAAATAACATTTTTTAATTCATATTTTGCACAAAAGATAAACATAGAAACATGACGTCACCCTCTTGGGGAAACATTTTGGAAATTTTAGGTCAAATCGTTGGGTTGGCGATGAGTCTGCTAGGCCTCTAAAGGCCAAATGTCTTCAAGGTAAGCCTCTCATCCATGATCCAAGGGATCCCTCCCTCAAAACGTGCCAAGTGTCTCCAATCACCACCAAGCCCTAGCCCTAGGGTGACGTCAAGCCCTTAAAGGTGACATTTTAGCCTCCAAGGGAAAGTCATTTGGCTTGTAGGGGCTAGGTGATATCCTCCAAGGTGTCGTCTAGGTCTCCAAAGGCATATCATCATCATCCAGTGGGTGGGCCCTAGTATCCAACCTATGGGATTCAAGCTCCAAGGAAGCCCAAGCTAGGCTTGTTCTTCCAAAAGTGTCCACCAACTAGGTCCTACAAAGACAATGAATACGCCCTCCAAGGATCTCAAGTCAAATTCATAATGATGAGTAAATAAATAAAAGATCCATCTAAGCATGTACATCCAAACTACCTCATCAAAATAAACAAGTGCTCAAAGACCATATGCAATTTTCCAAGTTTAGGTATGGGAGGGTTGACAAAGTGACCTATTGGGTGAGTTGTACCTCAAGTTTATGAGTGTTTCCCAAGGGTACCTCTTTATAAGTCATGTGGATGAGGTGTCATGGATGGGGGTAGGACTTTTGGGCATGGGGTTCATGACATACAAGGGGTTGTAGTATCTCATTTATTAGTGCCTTTGTATAGGGTGTGTTGCACCTTCATTTTCAATCCATCCTTTTTCCAAGCCCATTCATTGCCATTAATTAATTAAGGTCCAAAAACTGGGTAATCCTTAGGGTTAATTGATTATCTAGGGGGGAAGTACCAAAGTTTCACTTGAAGGGAGAAGTACACATAGTGCCATTGGGGTATAGTCTAGCTTGTAACACATTTTGTGTAAGTCCCTCAATCAAGTGGGACATTTATGTTATGTGTTTTCTTTTGCAGGTCTTTGATTTTTTAGGAGAAGCATTTCATTGCTCTCAAGACCTATTTGGGTGAGCATCTATAAGGTTCATAATTAGGCTTTTATATTTTTCTATCCATCTCCCCTCTGGTCCTTTAGGCCCTTCTTCCCATGAAATGAGGGACAACCCCTTCTTGGGTCAGTACACCCAAAAATATCAAAAGATAAGGAGATGAGGGGATGAAGTGTGGAAAGTGAAAAGTATGGTCAGGAATGGCATGATGAATCATAAAGATGACCTCCCAACAGTAATGTATCCCTAAGGGTGACCCACTTATTAGGACACAATGCCAACCATCAAAGTGAAACATGGCAAAGAGCATAATTTCCAAGAAAACATTACATAATCAAAAGTAGTAATAGATGCAACAAACTGAAATGACTCAAATATTGAAATGACACTTACCATAATACTTGGCTTGTACCTCATGGAGAAAGACCCAATGTCTTTCAAAATCCTACTAGTGTGGCGGATATTGTCATGAGGAACCTGTAACTGTGGTGGTGAAGTGGGTCTCTTTCTGTGCAAGTGGAAACTGCTGGTCAAGATGTCTCTCGGTACTCCATGTTTGCAACTTGAGGGCCTCAAGACATCATATCCTTAGTTATCCCTAAGATTTTGGGGATAACATCTATCTCGTACTTGGGAACATGTACTCGTCGTAGAGTGCATGAGAACCACAACATCTCATGGTGGACCTGTGCCTACACACATTGAAACAACAAACTGATAAGTGTAGGATGGATCACTCATCCTTTGTCCATTTAAATAAATCCAAAACTTCAAAAACTAATGATCCAGGTGGATATCGGTGGCCACACACCTATTCCACAAGATTGGAATTTTTTTTTTCCATCTTGGTAGTTTTTTGACAGTTTTTCGGGTTCCAAAATTTCGGGGTCGTTTTGAGGCCCTAAATGATGTTTTTTTGGGAATTTTGGGCCAAGGTGACTACCAATGGCACCAACTTGGGCTAGCCTAAAATTTTTCTTCTCGGTTAGACCTTTCCAACAATGTATTGAGTGCCCCAAACAGAGATCGTATGCAAAAGTTATGCCCTCAGGAAGTTGATGTATCAACTACCCCTATCGGGGCCCACAAACCTTTTGGATTTTCATATTCCGGGGTTAGGATTTTGGATTTTACTTATGTTAAAAAGGCCCTTGGAGCCTCATTGTAATGATCATCTTCATGCGAATGCTAGTAGCCATCACATCTCTTCTCAGAGATAAGCTGCCACCATTCTAGCGAGTCTTTCACTCTGTATTTTTACAGTCTCTGTATATTTATTTCATTAATAGAAATCATGTATTAATGTATTTCTCTGTTTATGGCAATATTTATGTGTATTTCATTGTAATTTCTTTGCTTTCATTTCGTTCTAAAAAATAATCTGGATCAACGACAACTAATCTAGAAAAGAAAATGTTTTACATTTTTTATATGTTGAAAAGAGAAACATGTAAATCAAGGTAAATCAATAATGCAAGTAAAGAAAAATTAAAATCAAATATGAAATGAAACTAAACTACCATGAGAAAATCAATATGAAAATGCAGGAAATCAAGATGACCTACCTACTTACCTGGGGCCCTGAAGATTAGGTGATGTTAGGTGAAGTCATACAACTAGTGCAACCATCTGTTCATCATTTCATCAAGGTATCTCCCCCTGTGCTTAATCATGCAACAAAACAAGGATAATTTGAGCGCATAATAATCATGACCATAAATAAATATATAATAAATCATGAAATGAAACTCATGGAGATGGCTGGGAGGGAGGAAATCTTGCTGAAAAGATGTCAAATTTAGGTAAAGAAAACAAGAATCTACTTTTCAAAAAATTTTGTAGACAAAATCAACATAACCATATTAAACTTATATAGATCTGAACTTCAAAAAATTCTGAGCATGATGAATAGTTAGATATGAACCAAAAATTAAATCTGAACAAGTACAAAAAACAGATCTAAATCTTAAACAATTTTTGAGTGAGTAGAATACTCAGACCAAAATTATAACTTAATTCTGATCATAAACAGTAAGTAGATCTGAATCATAAACAATTTCTGAGTACTCAGATTTGAACCACAACATGTGCAGGAGATAGGTCTAAATCATGAATCAATTTTATGTTATATCTAAATTGTAATCAGATCTAAATAGTAGGTATAAAACTGAACATGCACAATAGTTAGATCTAGGCTAAATACACATTTCTGAACATGAACAAATTATAGATCTAAACTAGACAGTGATATTAAAGCATGCTAATCAGAGATCTAAGAGAAAGCAAGGCATAAGACCTGAAAACATTAACTTACCTCTTGATAACCTTACCTCTGTAAAAGGGAGAATAGCATGGCACACCTGAGAGCTAATAAGCCACTGAGTATTCTCAGATAAATCTATGTGTCATGGATCTGCCTCAAGGGTCAGATCTCTATCAAGATAAGTATATGACAGTCAAGCCAGACCTCACACAAGAAAAACCAAAAACCCCACACAACAACAAACCCTCACACATGTATAAACTGCCAGTAGAAGGGGGACGACTACCTGTAAAGAAGATCCAACCACCCTTCTAGGATGCCGTGGCCTTCAAGATCCTAGATCTGTTCTAAGGAAGGGGACGACCGACTTCAAGAAGGGTTCTGCTGGTTATATAGGAGGGTTGACTGGCAGCAATCAAGAAAGGCGACAACAAGAGCATTTTCAACAGGAATTTATGCACCCTTAACACCCACACAACAACAGAGAAAACATAGCAGGGACCTGGCAACAAGATAATGGAGAGGCTGAACTGATCTGTCACAAGAGAGGCTGAGATACTACCACAAAAAGTCCGCAACACTGTCACAAGGAGGTCACAACAATGTCACACAGAGGCCGCAACAAACACAAGGAGGTTGCAGCAAACAAAGAGCAATCTACCACTTCTTTGAAGAGAAAGGAAAATAAGTATAAATAGTGATGGGGAGGAGTTCTTATTTATACTTTTAGGCAAGAGTTAGGGTAATAAAAAATATAATTAAAATAACATATTTAATTAATACAAATATTAATTAAATATATTATAATTAACATTAATTAAATATTTCTTATATTAACCCCTAAAACAAAAATACAAACCCCCCAAACAAACTCAAGCTCAAAAACCAAGGGTGGGGGGTTTAGGAGAGGTTTACACATGTCCATATACTTCTCAAGGTGACCAATCAATTTTATCATCACTGCATATGGGATACATCCCTCATGTGGTCATGCTCGCCTTCAAAATATCTTCTAGGTCCTGTGGACCATCCTGGAAGAGAGGAAGAGGATCACACACCAACAACTACCTGATCAAAGACCAGGTTTCCCCAGAACATATCTGGGGTCTTATCCACCAAGGTACAAAACTAGGGATCAACCCATGCCTTAGACATGGGTACCCTGGAACACATTCAGAGGCCCTAGACATATCTAGGGACTTAAACTGCTTGGTCCCAGACCAAGAACCCTAGTCATATACTGGGGCCCTCTGAAGGGTTTTTATTTCTTGGTCCCAGACCAAGAAACCCAGTCATATACTGGGGGCCCTCTCAAGGGTCTTTACTGCTTGTTCCCAGACCAAGAACCCCAGTCATATACTGGGGGCCCTCTCAAAGGTCTTTACTACCTAGTCCCAGACCAAGAACCCTAGTTGTCTACTGGGGGCCCTTACAAGGTTCTTTTTCCATGGCTCTGATTGTTTTATCCCAGACCAAGAACCCCATGAGTGTACTGGGGGCCCTATTCCACAACTAGGGTCTTAAACCATCCTCCAGGGAGAATGGCTCTTACAACTGCTTTAAATTCAACACTCCCTCTCAACAAGAGAGGCATTCTCAG
>ML802372.1:462037-474462 GCA_009831015.1 Picea engelmannii
TTTCAGTTCAGCCTGTTGCTGAAGCCCTGGAAGGGAAGTGGGGTAGCCAAGGGACTGTTGAGTAGAGAAGGGGCACACTTCCTTGGGTGGGACATGCATGTGGGGAATGAGAGACTGTAGGCTGTTAGCTAAGTGAGAACCTGAGACAGAGTCTTTCCTATTGTCTATGAGCCTTTATCCTGGTTAGGAATCCCTTTACTCGAGTGGAGTTTAGTCCCAGCTCGGGGGTGAATCACTGTTGAGAGTGATGAATAGTGTATTCTAAGGCTGGGAGGTTCGTGGATGATCTACACGCAGTTGGTGACAATCTTTCCAAGATAAGTACCAAACCTGTGATAAATTTACATGCTGCAGTGTTGTTTACGTGCTTATGTTACAGTTTATTATATGTGTGATTATAATTGTCTGTATGTTTATGGGTATTTCCCTGTATATGGTGCATGTCTATGTTTACTGTTATTTCATTATGAAATTGTATATTTACAGAACGTGATTGTTTGTTTACGTTATATGTAAAGCTTCCGCAAGAGTGTTGTATGTATATGTTATAATTGCATGTAGTTTGAAGAGAAAATTTATGTGGCATAGCTCAGTTGAATACTGGGTATGTTACAGTATGTTCCGCAGTGAGAGAAAGAAAGTGTTCCCTCGTGTAGCCTGGCCCTTCAAAGGTTGGGAATGTTACAAAGGTGGTTTCAGAGCTAAGTAAAGCGTTTGAGGAGTGGCATGCCGGGTTGGTGTGAGGCCGGGGATGTTATAGTATGGTATCAGAGCCTCAGTTCCAACACTGAGCTTGGATGGACCGAAAAGGTTTGGTCAAAACAAATATTCACCAAAGATAAATTTCGAAGTGGCCAAATTTTCAAGTCACAGAGCGTCCAAGCAAAATTTTGGCACCGCGCAGAAAATGTTGGCGTACAAGTGTGCGCGGTAAATTGTGGTGCTGCGTGGAAGAGTATTGTGTGCGGATGCGCACGCTGAATTTAGCATTGCGTGGTGAGCACACACATAGTAATGTGCATGTGGAGTGCGTAGCATTGCAAAACACATAGGAGTTGGTTGGTGCACGCATAGTATGAGTATAAGTTATCTCGTGACAATGTAGTCAATGGTGTGCACAGATTATTGTGCTTAGTGAGGCATGTTGAACTTCGGCATGGTGCAATGCATAGGACGAAATACATGTGGAATATCAGTGCACGATACCAAAACTGAGCACAGTGGATATTGGCACACAACACAAAAGTAGTGTGCACAAGCTATTGGCGCGACGAAGAAGAAATGCATAGGGGATATAGGTGCGCGGAAGCATGATTTACCTTGTAGTGTTTTTGTGCACAATAAATATGGGTGTACATGTTGAATTTTTGTGCGCGCGAAGTCATTTGGAAGGTGATGAGTTTGAGTTAAACAAAAAAATAAAAATAAAAATTGCATGATATTAGAGGAAAAAGAAACACACAATCGCATCAGAGCATTATTTAAAATAAATTCAGAGTTGGTTGTGAAGAAATAAATATAATCTAAACTGTTAAGCCGAGAGCATTTCAGGGAAGAATTCCGAGCTTTATATTCCTCCGATTCATACATATGGAAGTGAAATATAAGCTTACAAGAAAAACATACTATGAAAGAAAACAAGACTCATAACACCACTAGTTAGAATCTTGTAATAAACAGTCCAAAGTCTGCTTCTGCATTTATATAATCGTATTAATCCCAAAATTACAAAAAAAGGGAATGATAATAGTTATCATATTGTAAAAGGACCATTTAAAAACAAGCCTATCATCTCTGGAGTCCCTTACCTCTGCTACCCCCCTATTCCAAATTCATTGAAATACACCTAATGTTAGTTGAGGACTCATTCCATATTAGCGATCTCCTCCTTTAAAGAATACAACCAGACCGGTTGATTCTCTCCAACACTTTCGACCGTTTCAACTGTGGTTTCCTTCTTCTACCGCTTGCTCCTTTTCTTCTTAGCAGCTGGCTTGTTGATGACTAAATCCTTCATAATGGGATTCAACCTGGCTTCCAATGTAAATTCAGTGGCAAGTTCTGTGCGAAACTTAGTCGCTAGTATATGCGTGACTACCATTTCCTCCTTATTCATAGGAAAGTCTAGCATGTTACCCGAATAACCAGTCTCATTGGATTTATCCTTGTCCATGTACCTCAGTTGGTGGATACCGAAATGCTTTTACAGAGAGCATAAATTCAAGCAATTTGGAGATTTCTCCGTTTATGGATAAACTGATGTCTCTATACTTGAGGATTGGTAGTTATAGAATCCCAATTATGAAGCACAAACAGACTAAGTACAAGTGTGTTGGGTTGCCATGCTTGGCTAATCCATTTCAAATGATTAGCTTTTGAGTTCGTTATATGGCGGTGTTCAGTTGACGTCATACAACTGTGAAGTACCAAACGAGTGAAATGGGGTAATCTGACTAGCCGTCGCCCGTTCCACGAGTGGTAGTTTGACATTTTGAAACATGTGATACCGCGTCTTGGAGAAAGTGGTTTCAGAAAATCGCCTTTCTACCCAAATGTATCTTTGAAGGCACCCCGCGTCTATGTTCTCAAGACTTGGGTCTTATCTAGAATTTTCATGGTGATAACACCAGGAAATCAGGAGAGATAATTATGATGTATATATGGAACCAAAATGGTTCATATTTTTCATGAATTGTTGAATTGTTAACCTAATAATTTTCGATGGCTACACGTTTTGCAGAATTAACAACAAATAGATCAGATCTGATCAGTGCAGAGTCCATAAGAATGGAAGAGGCACAAGAGAATTATAGTCAACCAGATGAGAGCAGAGGAATGGATGTCCATTTGGGAATTGAAGGAACAAACTCCAATGCACATGGAGATGAAAGGAATGAAAACATGAATATGGCAGAGACCATTAAAAATTTGCAGAAGGATGTCCAAATCCATAAGGCTGATAATGAAAGGCTTATGAGAGCCAAGGAGAAACATGATGACTTCAACATGAAGTTATTGGAGGTCTTGAACAAAATAGAAAATAAATTGGTTAAGGAGAGTGGCTCAAGCAAATCTAGAAGTCACAAGCCTTCGGATGAGAAAAGAAAAGAAAGAAGTGTTAGCAGACACCACCATCATTCCCAAAGGAATTCCAATAAGAGAACAGGTAGCAGCTCAAGTCCATCCCTTGTCAGAAGGCATAAGAGGTCTGGGGTGGATGAGCTACGAGGAGAAATGAACAAAATCAAACCTCTTACATTTTATGGTGAGCACAAGAAAGATGAAGATGCAAAAACATGGTTGCTGGGCATGATAAAGTATTTTCAATTGCATAATTATTCTTCTCATGCAGAGGGTAGAATTTCTATTTATCAACTCAAAGGAAAGGCATCCATGTGGTGGGATTAGCTTGTGCAGGTGCAACACATTAAAGAGAAAAGTGTTACTTGGAGGGAATTCAAGAAGTATTTCGAGAAGAAATACTTGACTAAGAGATACTACGACAAGAAAATGAAAGAGTTTTTTGAACTCAAGCTTGGAAGTATGACCATAGATGAATATGAGAGAAGGTTTTTAGAACTGCTGAAGTATGTCTCATTCATCAAGGATGAGACAGTCAAAATTCAAAGATATTTGAGTGAATTTCCATCATTCATTAGTGACAAAATACAGTATGATGAACCCAAGGCATTGGAAGATACCATAATGTGAGCTAAATGCCTATATGATCAGCAGAACGCAAGGCCATCTTTCCAAAAGGCTTGGGAAGACAAAAAGAAATTCAAGATGGATCAGAGAAAGAAGGGAGCTAAGCCACCATTCTTCAGAAATAATCCACAGGGACAACAAATGCCTAAAGAACCCAAAACAATTGACATAGGGAGTCAAGGGCCAAGACAACCACCTATTCAATGTTGGGGTTGTAAAGGAGATCATAAGTTCATAGATTGTCCTCACATAAGTGAAAAAGGAAGGGCTGTTCACAATGTACAACAAGCTGAAACAGTGGAGGACATGGGAAGATATGTGCCAAGGATCTATGTATCCCTAGATAACAAGCAAGCAGAGTATCAATCCTACATGATTGAAGTGGAAGGTATGATCAATAACCAAACCATTGCTATTTTAATTGATTCAGGAGCTAGTCATAGTTATATAGATTCAAAGATGGTGGAAAGTTTTCATTTTCCAAGAAGTAAGCATGGGAAATCCTGGTTGGTGCAGCTGGCTACAAGAGCCAAAATAAAAGTTAATGATATGGTTAAGTCATGCCTCATGGACATGAATGGACTGAACACCAAAGTAGATTTGAACATCTTGCCTTTAGGTTCCTATGACTGTCTAATTGGGATGGATTGGTTGGACCAACATCATGCTCTCCTGGACTGTCATAACAAAGCATTCACTTGTTTGGATGAGGAAGGGAAACTAAGGAATGTGAAGGGAATTCCCAGAACAGTAACCATTAGAGAAATTTTAGCATTGCAGTTGAAGAAATGTTACATAAAAGGATGTCAAATATTTGTAGCTCCTATAGAAGTGAAACCTAAAGATAAGGAGCCAAATTTGGAAGATTATGCAGTCCTGGAAGAATTTGAAGATGTGTTCAGGGAAGTATCAGGATTACTCCCAAAAAATAGATTGATATCTCTATAAATCTAATGCCTAGAGCAGCGCCAATATCAAAGACTCCTTACAGAATGAGCACACCAGAATTGAAGGAGTTGCAAATGCAACTTGAAGAACTTATGAAGAAGGGGTATATACACCCAAGTGTGTCACCTTAGGGTGCCCCAATATTGTTTGTGAAGAAGAAAGATGGAACATTAAGATTGTGCATTGACTTCAGACAGTTGAATAAAGTGATTGTTAAGAATAAGTATCCTCTGCCAATGATTGAAGATCTCTTTTATCAATTGAAGGATGCAAGGATATTTTCAAAATATAGATCTCAGATCAAGATACCATAAGGTAAGGATTAAAGTAGAAGATATCAGCAAGACCGCCTTCAGGACAAGGTATGGTCATTATGAGTTCACAGTGGTGCCATTTGGGTTGCCAAATGCACCAACTATTTTCATGTGCTTAATGAATGGTGTTTTTTGAGAATATTTAGACAAGTTTGTCATTGTCTTTTTGGATGGCATTCTTATATATTCTAAGTCAGAGGTAAGATCATTCATGGGTCTTGCAGGCTACTACAAAATATTTATTGACGGATTCTCAAAGATTTCACACCCAATCACTTCCTTGCAAAGAAAGGGAGTGAAGTGTCAGTGGACACTGGTTTGCGAAAAGAGTTCCTAACACTTGAAACAATTATTGACAAGTGCTCCAATATTAAGGATTGCAAACCCAAATGAAGATTTCATTGTATGCACAGATGCATGTAATGAAGGAATTGGTGGAGTCCTCAGTCAAAATAGGTTTGTCATATGTTATGAATCAAGGAAGTTGAAGGAGCATGAAAGAAATTATGCCACTCATGATTTGGAGTTGGAAGCCATAGTGCATGCGTTAAGGAAATGGAGACACTACCTCACGGGAAAAATATTCAAGCTAAGAACAGACCACAATGGTCTGAAATATTTATTTGATCAGCCAAATCAAAATGCTAGGCAGAGTAGATGGTTATAATTTTTAAGCGAATATGACTTTGATATAAAGCATATCAAGGGGAAAGAGAATAAAGTGGCTGATGCACTCAACATGAGGGTACATGAACTACATGCTACAACCATTAGCATGTATCAGACTGACATTAAAAGAAAAATTATGGAGGCTGCAAATGAAGATCTACAATATAGAGAATTGGTAGAAAAGCTACAGTAGAGTAAGATACCACAAAAGGTGGATAATTATAATTTGGGATTAGATGGAATACTATTGCACAAGAACAAAATTTTTGTTCCAAATGTCTAGGACTTGAAACGTATGATTTTGCATGAAATTCATAATGTTCCTTATGCAAGGCAGCCTAGATATTAGAAAACCGTGGCAGCGATCAAGAGCCATTACTTTTGGCTAGGTATGAAGAGAGATATTACTAAATACATTGCTAGATGTATGGAATGCCAGAAAGTTAAAGATGAGCATAGGCACCCAACAGGGTTGCTACAACCTTTGCCCATTCCTGAATGGAAGTGGGAAGTGGTGACAATGGATTTTATTACGGGATTGCACTGAATGGGCAAGATGCATGATTTGATCATGATAGTGGTGGACAAGATTACAAAAGCTGCCCATTTTATTCCACTGAAAACTACTCACAAGGCAATAGATGTTGCTGATATTTTCATGAAGGAAGTGGCACGATTGCATGAAATTCCTAAAACAATTATGTCCGACAGAGACCCGAAATTCACTTTGAATTTTTGGAAAGGAATGTTCAAAGGATTCAGAACGAATCTGAACTTTAGTACAGCTTATCATTCTAAGTCTGATGGACAGACAGATAGGGTGAATAGAGTGATAGAAGACATACTGAGAATGTATGTGATGGATAAACCATTGAAATGGGAAGACTACCTACAATTGGTAGAATTCACTTACAACAATGGGTATCGGGCATCGTTGAAGATGAGCCCATTTGAAGCACTTTACGGAAAAAAAGTGCAATACTTCAGTGAGTTGGGATAATCCAGCCGATAGGATAGTAGTTGGGCTAGAGTTGCTCAAGGAGATGAAGGACCAAATGATAAAAATTAAGCAGAATTTAAAAGCTTCCTAAGATAGCCAGAAAAGTTATGCCGATAAGAACATAACCCATAGAGAGTTCAAAGTGGGTGATCATGTTTTCCTGAAGGTGAAAGCTAACAGGATTTCCCTAAAGTTGGGAAGCTGCGCCAAGTTGGCAGCCAGATTTTGTGGGCCATTTGAAATCTTAGAGAGGATCGGCCCATTTTCTTATATGATTGCATTGCCTGCATCTATGCCTGTTCATAATGTATTCCATGCATCATTGCTAAAGAAATATATACCTGATGCTAATCATGTTATTGATTGGAATGTGATCCAGGTGGAACAAGAAGGTGCTTTTCAAGTGCATCCGGCGCACATTATGGACCGGAAAATAAAGAAGCTCTGGAATCAATCCATAAGGCTTGTAAAGGTCCAATGGACCTGGTATGGTCCTGAGGATGCTACTTGGGAGCATGAGGATGAAATGCAGACAAAATACCCACATCTTTTTGAGGATTTATGAAAAATTGTTGTATATGGCTATATGATGCATTGAGGCCAGTGCATAAATAAGGGGAGGGGATTGTAATATCCCTCAATCGAACCCAATTGTAAATGTAATGTAAGTGTACTTAAGCCGATGAGCTATTTTGACATCATTTTGTAATGCACCTTTCATGGCATAGTGCACGCAAGTACTGCGTAGTAAAACGATGAAGTGTGCACATAACTAGACACCGCGTGCAGTAACTAAAGTGCACGTAGTATGGGGGTCAACGAACCTTTTGTATATGATATGTATTATAGGCTAGTGAGCCGATTATGATAAACTGGGATGCTTATGTTTTGGAATTAGGCCAGTGTGCCTAGATGTTAATGGCCAGTGCACCTATTTTGTATATGTCTCATGATTAATATAAAGTACATCACTGCGTGCAGACCGACCATGATAAAAGATATGGGGGACTAAACTTCACCAGTTAGGGAAAGGGAAAGCCAAAAATGAATATTATATTAATATTTCTTTAAAACATAAAGTATGGATAATTATTTTATCCTAAGTTCTAAAGTTGGGGACAGGTGGACCAAAGTACCTTCCAACATGACAAGTGTCAAGTTGGGGACATGCATACCTATCGTGGGGACATAGATATTTGGACATTTTTCACCATCATTCGGACGAACATCCTTACCATCATTCTCATGAACATTCTTAGGATGATCTTGCCCATGATTCCTGCCATCATTCAATCATCCAGTCAATTATTTCATGACTATTTTTCACCCACGTAGTGGGTTATCCTTCAAACATTCATTTCACTCTATCTGAGCCTGTTTCCATAACCGTTTCCTGTTGGTGTACCTGGTTATCTTGGGAGCGGGATTGAAGAAGCGGGTTGTCAGGCCCATGGGAAATTGAAGAGGCGGGTTGTCAAGCCCGTGAGCAATTCTTTGAGTGAGATAATTGTTGGGGAATTGATTCTTGAAGGTGCTAAACTGTAGCTACAGTGCTCTGAGATTTCCAATCCGACCTGTTGTTGAAGCCTTGGAAGGGAAGTGGGGCATCTGAGGGACTGTTGAGCAGAGAAGGGGCACACTTCCTTGGGTGGGACAAGCATGTGGGGAATGAGAGACTGTAGGCTGTTAGTTGAGTGAGCACCTGAGATAGAGTCTTTCCTATTTTCTATGAGCGTTTAGCCTGGTTAGGAATCCCTTTACCCGAGTGGAGTTTAGTTCCAGCTCGAGGGTGACTCACTGTTTAGAGTGATGAACAGTGTAGTCTAAGGTTGGGAGGTTCGTGGACGGTCTGCACGCAGTTGGTGACAATGTTTCCAAGATAAGTACCAAACATGTGATAAATTTACATGTTGTAGTGTTATTTATGTGCTTATGTTACAATTTATCATATGTGTGATTATAACTATTTGTATGTTTATTGTTATTTAACATCCAACCTGAAGTTGAGCATAACTTCTCACACTTCATATCATTGAATCAATGCATTTAAGATAAATTATTTTCCATACCTTGTTCACTGGACATGGTTTAAGGGCCTATCTTGTGCCTCTATTGGTGATTGAAAAATTGTCCCAAGGACCTCCCTTAACTTTGTTGTGGATTTATCATTGTCTATTATCTATAGAAAACTTTTCAAAAATTCTTTGACTTGGTTTAGTGGCCAAATTATGGATGGTTTTCTATTTCTTGCATTCATAGTAACTATGTTTCTAGCATGATCAACTTCCTGCATCACCTTAATTACATATTTAAAGTAAGCTTTCTTTCATAGTACATCAAACCTTGGTGCTCACTATAAATCTTGATATATGGGTCCTTGATTTGCATCTCTCGTGTTTGTGCTAGAATTGGCTCCAAACTAGGTGATGATATTGATCCCAATGTAGGCACAACCTACTATAGTTTCACCATGGATATAAAGCTCACAATTCACCATATTATCACTACTCTATCTCATGCATTGTTCCTCCCATTTATTAATCAATTGTACACAATCATGTGTATTATGTATTGTCTTTTGGTAGTACCCACATCAAGGATGGTGAGGATATAAGTAATTCCTTTCAATATACCCCACTTCATAATAATTATAAAATCATGGTGGGAGATGATCCACTTAATTCCATAGAGACCTATTACCCTAATTCTAATTATGTCCCCCATCCACTCCCATGGTTGAATCCATTGTTTTATAAGATCTCACGAATCCCAACATCCAGCTTGTCATATAGATTTTTTTTTTTAAAACCTACAAGAGGCGTGGCAATATCGATGAAAGTTCATCGCAAGGTAATTATTAGGTTTTATTAAGCGCGGTAGTATCGACGAAAGTTCATCACAAGGTAATGATTAGGTTTTAGTAAGCATGGAAATATCGACGAAAGTTCGTCGCAATTTTCCACGGTTTTGTGTCGCACATATAGCATCTGCATCGTAAATTTTTTCTTTGCCAAAAGTTTTACTCACTATTGCCATGTTTTTTTGTCGCAACTTTCAACACTTTTGCATCGCACGTATGACATCTACGTCATAATCAGTTGGCAATTTTTTTACTTTGGCACGGTTTTTCGTCCCTATTATGAAAAAGTTTCGTCGTTATTGCCACGCTTTTTAAGGTAAAACTATCTTGAGGATGATGACACAAGGAGGGATTATTTCATCCCTGTTTCCACGAATATCTGGTTCGTGGATATAGAGACGAAAAAAGTTCCACGAAAAATAGTCTTTGCTTTCGTGGAAAGTGCGACGGATATGTGTGGCAATAGCAACGAAAAACCATGGCAAATTTGGTCATATGTAGTAGTGTTAGTCTCCCACAAGATCACTTGGCGGAGTATTGACTCTATGGTTTTTTTATTTCTACCAAGTCAGTTAAGAGGCGAGTGGCACCCTTGGAGCACCTAGTGCGTCCTGAAGGGCACGTTGCGCAAGGAAAACATAAAGAGGCAAGCAACACCTTTGGATCACGTAGTGTGTCTTGAAGTTCACGTCATGCAAGGAAAACATAAAGAGGTGAGTGGCACCCTTGGAGCACATAGTTCATTCTGAAGGGAATGTCACGCAAGGAAAACGGAAAAAGGCGAGTGGCACCCTTGAAGCACCTAGTGCGTCTTGAAGGACACGTTGCGATTTCAATGGGTCAGTGAATAAACCTAGTCGACCTTAAATGAATGATGTGATAAGTAAGATTTAAAAACAATTTCCCTAATAAAAATGTCGCCCAGCCTAGTGAAATTAAAATCTAGGTCTAAGTAACACATGTGGTAAAAAATAATAATCATAATTAAACATGTAACAAGAAGGGGGTAAGAAATTCAATTAAATTATTAAAATCAAATTATAATGGGGGATTAAAATTTTAAAAGGAAAATGATTGTTTTATCTACATATGCTAATTTAATTTTTAATTAAAAAGAAAAAGGGGTAAATGGTCATTTTTCTACACTTGCTAAATTGATTTTAGTTCAAAAGGAAAAGAGGGAAACTTAAAAGAAATAGGAAACTAAAGGAGAAAGGGGAAACATAAAGAAAAATATGAATGTCTAACTTAGTAAGGAATCTTGCCTTGGGAACTTGCTATTTTTGAACTCAATTAAGAATTAAGTAAGGTGTAAGTCATTTAAGAAGTGTAAGGGAATTTTCGGACACCTAGGAGCGTTTTTATGAATGCTTTTAGGTGGGTGAGGGAAATATGATTAATTAATTAATTAATAAAATTGAATTTCTAGTGCAACTAGTGGATGGGTGACATGCGTATGGGGGAGGTTTTTCCTAATTAATTAAATGAAAAATGAATTTAATGAGAAATTGAGAAACTAATTACTTGAAAACTCTATAAAAATGATGGAGGAGGAGGAGCATGGATCTCATTTTTATGCATAACATTACGCTGCTGAATTTTTGTCTTCACTGAACTTCTCTTGTGGGAGTTGGGATACCTAGCTCGGGTAACGAGTGGTAGCTCGACCTTGTGAGGCGAGATGGGTGCTAGTGGTTCTTTGGTATTGTGTGCGTGGCCCCTTTGCAGCCCAGGGGACTCAAGGGGAATAAGAGTACCCCTAGCGTTGGCTAGGAGGTACCGGTGAGGTCACATTGGTTGGAAAGCGGGAGCTGGATGGAGAGCACGTGAGACAAAAACTACGGAGCATTCACGTTGGCTAAGGTACGCTAGTTTAAGTTGTTACTTGCAATGAAATTTAAATTACACATGTTATTTCTCTATGTGGGTTTATTGATTATTATGAAGAGATTGTGTTTTATATTCCATCCCTTATCCCTTTAGTCATCAGTCTATGCTTGAGCAGTCAGCTAGGAGCCGAATCGACGGTTGTCACTTCGGTGTTTAAATACCTATAGATTCAAATGCCCTTCTTTTCTGTGCATGGATGATGAGTGAATGATACATTTTTCCCAACTGCCTATCCCTCACTTATCTCTACGTTTGATTGATTCATGGATGAATGATTTGTCTTTCCACCTTCTTTTGAATGAGTGTCCTTGTGATTTCGATTGATTCATTGCCGAATGAGTGGTCTTTGCACCTTCTTTTGCTGAGTATTTTCACGTTTTTGTTTGAGTATCTCTGTGCTTTATCTCCATAGTACCCAACGCTTGAATGGTAAATCTCTGCGTTTTTTGGTGATCGATTAGTCTCTATGTTTTTGTTTGTTTCTTCTATGATCGATTCATCTCTGCTTTTCCTTGATTGATTACCTTTGCATTTCCTTGAATGATCAACTCTGCGTTTGTTGGAATGGTTAAGCTCTGCATTAGATGATTAATCTTGGAAGGAGTAACCTTTGAAGAATTCGTTTTTCCCTTATTCTTTTTACCAGATAATTTTCTAGAACATCACTGTGTTTTTTTTACTATGTATGACAACTTGATATGTTTGCGTTTTTACAAGTCTGTGATTTTTACATGCATTAATGGAAAACATTTTACATGCATCAATGGACAATGTTTTACATCTATTAATGAACAACGATTTTTACATATATATCTATATCATAACGTTTTACACAACGATATCACACTACCCAACGTTGTCATATTCAACAACGATATCATAACACACAACGAACTCATATTTCGCTCAACAAAATATTTATTTTTTTCATTTGGTTAGACAACAATTATAATTGTATAGACAAGGAATTAAATTAGACAACAATTAGATTTGTATAGACAATGATTCTGTTTGTTATGAAAATGATATATATATA
>ML802372.1:479157-492765 GCA_009831015.1 Picea engelmannii
ATGTCTAGAATGGTAGCAGGTGAAGGCTGAACATAGACATCCAACATGATTACTATAGCCACATGCTATTCCAGAATCAAAATGGGAGGCCATTTCGATGGATTCATTATTGGATTGCCACTGACGCCAAGGAGACACGACTCGATTTTTGTGGTAGTCGACACTCTGATGAAAAGTGATCATTTTATTCCTGTGCATACGACGTATCAAGCACCTGATAGAGCTAGAGCTTTCATTAACGATATTGTGAGGCTGCATGGCATGCCTAAGAGGATTATATCCGATAGAGGATTGATGTTTATAGGATGATTTTGGACTAGTTTCCAATAGGCATTGGGAACCCAAATTAACTTTAGTACTTCTTATCACCTAGAGAAAGACGTGCAGACCAAATGAACAAACCAAATATTGGAGGACATGTTGCATATATACTTGATGGACCAAAAAAATAATTGGGAAAAATTCTTTCCACTGGTAGAATTTGTGATAATGACAGTTATCAAAGCACCATTAAGATGGCATCTTTTGAGTTTCTTTACGGGCGACTATGTCGGATGCCTTGAGTTGGGATCTTCTTGAGGATAGGGTCTTGGTGGGACAGGAAGTGATCCAAGAAATGGAAGATCAAATGAAAACTATAAGACAAAGGATCAAGGAATCGCAGGATCGACATAAGAGTTATGCCGATGCACATCGTGTCGACCATAGTTACAATGTGGTGATCGAGTATTCTTGCGGGTGAAACCGCATAAGAGTTTGATCAAGTTTGGAAAGGGTGATAAACTATCTCCTAGGTTCATGGGATCCTGCGAGATTGTGGAAAAGAGAGGCCTGTGGCCTATTGACTACCCTTGCCTGAGTCTTTGAGGTGTATGCACAATGTTTTTCATGTATCTATTTGAGACATTATTTTAGTGACCCTACACGTGTTATTGACACACGTTCCTTGCAGGTATCAGATGAGGGTGCGCTCACGATAGAGACGATTCGTATTCTAGACCATCACATTCAACAACTATGGTGTCGAACAGTAGATCAGGTCAAGGTCTAGTGGGACAACTATAGTCCACACTCGGTGACTTGGGAGGACGCATATGATATGTGCCAACAATTTCCATTTTTGTTTGATAGATAGACTTGTGATACTATGATACAATTCATTTCAACATTTATATACTGTGAAACTTCAGGACGAAGTTTAAACCAAGAGGGGGTGTATGTAACATCCTGCTCTTGTGCGCACTGAGTGAACTTATCCTTGAGGAAACTTGCTTGCAAGTGATCTGGATTATTATAATATTGGTCGTTCGATTATGATTATGAGACATTATGGATTGACGATATGTTATTTTGTTGTATTCACATAGACATGTGCTATTGACTGGGTTCTCCTGAGTGTGCAGAACTTTGGACATTATGGATGCAGAGGCATCGATGAAACTCCTTGGACTTCGGATCGAGTCAGGGAGAGGACTGTTGGGTTTGAATGTTATTGATGTGACACATGTACATATGATTATATGTTATGATGATTGATTATTTTTGCCAACATGATTCGTTAATGGATCCAGACTGACGATAGCTTGCTGACCAGACTCACATGTGGAGTAGAGGGGTCACGCAGGACAACCAGAGACTTGAGGGAGAGGTGTGGACAACAACCCTGCCATAGCCTACTATCACTCCCGCCGTGGATCAAACTATAGTTTAACGATTACCTAGTTCGAGAATACCCACGATGCCGTGAGGGCAGACTGTCACAGTCGCTCACGATGATTCTAAAGGGCGCGCAATAAGGCAGGGGCCTTATTCCTTAGAGGCCCTTAGTCTCCCACAAGATCACCTGGCGGAGTATTGACTTTGAGGGTTTTTGATTTCTACCAAGTCAGTCAAGAGGCGAGTGGCACCCTTGGAGAACGTAGTGCGTCTTGAAGGGCACGCTGCGCAAGGAAAACAGAAAAAGGTGAGTGCCACCCTTGGAGCACGTAGTGCATCTTGAAGGGTGCGTCGTGCAAGGAAAATAGAAAGAGGCGAGTGGCACCCTTGGAGCACGTAGTGCATCCTAAAGGGCACATCGTGCAAGGAAAACGAAAAAAGACGAGTGGCACCCTTGGAGCACCTAGTGTGTCCTGAAGGGCACGTCGCGATTTCAACGGGTAAGTGAATAACCCTAGTCGACCTTAAAATGAATGACGTGATAAGTAAGATTTAAAAAAAAATTCCCTAATAAAAATGTCGCCCAACCTAGTGAAATTAAAATCTAGGTCTAAGTAACACATGTGGTCAAAAATAATAATCGTAATTAAACATGTAACAAGAAGGGGGTAAGAAATTCAATTAAATTATTAAAATCAAATTATAATGGGGGATTAAAATGATTGTTTTATCTACATATGCTAATTTAATTTTCAATTAAAAATAAAAAAGGGGTAAATGGTCGTTTTTCTACACTTTCTAAATTGATTTTAGTTAAAAAGGGAAAATAGGGAAACTTAAAAGAAATAGGAAAGAAAAGGAAAAAGGGGAAACATAAAGAATAGGGGAAACATAAAGAAAAAGTTGAATGTCTAATTTAGTAAGGAATCTTGCCTTGGGAACTTGCTATTTTTGAACTCAACTAGGACTTAAGTAAGGCGTAAGTCATTTAAGAAGTGTAAGGGAATTTTGGGACACCTAGGATCATTTTTAGGAATGCTTTTAGGTGGGTGAGGGAAATAAGAATAATTAATTAAATAATAAAATTGAATTTCTGGTGCAACTAGGGGATGGGTGACATGTGCACGAGGGATGTTTTTCCTAATTAATTAAATAAAAAATGAATTTAATGAGAAATTGGGAAACTAATTACTTGAAAACTCTATAAAAAGGATCGAGGAGGAGTAGTATGGATCTCATTTTTATGCGTAATGTTACACTGCTGAATTTTTGTCTGGACTGAACTTCTCTTGTGGGAGTTAGGATACCCAACTCGGGGAACGAGTGGTAGCTCGACCTTGTGAGGTGAGATAGGTGCTAGATGTTTTCTAGTATTGTGTGTGTGGCCCCTTTTCAGCTCGGGGGGCTCAGAGGGGAGAAGAGTACCCCTAGTGTTGGCTGGGAGGTACCAGTGAGGTCACATCGATCGGCAAGCAGGAGCTGGATGAAGTGTGCACATGACATAAACTATGGAGCATTCACGTTGGCTAAGGTACGTGCAATGAAATTTAAATTACACATGTTATTTCTCTGTGTGGGTTTATTGATTATTATGAAGAGATTGTGTTTTATTTTCCATCCCTTATCCCTTTAGTCATCATTCTATGCCTGAGCAATCAGCCAGGAGACGAATCGACGATTATCACTTTGTTGTTTAAAGACCTATAGATTCAAATGCCCTTCTTTTCTATGCATGGATGATGAGTGAAGGATAAATTTTTCTCAACTGTCTGTCCCTCACTTATCTTTGCATTTGATTGATTGATGGCTGAATGATTTGTCTTTGCACCTTCTTGTGAATGAGTGTCCTTGCGATTTTGATTGATTCATTTCCAAATGCATGGTCTTTGCGCCTTCTTGTGTTGAGTATTTTTGTGTTTTTGTTTGACTATCTCTGTGCTTTATCTCTGCGTTTTCTTGGCATAGTACCCAACGCTTGAATGGTAAATCTCTGCATTTTCTGGTGATCGATTAGTCTCTGCATTTTTGTTTGTTTCTTTTGTGATCAATTCATCTCTGCTTTTCCTTGATTGATTACCTTTGCATTTCCTTGAATGATCAACTCTGCGTTTCTTGGAATGGTTAAGCTCTGTGTCAAATGATTAATCTTGGAAGGAGTAACCTCTGCAGAAATCGTTTTTCCCTTATTATTTTTGCCAGATCGTTTGCTAGAACATCACTGCATTTTTTTACTATGTATGACAACTTGATATGTCTACGTTTTTATAAGTCTGCGATTTTTACATGCATTAATGGATGATGTTTTACATGCATCAATGGACAATGTTTTACATCTATTAATGAACAACAATTTTTACATCTATATCTATATCATAGCGTTTTACACAATGATATCACACTACCCAACATTGTCATATTCAACAATGATATCATAACACACAATGAACTCATATGTCGCTCAGCAAAATATTTATTGTTTTCATTTGGTTAGACAACAATTATAATTGTATAGACAGAGAATTAAATTAGACAACAATTAGATTTGTATAGACAATGATTCTGTTTGTTATGACAATGATATATATATAATTTAATTCCTGGCTAAATTCCTTTAGAGTTGTTAATCCTTTTAAGACAACATTATCTTGACAGAGATACGTATTTTTAAACCCTTGGTAATTTCCTATTATATTGTTATTCCTTTTTATGGGACAACGATCCACTAAGTTTTTTTTTTTGGATAGCATATTACACTGTATATATATTGAATGGACAAGAAATTTATTACACAACAATTACACCATTTTTCACAACACCTTATAGGAATTTCTTGGCATATTACACAATAATCCCACCACGAAATTATGGGCGTATTACCCTGCAGTTCCTCCACGTTTTTCTTGGATTTATTACCCTACTTATACACCGCATCCTAGTTCTGACTATTTTCACCCCTTGGCTACTATCTCATCGCTTTAATAACTGGAAATTTTAATTGCGTGGTCAGCGGAACGTTTTCTATTGTTTTTATTTATGACTGACAACGCACCTTCTATATAGCCAACAAATTGTCCATAGCTTCAACAATAGTTTTGCCTTTAGATTTATTACAGAATTATTAGACAACATTGTTGATTGGTTGAAAACGTACGGTAGTATGACAACATTTTTCTTTTTATTATTCAGACAACGATCTTTATTAATACTAATATTTTCTCTTGTGAAGGGCAATGATTTGTGTATAAGAATAATTAATTACCTCTAGTGATACTAGTTTTACCACGTATCAAAATTGAAGGTAACAACAGACCATTGGCATAATACTATAGGTGGTGCTGAGTTCTTCCCAATGGATTCCTTATCCTAAAGTGCACACGTAGTTGTCTCTCTAAAGTCAATTGAAACCTTAATGTGACCTTTCTTCAACAACAACTAAAATTCCATATATATGTATATGTTGTATGATAGCCACGACTAAGGCCTTTGAGTCCTCTTGATTTTTGTATGAACGTATTTCTTGTATAGGGTCATGATTATTTTCGAACTTTGAGAAGAAGTTTAAATTGTGGAAGACATCAGGGGTAAGTTCAAAAACCTTATACTTTTAAATGAAATGGCCTACTCATGTCATCCTTGGAAGAGATGAATGGCATAAGTAGATAGTATCTTGCTTAGGATACCAATAAATGCATAGGTTCTGTAATTTGTATACACCATGCCCTTGAACAGAGAAATTTCTGATTGAATCTATCAAGGAGTGAATAATTGACTTTACCTTTTAAAAGAGATGATCAATAGAGTAAAAACATGAAGGGAAGAAATGAATGGTAATGGGAAAGGTAGAATTATGACTCGAGGCATTAACCTTTAGTGAGTGGTTAGCCTTTGTTCTTAAGGGAGGTATAGTATCAAAATACTAGTAGGATGCTACTTCGTTCAATGGATTAAAAATGATTAATGATTTGGGTGTTGGGGAACTGCGATAATAGAAATTATTTATCAGCCTAATCAAGTGAAATCATTACTAGATTGGAATTTAAAACCCTTGGGGAATTAATGATTTCAACAAGTGGATAAAAGAATGCAAAAATGTTAGAGGATATAATGGTCAATGATGATAAAGCTTTAATAGTCTTAACGGGTATAGTCAACCTTTGTGTGTGGGGATAGAATTCAGAGCACAAATACTTGTCTTGAAAAGTGAGGTAATACTTGAAGACACTAGTTCAGAGTGAAATGATTCCAACTTGACCCAACGTACTTAGGAATGTGAAGAATGGAGTTTAGGTAAAGTTATGAGGATTCATGTATAAACAATTAGTATTTTGTAAGAAGGGTAAATAACTTGAATTCGTATAGTGGATCATTAAACTATGATTGGAGAGTCTATGTCAGATTCACAATGGAGGATATGCATCCTTAAATGTAAGAAGGTTAGAAGTTTTGATAACGAATTGATCCCCAGAAGAAGACACTAATCTTTTGAATAGTACCTTGTGGTGCACGGTGGAAGACCACCATTGTTTGGTTGCTGTAAATTACTTATGTGTGTGTGCATCGTTGATTCTTGATGGTGTTGTCACTGTTACCGTCCTTCTGAAAAAAAAAATTTGCATTTGTTGCAGTGCTTGTTTTCGTAGACAAAGAGGGGTTTTTACATATGGTATTAGAGCGAGGTTCAACCCTGCAACTGTGGATCGCCATGCTTTCCACTACAGTAAACCCTTGAACGTTAACCTGGCGCTAATTAAAACTTTAACATGTTCATGTGGTGATCTCGAATAGAGGGTGCCACAGAGGTTCACAGCGTGGTTCCATGGAAGGAGATGTGACGCCTCCAGAAATTCATGCGCCCTCAGAGTCTAACCCCAAAGGGGGAGGAACAAGCCCCTGGGTTGGTTTCAATTGTTGTAATGGATGATATTGGTTAGACCAAGGTCCTTCCAGAGTTTTTTAGAGGCCTTGACTTACCATCTGTACTGAGATGAGGTCGGGGCGCCTGTATCCCTGAGGGTCCACAATGCGCTCAGCCAGTACCATTAGTATTCACTGCGAACTTGAGAAGGTCAATTTTCCCGAGTTCTTTGGTGCCCCAGACGGTGCTGTCATCGAGGCATGGTTGGAGAATAAGGTGATGTGATTTTCACTTCGCGACTATACCTCCAACATGAAGGTCCGCATGGCAGTCTTTCAACTGAAGGGGGGCACTCGTCTATGGTGGAAGACGCTCCTGCCGCATTGAACATGGCCGTCGAAGACGTGTCATGGGAACTGTTCGAGGAACATTTTTAGGAGAGTTATATTTCTGAGGAATTCATTGAGCATCAATTCAATGAGTTCAACGCCTTGCGATAGGGCGACCGCATGATGCCCGAGTATGAGGCCCATTTTTGGAGCTGCTTCAGTATTCTCTGCACCAAATTACCAAGAAACTTAAGGTCAACAAGTTCGTGTTGGGCCTTAATGTTAGAATTCAGCTTCTACTTCGGGTACCAGGAATACTGGACCAAAGAAAGTGGGTTGGATTTTGGGGAGCCAAACAAAAGGTTGGAGGGAAGGTTACGGGCTGTAGAATTAACCTGGGAGAGTTTGTCGCTAGGGCTAACCTATACGTCATGATCTTAGGATCTTATTATGTTCTAATCGGTATGGACTAGTTGGAATCGCATGAGGCGATAATCAACTGTAAGATGAAACGATTGGTCTTGGTTGATGATGAGGGACAGAGAGGCATGATTGTAGGTCGGAACCAGGGAGTTTCCCTGAGGTTCATCTTTTCCTTCCAGCTACGGAAGAGCATGCACAAGGGATGTAAGCTTTATGCAATCCTTGCATTAAATAGGAAGGGATTAGCGAAAGGTCTAGAACACCTTCCAGTGGTAAGTGAGTTTGCAGATGTCTTCCTCGAGGAGTTACCTGGGATGCCTCTGGAGAGGGAATTGATTTTATCATAGACCTAAAACTGGGGACTGAACTGATAGCAAGAAAAAATTATTGGATGTCGACTCCAGAGTTACAGGAGTTGAAAATGCAACTGAAGGAGTTGCTGGACCTGGGACTTATACATCCCAGTGTGTCACTGTGGGGTGCACCTATTAGTTTCATTCGAAGGAAGGATGGGTTGTGGAGACTCTGCATTGACTACCGTCAATTGAACAAGGAAATGATTAAGAATCAGTACTCGTTGCCAAGGATTGATGATCTGTTTTCTCAGATGAAAGGTGCGTCGGTGTTTTCAAAGATCGACTTGCGATCAGGGTGTCACCAGTTACGGATCAAGGAGGATGACATCCCTAATATTGCCTTTAAGACAAGAATTGAACATTACGAGTTTATTGTTTTACCTTTTGGACTGACAAACGCCCCTGGGGTATTGTATGAGTTTGATGAATGGGGTGTTGCGCGAATAATTGGACAAGTTCATCCAAGTATTCATTGACAATATTTTGATTTACTCTCGGACGATGGAGGATCATGACGAGCACTTGTGATTGGTGCTACAGTGTTTGCGAGAGAACAAATTGTATGGGAAATTGTCTAAATGATCATTTTATCAATCGAAGATTCACTACTTAGGGCATGTCATCTCCAACGAAGGTATCGTCGTAGATACAACAAAGGTCAAGGCTATTATGGAATGGCCTGCGCCGATGAATGTCCTAGAAGTGCATAGCTTCGTGGGTTTAGTGGGATACTATTGATGGTTCGTCGAGGGATTTTTGAAGATAGCAAATCCGATTACAGAATTGCAGAAGAAGAACAAGAAGTTTGTTTGGACCTAGAAATGCATAGAAGCATTTTAGAGGCTCAAGGAGCTGTTGACAACAATATCGATACTAAAGGTCCCTGACATGGATGTCGACTTCTTGGTATGCACTGACGCATCCAAGGAAGGCTTAAGCAGAGTCTTGATGCAAGATGATCGAGTGATCACTTACATCTCGAGAAAATTGAGAAGGCATGAGGAGAACTATGTGACACACGATTTGGAGTTGTTATCCATTGTTTATGCCTTGAGAGTTTGGAGACACTACCTTATTGGATTAAAAATTCAAACTAAAAATGAACCACTGTGGACTACATCACATATTTACGCAAAACGACTTGAACGCGCGACAACGACGTTGGTCGGAATTGCTTAGCAAGTACAATTTCGAGATTACTTACATAATGGGAACAATGAACAGAATGGCTGATGCGTTGAGTCAGAGACCACGCATATTTTTGGTGATGCCTCTTCAGACGAATCTATGTGAAAATATTCTAACTTTATAGTGCAACGATGACTGGTATAAAGAGGTCAAGGATTTTATCGGACAAACCACAATGATGGTACAAAAATTTGAAGGATTTACTATGACAATGATGGATCATTGAGATTTAAAGGTCGAATTTACATACTACCTAATGACGGTTGAGAAGTTTGATCCTAAACGAGGCTCACAGAGAAGTGTACATGGATCACCTAGGAGTCACGAAGATGAGGGCAGACCTTAAACCCTTATTCTTTCAGAAAGGATTGAAGGTAGACATAGTCAACTACGTGGCAAGATTTCTAGAATGTCAGCAGGTGAAGACTGAACATAGACATCCGACATGATTATTACAACCACATGCTATTTCAGAATCAAAATGGGAGGCCATTTCGATGGATTCATTGTTGGATTACCACTGATGGCAAGGAGACATGACTCGATTTTTGAGGTAGTCGACACTCTGACAAAGAGTGATCATTTTATTCCTGTGCGTATGTCGTATTAGGCACCTGACAGAACTAGATTTTTCATCAACGAGATTGTGAGGCTGCATGGCATGCCTAAGAGGATTATATCTGATAGAGGATCGGTGTTTATAGGATTATTTTGGACTAGTTTCCAATAGGCATTGGGAACCCAAATTAACTTTACTACTACTTATCACCTGGAGATAGACGTGTAGACCGAACGAACAAACCAAATATTGGAGGACATATTGTGTATGTACGTGATGGAACAAAACAAGCATTGGGAATAATTATTTCCATTGGTATAATTTGCGATAACGATAGTTATCAAATCACCATTAAGATGGCGTCTTTTGAGTTTCTTTACGGGTGACCATGTCAGACACCTTGAGTTGGGATTAGCTTGAGGATAGGGTCCTAGTGGGACTAGAAGTGATCCAAGAAATGGAATATCAAATGAAAACTATAAGAAAAAGGATCAAGGAAGTGTAGGATCGACAGAAGAGTTATGCCTATGCGCATCGTGTCGACCATAGTTACCATCATGAGTATTCTTGCGGGTGAAACTGCATAAGAGTTCGATCAAGTTTGGAAAGGGTGATAAACTATCTCCTAGGTTCATGGGATCCTATGAGATTGTGGAAAAGAGAGGCCCGTGGCCTATTGACTACCCTTGCCTGATTCTTTGAGGCGTACGCGTGATGTTTTTCATGTATCTATTTGAGGCATTATTTTAGTGACCCTACACGTGTTATTGACACGAGTTCCTTGCAGGTATCAAACGAGGGTGGGCTCACGGCAGAGACGATCCATATTCTGGACCATCACATTTGAAAACTATGGTGTCGAACAATAGATCGGGTCAAGGTCTAGTGGGACAACTATAGTCTACACTCGACGACCTAGGAGGACGCATATGATATGCGCCAACAATTTCCATTTTTGTTTGATAGATAGATTTATGATACTGTGATACACTTTATTTCGGCATTTATATACTGTGAAACTTCGGGACGAAGTTTAAACCAAGAGGGGGTGTATGTAACATACCACTCTTGCATGCACTGAGTGAACTTATCCTTGAGGACACTTGCTTACAAGTGATCCAGATTATTATACTATCGGTCATTCAATTATGATTATGAGACATTATGGATTGACGATATGTTATTTTGTTGTATTCACATAGACAAGTGTTATTGACTGGGTTCTCCTGAGTGTGCAGGACTTTGGACATTGAGGATGCAGAGGCATCGATGAAACCCCTTGGACTCTGGATCGAGTCAGGGAGAGGACTGTTGGGTTTGAATGTTATTGATGTGACACATGTACATATAATTAGATGTTATGATGATTGATTATTTTTGCTGACATGATTCGTTGATGGATGCAGGTTGATGATAGCTTGCAGACCAGACTCACATGTGGAGTAGAGGGGTCACGTTGCACAACCAGAGACTTGAGGGAGAGGTGTGGACAACAAACCTTCCATAGCCTACTATCACTTCCACCGTGGATCCAACTGTAGGTTAACGATTACCTAGTTCAAGAAGACCCACGATGCCATGAGGGAAGACTATGATAGTCATTCACAATGAATCTAAGGGGAACGCAATAAGGCAGGGGCCTTATTCCTTAGAGGCCCTTAGTCTCCCATGAGATCACCTGGCGGAGTATTGACTCCAGGGGTTTTTGATTTCTACCAAGTCAATCAAGAGGAGAGTGACACCCTTGGATAACGTAGTGCATCCTAAAGGGCACATCGCATAAGGAAAACAAAAAGATGTGAGTGGCACCCTTGGAGAACGTAGTGCATTTTGAAGGGCACGTCGCACAAGGAAAACATAAAGAGTAGAGTGGCACCCTTGGAGCACGTAGTGCGTCCTGAAGGGCACATCGTGCGAGGAAAATAGAAAAAGGTGAGTGGCACCCTTGGAGCACATAGTGTGTCCTAAAGGGCATGTCGTGATTTCAACGGGTAAGTGAATAAACCTAGTCGGCCTTAAAATGAATGATGTGATAAGTAAGATTTAAAAAAAAATTCCCTAATAAAAATGTCGCTCAGCCTAGTGAAATTAAAATCTAGGTCTAAGTAACACATGTGGTCAAAAATAATAATCATTATTAAACATGTAACAAGAAGGGGGTAAGAAATTAAATTAAATTATTAAAATCAAATTATAATGGGGGATTAAAATGATTGTTTTATCTACATATGCTAATTTAATTTTTAATTAAAAATAAAAAGGGGTAAATGGTCGTTTTTCTACACTTGCTAAATTGATTTTAGTTAAAAAGGGAAAAGAGGGAAAATTAAAAGAAATAGGAAAGTAAAGGAAAAAGGGGAAACATAAAGAATAGGGGAAACATAAAGAAAAAGTTGAATGTGTAACTTAGTAAGGAATCTTGCCTTGGGAACTTGCTATTTTTGAACTCAACTAGGAATTAAGTAAGGTGTAAGTCATTTAAGAAGTGTAAGGGAATTTTGGGACACCTAGGAGCGTTTTTAGGAATGCTTTTAGGTGGGTGAGGGAAATAGGAATAATTACTTAATTAATAAAATTGAATTTCATGGTGCAACTAGGGGATGGGTGACATGTGTACGGGGGAGGTTTTTCCTAATTAATTAAATGAAAAATGAATTTAATGAGAAATTGGGAAACTAATTACTTGAAAACTCTATAAAAATGATGGAGGAGGAGTATGGATCTCATTTTTATGCGTAACGTTATGTTGCTGAATTTTTGTCTTGATTGAACTTCTCTTGTGGGAGTTGGGATACCTATCTTGGATAACGAGTGGTAGCTCGACCTTGCGAGGCGAGATGGGTGCTAGCGGTTCTCTGGTATTGTGTGCGTGGTCCCTTTGTGACTCAGGGGGCTCAGGGGGAAGAATAGTACCCCTAGCTTTGGCTGGGAGGTACTGGTGAGGTCACATCGAATGACAAGCAGGAGTTGGACGAAGTGCGCATGAGATAGAAACTATGGAGCATTCGCGTTGGCTAAGGTACGCTGGTTTAAGTTGTTACTTGCAATGAAATTTAAATTACACATGTTATTCCTCTGTGTGGGTTTATTTATTATTATGAAGAGATTGTGTTTTATTTTTCGTCCCTTATCCCTTTAGTCATCATTCTGTGCCTGAGCAGTCAGCCAGGAGCTGAATCGATGATCATCACTTCAGTGTTTAAAGACCTATAGATTCAAATGCCCTTCTTTTCTGTGCATGGATGATGAGTGAAGGATAGATTTTTCCCAACTGTCTATCCCTCACTTTTCTCTACGTTTGATTGATTCATGGATGAATGATTTGTCTTTGTGCCTTCTTGTGAATGAGTGTCCTTGCAATTTTGATTGATTCATTTACGAATGCGTGGTCTTTGCGCAGTCTTGTGCTGAGTATTTCTGTGTTTTTGTTTGACTATCTCTGTGCTTTATGTCTGCGATTTCTTGGCATAGTTCCCAATGCTTGAATGGTAAATCTCTTCATTTTCCATTGATCGATTAGTCTCTACATTTTTGTTTGTTTCTTCTGTGATCGATTCATCTCTGCTTTTCCTTGATTGATTACCTATGCATTTCCTTGAATGATCAACTCTGCATTTCTTGGAATGGTTAAGCTCTGTGTCGAATGATTAATCTTGGAAGGAGTAACCTCTGAAGAAATATTTTTTCCCTTATTCTTTTTACCAGATTGTTTTCCAGAACATCACTATGTTTTTTTTACTATGTGTGACAACTTGATATGTTTGCGTTTTTTACATGCATTAATGGACAACGTTTTACATGCATCAATGGACAATGTTTTACATCTATTAATGAACACCAATTTTTACATGTATATCTATGTCATAGTGTTTTACACAGCGATATCACACTACCCAACGTTGTCATATTCAACGGTGATATCATAACACACAACGAACTCATATTTCGCTGAGCAAAATCTTTATTGTTTTCATTTGGTTAGACAACAATTATAATTGTATAGACAGAGAATTAAATTAGACAACAATTAGATTTGTATAGACAATGATTTCGTTTGTTATGACAACGATATATATAATTTAATTCTTGGCTAAATTCCTTTAGAGTTGTTAATCCTTTTAAGACAACATTATCTTGACAGAGATATGTATATTTAAACCCTTGGTAATTTCCTGTTATATTGTTATTCCTTTTTATGGGAGAGTGATACACTGCATTTTTTTTTGGATAGCATATTACACT
>ML802373.1:0-20269 GCA_009831015.1 Picea engelmannii
CATTGAACAATTGGCTCTCCCCCTCATTATTTCAACTCATGCATGTTCATTCCATTGTGATCTCTCGATCATCATCGCCCTTTCTTTGTATAATGATTATCCCTCTCATCCTCCCCACGGTTTTTGAGCTCTGATTGAATGTATTGCTAGTTATGGCAACTTTTGTTCAGTTTGTGGGAACCTTCCAAACATGTCTTCTCTATGTGTGTTTCAATAGGTTATAACGTCCCCCTCCCTAGCCAAACCTATGGTTCCTCACTTCGCCCGCTCTCTCTTCCATGTGTTTTTCTTTGCTTCCATCCTTTTCATGCCCTATTGCTACTCCCTCCCTCCACCTCCTCTACTTCCCTCCCTTCATGATCATTTTCATGGCTCGAGGTGGTTCTCATTGTCGCTCATGGGGAGGTCGTCACATGGTAATAATCTCCACATTCCACTTAGAAGCATAAGGTTCAGCGATCAATTATCAAGTGCACACTCCTCCAAAAATCCAGGCTAAGATTGATCTTACAGAAGTTGATGTAAGGGTCCTCAAGCGATTCATATCTGATGAAGAGGTCACCGAGAATATCCGCCCCTGGATTCCTAATCCAAGCTCCATGCAAACTAGGGAATCCAAATATTACCAAATGATTGACCCCTATTGGCATATGAAAATTCTAATGGGTAAAGTGTTGGTGGAAAGACATGAAGCCCATCAAGAAATTCTTCTCCAGTTAGACGACGTGCAGCTCCAGGGCAAGCTCGCGAACCACAAGCTCAACTTTCTCATTGAGAAGATAGTTGGTCCAGACTTTTCTAAGCTATACTACCCTCATCCCCAGGTTCTTGTGGTGGATGACCATCCTCCCTTGGTTTAATCTTTCTCATGATAGTTATGATATTTTTTTTATTTTCTAGTATCAGAGGTCTAGGAGTTGTATCCCCACCTCCTTATAGTTATCAGTGTGTCATGTGGGTTATTATTACACTCTTCTTTATTGTTCATAATTTATAGCATCTCGTTGTTGATGTTTTTTCTAGCATCGGGGAGGTATTCTCACGTTGGCCTCGGTGTAGAGCATGTGGGAATCTTTGTTGGCACTAACAATGCATTTTTATTTTGTGAAAACCCCTTTTATATAGAGTTGGGGCTTGGAATTGTTGTTGTTGGGGCTTGGCACCCACATGGAGGAATAAACAATTCTAATTTAATGTTGAGTTTAGGGGAGGGTTTCTAAATTCACTTTTAAACTCCTATAAAAGGGGAGGCAATGTGAGGAGGCACCACACATCTCATTTTTTCATCATGGTGTCAGCACGAGTGAGTGAGCACTCTTGCTAAGGAGATTGGGGAGGAAATTTCATCAAGGAGAATCTTCACTTTGGCAAATCTAATTTAGATTTTTTTGGTCTTTCTTTCTCAGTTTTATAGCCAAGAAGGAAGAGTCACACATGTGAGTTCACACGTGTGAGAGAGAGGAGGAAGAAGTTGCATGTGTGAGAGAGAGAGAGGAGGAACATTTATTACAGGTTGTACCACACGTGTGAATCATACATCAATTGCAGTTCAGCATTGGGGCAGTCACACGTGTAGGTCGTACAGTCACAGGTTGCACATGTGAACTATAGGGCTGACTCAGGCATACAACCGTGACGTCATCCAAGTATAACTGTGACATTAGCATGGTACAATAGATTTGTAAGTTGGAAGTTTTCCATAACTTTTGTTGAAGTTATAATTTTTCTAAGAGGATTGGTTTTTGTCCTCGAGATTCGCAATCTGAAAATTTTACTAGAAAAAATTTGTGTCTTTTGTGCATGGATGATTTCTCTCTGATCTTTGTGCTTTTGTTGTAATTTTATGTCATAATTTAAGTGTAAAATTATTCAGTGATAACAACCCTAGTTTACTGTTTGAGGTCACTTAGAAGTAATTTTCAGATCTGAAATTAAATGCATTGAATGCTTAAAATTTGACATGGTATTAGAGCATAGGCTCTAGAGAGAGAAAATCACCTTCTTGAGACAAAAGTTACTAAAGATTTGTTGTTGCAGATTTGTTTTCTTGTTTGGACACGATGGTGGGAACTCTTAGATTTGACGACAAGTTGGAGGGGGCCATAAATTTTCGAGCCTGGAAAGCTAGGATTATTTTTCTCTTGGAAGAGAATGATCTCAAATATTACATTGACATGGTGATTCCAGATCCAAATGATGCATAGGAATTGGCATCCCATAAAAAGAAGGAAGTGAAAGCCAAGCGGGTGTTGTTGGATTATGTGAAGGATCACTTGATTCCTCATATTTCAGAGAAGAAGACAACAAAGGATATGTTTGATTCTTTGTTGGGCTTGTACCAAAGTGGGAATACAAACCGGAAGTTGATTTTGAGGCATAAGCTTTGATCCGTTGAGATGTCCAAATAAAATACAATTGTTAGCTACTTCATGAGGATCACTCATATTTTTTATCATCTTGTAGCCATTGATGAGGCAGTTGATGACATAGAGTTGGTGAATGTGGCATTGAATCATTTTCCTAGGTATTGGGAACCATCTGTGCAGGGGATTTGTGCACAAGAGAAGTTTCCACCATTTGACAGACTGTGGATCGATTCCATCCAAGAGGAGGCTTAGATAGAGTCTGGAAATGGAAAGAAGAGAGGTGGTGATGATGAGAACTAGACCCTAGTTTCTCATGCAAGAAAGGGTAGAGAAAAAGGTTCTATATGGAGAGAGGCATCTCCAAAGAAGTGGAAGAAGAAAGACCTTAGCAAGGTCAAGTGTTTTTCTTCTCATAAGCATGGCCACTATGCTTCACAGTGTCCACAGCGGAAGAAAGAGAGAAGGAAGTATCAAGCATCATCAACAGAGTTGGATTATGTTGTAGATAGGCTTTAGAGGGAGTTTTTATTGGTCTCCGCCCTTTTTGGTACAGTTTCTGGTAGTGGAACTCGATTGGTAGATAGTGGACGTTCTCTTCATATGAAAGGATCATAGGAGTCACTAGCCAATTTTTCAGAGGAGGACTCGGGATTACAGCTGGAGCTTGGTGATAATGCCAAGTATGCAATCGAGAGAGTTGGGATAACTTTGTTTTAGATGGAGTTCGAGAATCCTCTCAAGGTGAGTGATGTGTTGTATGTGTCGGGGTTGAAGAAGAACCCACTTTTTATCTCTACTATGGAGGACAAAGGGTATGCAGTGGAATTCTTAGGTGGGCAGGTTCTTGCATGGCTAAGAGGATCAAGCATTGACTCGGCAGAGGTCATTGTTGTTCGTGATGGTAGTCTTTACAGGTTGACAAGACAACCAGCCTAGGCCTTGGTACATCAAAATGATAGTCTATGTGAGCTTTGGCACAGGATATTGGGACACTTGCATTATAGGGCTTTTATAATGTTGAGGAAGATGGTTATAGGTCTTCTAGAGTTTGGAGAAGAGCACCAAGGTTTATGCATGGGTTGTGCACTTGGAAAGAATGTCAAGGTTGTTTTTTCGAGCAATGATAGTAGGTCCAAGGGGATATTGGATATAGTACATTCATATGTGTGTGGACCGATGTGAGTTCCATCTTCAAGTGCTTACTTATATTATGTGACCTTCATTAATGATTATTCCATGAGGACATGGATCTTCTTCATGAAGACCAAGGATGAGGTATTTCATCTATTCAGGGAGTTCATGGCTCTAGTGGAGAATCAAACAAGGAAGAAGATCAAGGTCTTGAGGTCAGATAATGGGGGCGAGTGTACCTCCAACGACTTCAAGTAATTCTGCAAGGAGGCAGGGATCAAGAGGGATTTGACAGTGCCTTTCAACCCATAGCAAAATGGGGTTGTGGAGAGGACGAATCGAACCATAGTTGAGGCTACCAGTGTGATGTTGCATGACCAGGATCTACCTATGTTTCTTTGGGCAGAGGCGTGTAACATGACAATCTATGTTCAGAACAAAATAATATCTTGGAGGAAAAGACTCCTAAGGAGGCATTCATAGGAGTGAGACCAGAGATAAGGAATTTGAGGATCTTTGGTTGTCCAGTTTACATCCATGTTCCTAAGGAGAAGAGGACAAAGTTAGAACCTTCTAGGATGAAGGGAATGTTTTTGGGATACAATGAGACTTTCAAGGCCTAATGGATCCATATTCCAGGATAGTGGCAGATTGAGGTTAGTCAAGATGTCAATTTTGAGGAGGAGTTGGCCTTCAAGATAGATGGTGAAGAGGAGGAGGATATAAAGGTTGAGGAGAGTACAGATCCATCCAGCATAGGGTTCAGCCTTCTATTGAGCACTCAACACACCCTAAAATACTTTGCATAATTTCTTTCTTTTTGGGTACCACTTATCATTTTGGAATCAGAGTCAGTGTTGTGGTATGGATGGATTTATATGTTGTTATTGAGTCTTGTTATCGATTATTCTTGATTGGTTTGAATTTATTGACGGATTGAATTTTTTATTAACATGGCATGAAGGGCCTAAAATGTACACGGATTAAACTTTCTCAACGGTCGTCGATCGACAAATTTGGGTCTATAGTATAGTTCTTTAACATCATCGATATGTTTTCACCATCGGCGAGATCCGAGATATAAATCAAAAATACGGACAACCATAACAGATCGTCGATACATTTTCAGCATCGACGAACTCCGAGGGATGAAACTACGAAACATTAACTGTCACAAATCATTGATCGTCGATTGGTGATACATCGTCGACATCGATAGGATAGGACGTTGTACTCAAGGATGTGTGTCTAAATAAAATCACTAATGTCGAAAAAAAAATTCTCACACAGAGGTCAAAAGAAACAACCACGTGTCTTTTCTGCATAAATAGTCTGTATGACTCAATGTTTTCCCCGCGTCTTCTTTTTAGGTTCCCTGTGTCATATATGTACTTCCATGTCATCATTTTGCATCAGTGTTGTACGATGGTTTTGGTCGACGTCGGAAATTTTTCCTAAAGGTATCAACGAAGCAATGTCTAAGAAAAATTTTCGACGTTGATTCACTCAATACTATCGACAAACTGATAGGTCACCAAATGTCGGGGTTTTTCATCGAACCTTTGTCATTCTACATCATAAATCCTGGTCGATCCGTGTTCTTATTCCATTCAAAAGACCTTGTTATTTTCCTGACGTCAATCATACTAGTTTCTTGTGAACACGAAAAGTCTTGGTAATTCGATGGGACACCTCCAGCTCAGATGAGACAAAATTTTGCGTTTTGATAGACAAATTAAATTTCCGCGCAACCTACACCACGATCCTGCGCGCCGACCAACCGTTGAAATTTGAATTTGTCAATGAACTATGAAATAATTTGCTCCCGCATCGTCATCCGATGTTGCATTTAATCCTGAGCATGATGAGGATTTTGTGATAGATTGTGCAGACCACATTTACACTTATGAATTTAACACTTGGCGCGACAAGGTAAGTATACTTTATTTTTAAATTTACAAGTTCATTCCCAAACATGGTATTATGTTTTCAAATCACTTACCTCCCGAAGCAGACGAAGAAGTGAGAGAAAGCATTGTGGATGTTACAACCCACTCTCCAACTTTGATTACCAATAAAACCAGGTTAATCTCTTGCGAGGAAGAGGTAAGCATTGTCTTTATCAATTCTACACCTATGTTTTTGTCAATAACACTTCACTGGTTGGCTAGAAGCTCACTAAAATTTTTCTTTTTCTACAGGAAAATGCCTCCAAGAAAGCCAACAACCAAGCGCTCCTCAAGAACGACCAAAATGAAGGAAGCATAGGTTTGTGAAGGGTCTACATCGGACTCTACAAGAGAGCTTGATTTTATCTCAAAGATGGAATCAGTTATCCACACATCTACAAAAAAAGAGTTTACCCAACCTCCGGCGTTCGACAACACAGAGGCAAGCACTGGATCTAAAGTGGTGCTCCCGTATTGGGAGACCTGTATAGAAAAATCAGTGGGAGGATTACCCAGAGTTCACACCTCACAGCAACTCGAACGTCGGAATATTGGATGATCAGGTGTTCCTGAACATTAGGAGATCATATCTACATAGGGTGGCTTGTCGGACCCCAGTTCTTCCCTGCATTGAAATCTTAGGATGGATAATTGACCATGAAGACACAGTGAAATTCACGACAAAAAATGTGGAGGGCGAATGTGTTGGTGTATTCCTTCCAGTTGAGGTACACAATTATTGTAAAGTCAGGGACCTAGAGGAAAGGTTAAAAACAGATTTCGTGGTCAAATTTTATGAGTATCATGACACCAGCAGGTTACTAGACTCATGGTGGAAAGAGGACAAAAAATTCACAAACAGAAACACTGGTTGGTACAACACAGTAAATCTCAGAGAGCCCTACATTTATTTAATGGCTTTGATTTTCCGATTATATGGAGAAAAGGATTGCTCAAAATTTTCAGAAGCTTGGATTCCCTTAGCGTATACTGTGGTGATTTTTGGGAGTAGTTTCAATTGGGGAGACATTATTTCCAAACAACTGAGTATTAATCTCCTACATTCCCAAACTCCGAAGGAAGGAGAAGTTCCAATCTGCTACATGGCATCCTACTTGTTGGACATAATCTGCACAAGAAACGTTTTCGCAAGTATGAATTCAAGATGACATATTGTCAAATTGCATGTACATGTTTATTTCAGTATCTTATGGGAGAATAGATACAAAAGATCGTATGCCATGATATGTGATGGGTTCATAGCTAGGATATACTTCATTATCTTTAGAAAGGAATTCCCTAGGATTTTAGTGGAGGCCAAAAAGATGATAGCTAAAGTTGGCCACTCATACTTCGAAGAGACAAGCACCTATATTAGAGTGTTCGACACTGCTGGTGCACCCCACCTACTCCTCGTTCATGTACCGAATCATCTCATATTGGGAGAGATTTGTTACCAGACCATTTTACAAGGTTATAATGCTTCCTTGGTAAAGGATAAGAAGAGATATTTCATTCCCTATAATTTTCATATAGGATTTTATATGGTCAAAGATGTTGCACAAGTGAAAAAAGAAGGGTTAAATCAGCTTGAGTATCGTCTCCCCACAGTCCTCTTCTTCAAGAATTATCTAAAGGGTTTTGTTCCCCAACATGCGTCCCAGGTATCCTCCTATTGTTTGTATGCTCATGATAGTTTTGAAGATGAAATATTTATAGAGGGCACCCAGGACTGGGAGGAGGTGCTCCATAGAAGGGCTAACCCCAATATGACCATATTCAAAGTGATGACTATGGATGAGAAGGTTGAGACAATAGAACAAATAGTTGAAGAAGCCCTCAGGGTAAGAGAAGAAAACAGAGCAATAGAAGCAACAGAGGCATGGAGGAGGGGGATACTGTTACTAGAAGAAGTCGAAATATCTATACAAAGATTTGGAGAAGATCTCCCACTTAATCCTTTGATAGGACCCTTGAGGATTAGACCGGATGATACAAGACATCCCGAGGAAGAGATAAATGGATCACAGACAATTCCACCAGAGGATACCGCTGACCAAGAAAACCCTAACCCCATGTCACCACAGGAAGGATCGTCAGTGACTACGACAACTCAGTGAAGGTTAGCAAGAGCATCAAGTGGGATGGATATGCCTATTATCCTCACATATTTTATCACCATATATGATGATGAGAAAGGTTCAGAAGCTTCACGCATAACCTCGGTACCAATCACAGAAGAGGAGGAACCAGGGGAAACATTTTCTCCAACTTCCGATGTTTTGGTCCCAAATCCCCAGGAAGGTGACCATGAGGCTAGGAACACTCTGGACACTAAATTTCTTGATCAATTGGGAACACAACGTCAGAATGACAGCTCCAAGAATGACTTGGGTGTTGGTGAACAAGGAGAAGAAATGCAACAGCCAAAAATCAGCATCTCAACAGCCGAACCCCCAGCTAATGTCGATCCTTTTCTTACTTCCCCATCTAGGACCAAGAATCCATTAGTTGATGAGAACCAGTAGGAAACCAAGTCACCAGAACCTACAGAATTTTCCCCTACTAAGGAAATAAGAGAACATGCCATAGGATACCTCTACATGACAAGAAGCCTAGGAGGTACTCTACCCTGGGGAGATCAACACATTCCTGAACTAGTAGATGAAGTTGTCGATATACATGAAATTTCTTATGACAGAAAAAGGAAAGTTGTGATGAGAAGAAAAATCAAGAAAAGGAAGCTCATGCTCGATAACACACTTTTCATAACCACAGAGGAGACGATGTTCGACACATAAAGTGCTAATATGACTGAGCTAATCGGAGCAAGGATGGACATAACCAATGATACTTTAGACAAGGAAAAAATAGATGAAAGGGAGGTGGAAGCCATGAAGAAATAACTAGATCATCTGCGACATCAAGCAGATTACTACCAAAATTAAACACAAGTAGTAGTACTCTTGAAATGTCAGTTCTGAGAAATGTATTAACAATTCACAAGTGAAATACATCTCTTCATCGCTCAGACCATTGATTTCAAAGAAGATACCATCATGGGGTTAGAAACCTGTAAAGAAATGAAACGATGGTATGAAAAGGCACATCAATCCTTAGAACGAATAGACTACATCATTGAAGTGCGGAAGAGTTGAGATACAGAAGAGCATGGCATCCGAGTGATGATGGATAGCAACATCGCCCAAATAAGGAAGGAAATTGAACACTGGGTGAGAATGTTCCAGGAACCTCAACGGAAAATGCAAGAAAGATGGGGAGAGTGTGAGAAAATTTGGAAGAAAATTAATTGGGAAATGAGGAACACTGACCTACCAGAGTTTGGTCCATCGGAGAATTTCATCGATTTGCATGACATAGTTAAATAACATGAAGAGTAAGACCTTGCATGGGAAGTGAAGATTTCGCAGATTTCAAGCATGATCCTGGGTCAAGTGAAGAAGTTCATGGAACCCCCAATTAAATCTCTTGCAGTCCTACAATGCTTAAGTGTCAAGCTAATGAAGTATAAAGAACGAGAAATAGAGATAAAGGAGGTCTTCTCTGCTCCGATGGATCAGCACAGGTTCCCATATGCAAATACATGCGAATAGCCCTTCTTCAAGTCATCAAAGTACGAGAAGAACAATCCACTTCAGTAAAACCACTAGATGATCAAAAGAGAAGAAAAAGAGAACAGATAGATATAATCTTCCACGTGGCATTTTCTTAACTTAACACAAGTTTAGTAGCTATTTTTAGTTTATTTATTTTTTATAAATAAGGGGATCGACCTTGGACATAGGGTCAATGGTTTTGGAGAGAAGACTTTTGTTTTAAATTTTGTAAGAGAACTATTTCTATGCAAGTTATTTTAATTAAGAAGTTTTGTTTAGAACCAAAGACACTTCTATCATCTAAGGCGTGAATGTGACTGGACCGAGGGGGATTATTTATGTCTTCGGATTCAATATTTTTCATTGTATTGAGTAAGAGTTATTGTGATTGTTATTTAAATTTATCTTATAATGTTGCAAAATTTTTGTTATTCTCGTTGATGAATAGAAATCGATTGTGTTAACCTGTGATCGATAACAGAGCATTGAATATTAATTTTTCTTGTGCTAACTTCTTGCCACGTATATATTTTATTTATGTAACTGTTATCTCAAACAATGTTGAATGTATGCTAATCAAAATGGTATTAATGCTAGTTTGAAGTAGTTTAGATCTTCTTCGTCTGCATACTACGGTATAAAGGTTATTTTGCAACCCAACCTTCCCCAAACACATAGTTAGCTTCCCTCTGTCATCTAGTTTAAAGCTCTATATTTATTTTGTTATAAACATTAGAAAAGGACCAAAAAGAGAATTGCACAGCCTAAGGAAAGGCATAAGAGAAAAGACATATTTGTCGATCAAGATTAAATCCCATTGATAATTCCAGCCAGATTACGAATCTGGAGAACCTTACCACTCATCAAATGCTTACGAGTCTAATTGGGCCTCTTAAGAGGGTTTGGTTCCTACTGTTGAGTTTAAGGGATCTCGGACCCCTAAACATAATTGGCACTAGAAGGAGGGCATGAACGAATGCATGGCTAACAATATTTTTGATAAAATATTACACAAAGCCTATAGATTCAAAACAACCCACATGCATGGCTAGTCACTCTCAAGACAAACCACATACATAAATTACTCCTGATACGAGTAACTCACCTCAAAACGAAGAGGAAGAACAATTGTACCCTGAAATACCTTACGCTCTTCTCCATGAAGAGTTAAATAACTTCAAAAGAATCACTAGATCTTATGTTCGACAAATCAGAGCATTACCTTTAGCTCATTTTCTTCCTTGAAGAAAAAAAATAAGAAGACCAATTGTTGACACCCCTAATCAGGTATTCATTCACATGGTATAAGACCTAATAGATTTTTCCCTCACGGAGATAGAAAAACACCTTAATCTAATACCTGAAACACAAGTTGGTAATTACTCTGAACCTGACAATTTTGAATCTGAAGAGGAAGGGTCTAACTCATATTGCTCATGTTCTAAATCAGAAGACATGGAGGATAATAATGATAACAATGGAGAAGGGGGAAATCAACCTCAATAAAATTAACCATGGTTGGCCAAATATTCTCTGGAAATCCCAGGATGGGTGCATAACCTACCCAAACATCTAGAAAAATTACTTCCTAAATTTGACCCTGAAACCTCTGAATTTCCTCAGGACCATATTAAGAAGTTCATATTAGCTATAATATTGATGAATGTGCAACACGAAGATGTAGTGTGTAAGATTTTCCCTTATACCTTTGAAAATTTATCCTCTACTTGGTATTTTAACTTGCCAGTTGGTTCCATAACTAGCTAGACAAATTTTCAAAAGGATTTCTTGGACAAAATTGCCGAAGAAACTACCATAAGAGCTTTAATGGATTAATTTTTTTCCGCCACTATGAGTCCAAAAGAAAAGGTTAAAGATTTCAACCAAAGTTTCACCACCATTTTGAAAAAATTCCAACTCGAGGCTAAACCTACCAAGGATTTGCAAATTGAAGTATATGTTAATGCTCTCCCAACTTATATTTCCATGTTCATAAAAAGGGCTTCCAAACATACCCTAGACGAAAATTTCAAAGAAGCTAAAACAATTGAATTCCAAATGAAAGGGTACAAAGAAGGTCAGATCTCACTAATAAAAAAGGAAACCCAACCTCTACCTAAGGTATGACTTTTGTTAACAAGACCCTTGGGAAAAAAATAGAACAAGGTCCTGAAAAGGATGGAGAGGATTTGGAAAACCTGCAGTGGATGATCAAAAAACTTTCTAACGATATCATAGACATTAAAAGGAGTGTTGGGGAAGGAAAACAAAATCAAATATCTTATAAACCCTTTTTTTTAAATAAATCCACCCTTCAAATATATAGAACCTCCCCCAACTAACCTAAACGTTGACTTAAAGAATGTAGCATCTGATTCTTTTTGCATGTATCACCAAAAGAACCATTCAGTAAGGGACTTACCTCATTGGTCTTATGATATGAATCTAAAGGCTAATCGATTCCTAGATGAATTTTCTCTAACCTAACAACCCAGTAGCTTGGCAATAAATGCCATTGATCAAGAAAGTAAAGAACCATAGGTAGAGACAACTATGTTTTTATGGGATTACAACCAGATGATGCCTTTCAATGACATCAATGAAGTGCAAGGACCTCCCACTGAAGTTCTATCTATACAGACGCGAGGTAGAAGTCAACATGTCCAAAGTAATCCCACCACTACTCAGTTATCTAGAGGGAAACCAACGATCGATCACCCCAAACTGTTATTTTCTCCCCAAAGAAACCCCACAAACATACACACACAGAAAGCTCCTAAACTAGACTACAATGTGGTAGAAGACTTGAAGAAGATTAAGGCTAATGTGTTTGTCATGGACATGTGTAGGATCCCTAAACAAAAGGATTTTTTATTACATGCCTTAAAATCAATAGATACCCCTATGACAAGCACTGATCAAAGAGAGGTCCCATCTCCCACAAATTTAACAAATAAGCCAATTGTGAATGCTTTCTCTTTAGACAAAAGATGAAGGCCTTTTTTCTCTCCTTTCCTCTTTATGTTTGAAGTTTTCAACATAAATCTACATAATTGCCTAGTCGATTCAAGGGCATCTTCAAATTTCATGTCATTGTCAATTTGCAAGAAATTGAACACAACCCCACTCAAAAGTGTTAAACATGTTATACAACTAGATAGGACTCAGGTAAAGGTCATTGGGGATCTAAAATATTTCATGATCAGAATTGCTATGCACCCAAAATTTGTTCAAGTAATTGACATAATTGTGGTAGACATCCCGGAGGCTTATGGAATGCTACTTAGCCAAGATTTGTCTGAGAAATTAAAGGAATACTTTAGTACTAACTAGGCTCACCTCTGGTTTCCATTAAAAATACATCCAAACATGATCAGGATAGACAGAGAAAGATACCTCAAACATACAGTCACTGATTTAGAGGCCCCAAATGAACCTTCATCAACAAATTTCCCTATGTTAGGAAACTACTCATGTGATTCTAATTTCGGTAATTTCGCCCCCCACACATCTGACATTCCTTCCACACAAAAATCCGAAATGATTTTTCAAATAGAGTTATTAGCGGCCTCATAAGAAAGCATCCTTTGTCAAGATGCTCCAATAGATGTAGCAAACAAATAGGTTGAAATTGAAAAAATAGCTAGACATAAAGAAGTTAGAAATTCCCCTTCACAAATTTGGATGTTGTATTTTGATGGTTCTAAATCGCAAGAAGGGTCGGGAGCATGATGTATCCTCAATGACCCAAAGAGGAAACAAAACTTCTTATCCTGTAGATTAGAATTTGAGTGCACTAATAACATTGTTGAATATGAAGCTCTAGTCCAGGGACTAAAGAAATCCATCGACTTAAACATCAAAGAATTGAAATTTTTTGGAGACTCCAAAATTATCGTTATGCAAGTAAAGAATACTATCCATTGCAATTCACCTCACTTAATCAATTACCAGCAAGAGGTGCACAAACTAATAGACAATTTTGAGGCATTCAACATTATCATTGTTCCCAGGATGCAAAATACCCTTATTGATTCTCTAGCCACTGCGGCCTCAAGATTATCTCATTTAGAAGACTATGAAGCCTCAAGGTTTTTAGTAGAACTACTCTACAAACCATCGATACCTAACATCATTTATAACTGGAAAGTCTTTGAAGGGGATGAACAGATTGTAGATTTCCTAACTAACCAGGAGAATTTTAATATTTGGCCATTGATGATGAAATATTCCAAGAACTACTCACATAATCAAATATCCGAAAACATAAGAAGGGAACATGTCACTCTGGTAACAAACCAAAGTTCCACATGATACCAAAAGGAGTGGCTAATCTGTAGAACCTTTTGACTTGAGGGAAAGGTTCAAGGGACCAAAGAATGAAAAAAATATGGAGCTCAAGAAGGAATAAGCATCGACCCTGAGTGGATAAAAGTGATAGCTCAACTCCCTTTGCCTCACAATGAAAATGCCATGCAATATTTCTTTGGGAAAATCAATTTTGTAAGAAAATTTACTCTTGATTTTGTCGAAACCATCAAACTTTTACAAATAATGATTTGCAAAGATGTAGAGTTTAAATGGGATGAAGAGAAGAAAAGTGCTTTCAATAACATCAAAATTTCCATCTCCCAAGCACCAGTGTTGCGAAGCCCTGATTTCAAAAAATATTTTTTTCTTTATACCTTTGTTTCTGACCAATCCTTGGTTGCAATACTTACCCAAAAGGATGATGAAAACAATGAAGCATCAATACCCTTTATGAGCACCAACCTCCAAGGAGCTGAACTGAACTACCCTACTATAGAAAAATAGGCTTACGCAGTATCTAAAGCAGTCAAACACTTCAGCTCCTATATCCTAAAGAATCACACTAAAGTCATAGTACCTCATCCAGTGATCTGATCTTTGTTCACTCAACAAGTGATGGGAGAAGGAAGGGGAAATTGGATGGAAGTCGTCCAAGAATTTGATCTAGACATAAAACCTGCCAAAATAGTCAAAGTTCAAGGATTGTGTAAACTGGTTATTGAAGACCAAGATATGATGAACACAGAAGACCCTGGTTGGGAAAATGAGTTATCATTATGGTGCGGTGAAGCCTTATACGTACCTCCCAGGCAAGAATCCTAGTATGGAAACTTGTCTTATCTCCTACATCATGGAAATTGTCTAGAAAAACTAAACCCTAGAGAAAGGAGATCCCTCAGGTTAAAATCCGCTCAATATTTCCTCATAAATTATGTGCTTTTTCGCGTAAACTTTGATGGATTACTCCTTAGATGTCTTGAACAAGATTATGCAGAAAAGGTACTGAGAGAACTCCATGACTATCTAGCGAGTGGAAATTTTGCAAGAGAAACCACGACTCACAAAATACTAAGGGTTGGTTATTATTGGCCTACTCTATTCAAGGAAGCTTATGCATATGCCAAGAAATGTAAATCTTGTCAAGTAAGTGTTGGTAGGGAAAAGAGAGTAGCCATTCCACTCCAGTCGGTGGCCATATCCATACCATTCAAGCAATGAGGAATAGACATCATAGGAGAAATTACTCCCAATTCTTCGAAACAACATAAATATATTTTGACTACTACAAATTATTTCACAAGGTGGACAAAGGCTATCCCTATCACACACACTAATGAAAAGGTAGTGATCCAATATTTAGAACAAAAACTAATAACAAGGTTTGGGATGCCCTCTGTCCTCGTTTTTGACAATGTTGCCTACTTTTCTTCCATGTGCTTGACCGAATTCGCCCTTGATAAGGGGATCATAATAAGATATTCTGCAAACTACTATCCACAAGGGAATGGGGTAGCAGAGTCAACTAATAAAAACTTGGTGAGAATTAAAAAAAAAAAAAANAAATCAGAGGAATTGGCATAATTTACTTCATAATTCTTTATGGGTCGATAGAGTAACACCTAAAGAAGCCATAGGAAACTTTTTGTACTTTCTGGTATATGGGAAAGAAACTGTTATTCCAAACAGATTGTACCTTCCATCTTTAAATCTTTCCCAGGCATCAAGAAGTCAGCCCTCATCTTTTCTACAACAAAGGATTGATACCCTTCTCATATTGGATGAAAAAAGAGAAAAGGCTAAAGTTAATTTCACTACTCATCAGCAAGTAGTTAAAAGATGGTTCGACAAACACAATGCCAAACAAAAGAAATTTGAGGTAGGAGACCTAGTCTTGAAGTGGGATAAAGAAAAAGAGTCCAAAGGAAAACACTCAAAGTTCCAAAATCTATGGCTCAGACCTTTTCAGGTGGACGAGAAGATCAAGGTAGGCACATACTGGTTGCAAAATTGAGGGGGGAATCTAACACGCTCCTGGTGAATGGCCAAGCCTGAAAAAAATACTTCTCCTAAAAATAAAAATAAAAAATGTGTCTTTTGATGCTTTGTTTGAGTTTATGTTTCTTTTTAGCATACATTTTGATCAGGATGAGTGTGTGGGTTTAGGGAAGACTGGCTACGAACTCTTTTTTATTTCTTTATTTTTCTTGTTATTTTCTTTTAATTAAATTGTGTTTCATAAAGTAATGGTTGACTTTAATAAAATGGTAAAGTAGAATCTGCTCCTGACCTACATTTACATGCCAAATAAGATACGTTGGGAAAAAAAAAAATTCAAAATCATATTTTTCTTTGTAAGAATATTACCTGGGGAAGAAATGAAATATCTACCTGGTGTCCTAGTAACACTAAATGGAAAGATGGCTAGATGGAAATAATTACATGTACCTATGGATAGAGACAGGAAAAGCTCCACCTTAACACTTTCACCTTGTCCTAAAAAAATATATCCTCCCCTATGACTCACTCTTAGCATTTATGCCAGAAAAATACGATCCATAAAAAGAGTGTAAAGTCTAAGAGGGTATGCAGATATCTCTGTTGGGGCTATGGATGCTAGCTGGCAGCGAAGCAAGATATGTGATGTCAGGGTGACTCCGTCGAGGATATGGATGCTCGTTGGCAGCAGAGAAACACTGTAATAAAGAAATGATATCTAAAATGATTCACACGAATGGACTCCCTACCTGACTCTCTTCTAGAGAGGACATGGATTGAGGTTAAACGTAAAGGGGGTGGAAAATCCAAACTCCACAAGAATATCCAGATTTTTGAACCCAGGAACTTTTGTACACATTGATAGAAAAGGTTCTGTTGAAAAGGAATAGAATAAATCCAGACGGTTTCTCAACCAATTTTCATAGGCTAAGCACAAGGGAAGGAGTAGAGATTATGATTTCTCCTAGAGAATCACCATTTGTTGAGCACTCAACACACCCTAAAAGACTTTGCATAATTTCTTTATTTTTGGGTACCACTTATCATTTTTTAATCAAAGTGAGTTTTGTGGGATGGATGGATTTATATGTTGTTATTGAGTTTTGTTATCGATTATTCTTGATTGGTTTGAATTTATTGATGGTTTGATTGTCTTAGTAACATGGCATGAAGGGCCTAAAATGTACACGGTTTAAACTTTTTCAACAGTCATTAATCGACAAATTTTGGTCTATAGTACAGTTCTTTAACATCGTCGATACATTTTTGACATTGGTGAGATCCAATATATAAATCACAAATATGGAAAACTACAACAAATCGTCGATCGTCGATCGCCAATACATATTTGGAATTGGTGAAATCCGAGGGATGAAACTACAAAACATTAACCATCACAAATCGACAATCGATGATCGGCGATACATCATAGGCATTGACAGGATAGGATGTTGTAGTCAGGGATGTATGTCTAAAGAAAACCACCGATGCTGAAAAAATGTTTCTCACATAGAGTTCAAAATCAAAAGCCATGTGTCTTTATCACGTAAATAGTCTGTATGACTCGGTCTTTTCCCCACGTCGTCTTTTGAGGTTCCCCATGTCATATCCGTACTTCCATGTCAGCATTTAACGTCAGCTTTGTACGGCATTTTTGGTTGGCGTTGGAAATTTTTCCTAAAGGTATCAACGAAACAATGTCTAAGAAAATTTGTCAACGTTGATTCACTCATTAACTATCGGCAGACAGATAGGTCACCAAACATCAGGGTTTTTCATCGAACCTTCGTCATTCTACATCAAAAATCCTGGTTGATCCATGTTGTTCTTCCATTCAAAATACCTTGTTATTTTCCCGACGCCGATCATACTAATTTCTTGTGAACATAAAAAGGCTTGGTAATTCGATGGGACACCTCCAATTGAGATAAGAGAGAATTATGTGTTTTGATTGACAAATTAAATTTCCGCGCAACCTACACCACGATCCCGCACGTCGATCAATCGTTGAAATTTGAATTCGTCGATGAACTACGAAATAATATGATCCTATGCCATCAGTCGACGTTGCATTTAATCATGAGAATGATGTGGATTCTTTGGTAGATTGTGCAGACCACATTTACACCTCTGAATTTAAGACTTGACGTGACAAGGTAAGTATACTTTCTATTTAAATTTACAAGGTCATGCCCAAACATGGTATTTTGTTCGTAAATCACTTACCTCACAAAGCAGATGATGAAGCAAGAGAAATCATTGAGGAGGTTACAACCCACTCTCCTACTTTGATTACCAATAAAACCAGGTTAATCTCTTGCGAGGAAGAGGTAAGCATTGTATTTATCAGTTATACACCTACGTTTGTGTCAATAACACTTCACTGGTTGGTTGGAAACTAACTATATTTTTTCTTTTTTTGCAGGAAAATGCCTCCAAGAAAGCCAACAACCAGGCGCTCATGAAGAACGCCCAAAATGAAGGAAGCAGAGGTCTGCGAAGGGTATACACCAGTGTTATCACCATAATTTCATCCGCAAATGGTTACAGGAATCCAACATCTTCAAAACACCCATTAGTTCACTCATGGACCAAAAATGCATTTCCAAAAGGTCCAAAACTGTACAACCAGTTATAAAATCAGCATGTGTTAAGACTACATAGGGAGCACACACACATGCGCCATTCAGAAACACAAGAAAAATGCACGATGCATGGATGTGGATGCCAAAAACCATGCACCCCTCAAAACAACGCATTTATGATATTGGTCGGCCTTCCACCCACTTCTGGTTCACCTTCCAAGTCGATTTGACACCCAAATCTCGACTGAATCTGACTGGGGGGTTGGTCAAATACCTAAGGGTGCCCTAAAGGGCCCCTTGTTCACACTAAGAACTGGTTGCATAATGCCTCAAAGCTATGCTATAAAAGGAGGCCATGGGTGCACTATATTTCTAAGGAATTCATTTGTATTGTTATCCTACTTATATTCTCTTGGAGAATCCTCTTTTCTCATCAAGAGTATACAAGCACCATTTCATTTAGCCATTCATATCACCTCTTGAGTGAATGTGCTTTGGATTCTCTTCACCATTTCATTCTAGTTTGTTACTTGTAAGAAGAGCTCAATATTTGGGGCTCCAAGAGCCCTCCCTTGGAGGAAGAGGGAACCCATATGTCTCCCTTTCTCTTTGGTGTTTTCCCACTAATACAATCCTATCTATTGGTGGCATGAGTGTTGTTTATTTTCGATTTTAATATTCGTATGCACTCGAGTTTAGTTTAGTTTATTGTTCTTAGCTTAGTTCTTTGTTTATTCCTTATGCTTGATATTTATAACTCTTGCATTCACTGTTATCTTGTCCAGCTAACCCAACTGGACTTGTAAGCATCCTTATTTTTCTCACTCTGGTGATGAAAGGGAAGAAACAGATTGGCGACTCCACTAGGGAAATGTATCAATTTCCTCCCCCCTTTAGGTTATTTTATCTCTTCTTTTTGTTTATTTAACTTGCAGGAACCATAATCGGCCCAATCCTACCTGCAAAAATCCAAATTCAAAGCTGAGCTAAGAGAATTTCATCTGAAATTTTCTTCACAGCTGTGTAACAGAAGTGTGAGGGTTTTTTGACCCACAGGCGCGTCTTCAACGCACGTGCGCTCAACCCACTGTTTTTCTCAGTGCATTCTGCACACCTACGCCAAAGGTTCATTTTTTAGTTGTGCATTGGTGCCACATGCGCCTCTGTCTACTCTGTGACCCACGCATGTACTAAAAAATTCACACATTGTAAGGGCTTTTGTGATTTTTGGAGGGCCCATAGCCTTCTTAAGCTTGATTCTATGCAAATTTTAATATGCACCACACTTAGATTCCCTCTCCACATGAAGGGATAGTCAAAACACAGGCACTTAGGGGGTTAAAATCATTATTTTTCCTCTTTTTGATTTCATTTTTCCACATGGATGGCTTGCTTTGATTAAAGTTAAGTTGGAATCATTCTAAATCACATATAAAGCTTGCATTGGGACTAGAAATTAGATCTCAATCATTTAGTATGTTCTTTTCTCGCACCATAGAGCGACCTTGAGAATCAGAAAAGCGATTGAGGGAAAATTTCATCTCCCTTAAAAGACAAAATCTTTAGGAGAGGACAACAGCCCCCTCGGGACTCCTCTTAGTTTAGTTTTCAAACACATCTTAATATTGTAACGGGCCCATACATGTCCACATGCTACAAAGATAGGATAGTGTTGAAATTTACTTTCTTAGAGTAAATCACTAGGGAAGTTTAAAGGTTTTGTAACAGGCCCATACATGCCCACATGTCCACAATATAGAATAGTTTTTTAAGCTCTCTTATATTAAATCACACTAGGGAGTTAAAGGATTAGTAAGGACCCATATGTCCACATGCTAGTTCTCTAGGACTTTAAAATTCCGCAAGGTTGTACCAATGTCATTTAGTTAATTAGGTAATCAAGACTTGTAAGGACCACGCAAAGTCCACATGCAACAAGGTGACACCTAATTTATTAAAAATTTGGCACACTTTCACTTGTTCACACACAAAGTCACTATTCACTCACATAGTTTTCATCTCAAAACGTGGAGGTAGAAGTAAGTTTCCTCCAAAGTGATTTCGAAACACCCCACCCTTTTCTTGATGAAACTATCCACTCCCACTTAAATTCAACGAGATTGGCTCACACCCCAATCTCTCAAACAACCACATCTAATTTTTTTCTAAAACCTCACTAAGTTTCCTCCACAGGAGGTTCCAAAAGAAATTTTTTAGTCTAGGTAGGATCTTAGGGATAGGCATCCAAATAACTCCCCGTTATTTGGTTCTCACATCTTCAAATAGTAGAAGTTGTCAAATAGGAAACTTTAAAA
>ML802373.1:20369-71529 GCA_009831015.1 Picea engelmannii
ACTACCTCTTAATGAGGGAGGTATTCTCCACCACTCCTAGCTTGTCTTTGAAGTAGAAAAACTTCCCCCTCAGTAGGGGTTTGGTGAGAACATCTGCAATATGCTCATATGTGGAAATTTACTGGAGCTTTATAGCTCCCTTCTACACCATGTCTTTGAGGAAGTGGTATCTGATCTTAATGTGTTTTGATCTATCATGAAATAATGGATTCTCCGAGAGTTTGACACAACTTTGATTATCACAGTAAATCATTGTAGGCTCCAAAACCTAACCAAATAACCCTACAAGAATATTACGAAGCCAAATAGCCTCACAACTCGCCAAACTAGCTTCCATATACTATGCCTCTACTAAACTAAGTGCCACAGAAGTCTGTTTCTTGCTAAACCAAGAAACCATTGTTGATCCTAGGCTGAAACAAACACCATAAGTGCTCTTCCTGTCAATTGCACTACCTATCCAATTTGATTTTGAATATCCATGCAACCTCACTCCATCACCTATGAAATACCTCAGACCAAATCTAATTGTACCCCAAAGGTACCTGAGCACATGCTTCACTGCTACCCAATGCACCTGCCTTGACTCAACCATGAACTGGCTCAGGATGTTGAAAACAAGGCAAATATCTATCCTGGTGTTGACCATATACATCAATGAACCAATTAGTTTCCTGTACATTGTGGGATCCACCAAACCTGAATCCAAAGCCCCCAACTTCTTCATATTGGTGATCATAGATTTAATCACGAGCTTACAATCCATCATCTTGAACCTCCTCAGTATCTCAATTGCATACTTCCCGTGTCCGAGGAAGATCTCGCCTGACTGCTACCACACCTCCAATCCCAAGAAGTAATGCATCAATCCAATATCCTTCATCTTGAAATATGAATCAAAATCCCTCTTGCAACTGGTAATGAGCTTTGTTATCACACATTTTGTAGTTTGGGAAAATCCCAACCCAAGAAAAAAATGTGTGACACAACTGGGGACACCTATCACTGTCACCTTAATAGATATCCCCGGCCTCATTTTAGAGAAGGACAAGTCCAACACAAGGGAGGTTTCCCGGGTGACCGTAGGGGGATTGCATGGGAGAAGCCAAGGAGAAGAATGAAGCACCCCTATAGGTCACAATGAAAGGTTCTAAGAGCTTGATGGATGTTGAGTATCAGTCAAGGGAAGGTTTCCACTGGAGGCTACTTTAAAAACCAATGTTATACAACCAAAACCAATACCAAATATGATAAAATTAGCCCTATAACATGAGGGGAATCAACAAGAACCCTTGTTGTCCCAAAATTGCAGTATCAAATAGAAATATATAAATAATGAGATAGTTATAAAAAATGCAGTTATATCATCTAATTCAACATATGTAATTGGATCAATGAGCATACAACTTAGAGATAATGTTCCAATGCTTAGCACAATGAATTAGATGACACTAGAAGGTTGTAAAAGTAAGTTATCAACAAGATTTATGACAACCTTATGGATGTAGATTAATTTTTCTACTACAACTATATTTGACCATGAAAATAAACAAGTAAATGGCTCAAAATGAAGCTTAAGACAAACACTTTCAATTCCAATGATCAAACAATGATTTCCTTGGTTAAATTGCAAGTAAAATGAAAGATAACAACAATTATATTATCCCTTTTGGCTGTAGCATGTATTTTATAACAACATCTCAATCACTTGTCTAATTATGATGCCCTTAGAATAGAAGAGAGACAATAACATGTAGAATCAAACTCTATTGTTAGAAGTTTTAAACCACTAAATTTCATGTTTATCGATGCAAGATTTTACAATCTCGAATGAAAATCCTGCCTTGTCTATTGGGTTATGGAGTCTCTTGCTTGGTCACAACCAAGTTAAATTAGGTTTTGATGATTGTCTAGGGGTGTAAACCCTCTTACTCCCTAGAGAAAATAAACCCAAGAAAGGTTTTTATACAAGGGTATAAAGCCTCTTACTCGTAGAAATCCTTTATCCATTTCAATGAAAATAACATAAATTTCCTTGATGGAGGGTGTATGTCCTTGTAATCCTCCTAGGATTTAACACAATAATCTTGAATTCAAGAAGAAACACACAACATTGCAGAAATTCCTTACTTAATCCAAGAATTAGAAAACAAAACCCTTATCAAAGAAAATCCAATGATATTCCAAGAAGAAGCATCCAAGAAAAGTGGCTATCCTTTGTTGCACCATTAGACAAGTATTGCATCCATTTTGTACAAGAAAAGAAAAGGCCGAAATTTCATTCCAAGAGAGCTATCTCTCAAGTCATGAGTTATGATTTGTGACAAATGACTTGCCTCATATTTATATGAGGAAACCCAAGCTCTAGTTTGTCCACTTTACAATTAAATCCATGATTTTAGGCTAAAACCTAAGTTACAATGCTTAATTAGTAAAACATTTTGTCCTTTTTCCCACATAGGCTTACAAAATGACTAAAAATAACAAATGATGGGACATAAACCCATAAAATTCCTCTCCAAGGTGGCACATGTGATAGAAAAGCCTCCAAAGGCTAGGACATCAAGCTAGAAGAGTGCAACATCAACCCCATATCAAGAAAATAATTGGGGCTTCAAACCCAAAACACCACCAAATGTGTCAAAATGGTAAAATTCCCCCTCAAAGTATGACATCATGCTCCAAGAAGAGGACGTTTGAGCATAGGAGGGTGATGTAACCCCTTCTTCATGTTTTCGAGCAATTTCCAAGTGTTAAAGACTTCATCTCAAGTACAATGTTCATCATTCAAGGCCTCCAATGAGTGGGACATTGCATCCATCCAATGGGATTTCAAGTCCCTATGGAGGTCCAAGTGCTTAGTTCCTCCATGAAAAGGTTTCACTGGGAAATGGCCTATAAAGACAAATAAGTACAACCTCCAAGGGTCCACAAGTCACATGTATTGTTCCAAGTAAGCCACATTTAATAAAGGAAACACCCAAACACGTGCATTAAATCCTCCCTTTTCCTCACAAATTCTCAAAGACATTATAAAATTTGCCAAATTTAAGTATGGGAGGGTTGTCATGGTGCCAAATTGGGTAGGCCAATCCCCAATTCAAGGAGTGTTTCCCATGAATACCCTTTCTAATACATGTAGTGAATATGAGGTGGATGGGGGTATGACCTTTTGGAATGGGGTTCTTGACATATCAAGGGCTCACATTGTCTCATTTATGGGTGCCTTTGTGGAGGGTGAGATGAATGTCTTGTTTGCAATGCAACATTTTTCCAAACCCTTTTATTTGACTTTAATTTATTATGGTTTGAACATTGGGTGCTATGTGCAATGGAAAGTAAAGAGCACCACAATGCCACTTGAAGTTAGGAACACATTGAGTGCCATATGAATTGGAAATTAAAAGACACTTCCAATGCATTCCCCCAACAAGTGAGACATTTATTAATTATCTGTTTTCTTTTTTAAAAGGTCCTTCATTTTTTATGGATAAGTGTTTCATTTCTCTTAGGAACTTAGGGAGAGCATCTATAGGGATAATTTATGGCTTTTAACTTTTTCCAGCTACACCACCTCTAGACCTTCAACCCCTTCTTTCCATGAAATGAGGTATAAGCCCTTCTTGGGGTCAATGAGCCCAAAAACCCAAAAGATGAGGAAATAGAGGGGAAGAACTATGGAAAATGGAAAGTATGAGTGGGAATGATATGATGACCCTTCAAGGAGACCCATTTACTAGGAAACCATGTCAACCACCAAGGCGAAATGAGGCAAAAGTTATAATTTCCAAGCAAAAATTTTCATAATCAAGAAAGGACCCTTTGCAACATGCTCAAATGCTTCAATTATTGAAGTGACACTTACTACGAGACTGGACTTGTTACCTCATGAAGAAAAACCTGATATGTTTTGTGGACTAGGCTGGTGTGGTGGATGTTTCTATGCTGCTGACGATGAATGGTGATGCATGGTGGAGAGGATGGGTTCTGTTTGCTCAATGTGGGCTCAACTGGTCATCTGGCTCTCGAAACACCATGTATTCTACCTACGGGCTTGTAGACATCATCTCTTTAGTTACCCCTAGGATAGGGGGGGTAACAAAATTCTATTCTCCCCAAGAAACAAATCATCAACATACAACACCAATATAAGAGGATCCTTACCAACCTGTATGAGATATAGTTTGGAATCTGCTTCACTATTGGTGAAGCCCATGCTATGAAAATTCCCATTGATCCTCAAGCACCATGCCCTGGGTACTTACTTGAGTCCGTATAAATATTTGTTCAACCTACAAACATGGGAATCCCTCCCATGTACCTCAAATCCTTGAGGTTTCTCTATGTACACCTCCTCCTCAATCACACCATTAATGAATTCTATCTTTCACATCCATCTGATGTCTCCTCCACCCCATAATCGAAGCAAGAGAAATAAAAACCCTGATAGAAGTGTACCTGGTGACTGGAGAAAAGGTCTTCGAATAGTCCACTCCCTCTTTCCAGGAGAACTCTCTTGCCACAAACCTCTCCTTTTACTTGTTGATGCTACCATCTGCAACATTCTTGATCTTATAGATCCAGTTGGAAGTCACCACATACTTCCCCTCTAGTCTCAAAACTATGTCCCACACATCATTCTTCATGATGGAATGATACTCCTACATCATGACATCCCTCCAAACCTGTTGTCCTGCTGCCTCCTCAAAATTGGAAGGATTGGAATCAATGATGCTACTCATAAGTGCCACATAGCTTGAAAACCTCTACAGGGGCCTGCTCTCCCTGAAAGTGCCCCTAGGTGTTGCATGCTTCTTCGCATCTCTCAAGGTATCTTGAAGCCATCTAGGCCTCGTGTCCTCGTCACTAGGAGGGTCCACTGGATTTACTGACTCCTCTAACTCTTCCTCATGGTATGAAGGTGTTGAGGGGTCTGAGATCCCTTAAACTCAACAACAGGAACTTGACCTGCTTAAGAGGCCCAATTAGACTCGTAAGCGTTTGATGAGTGGTAAGGTTCTCCAGATTCGTGATTTGGATGGAATTATCGATGGGATTTAATCGTGATTGAAATATATGTCTTTTCTATTACGCCTTTCCTCAGGATGTGCAATTCTCTTTTTGGTCCTTTTCTAACGTTTATAACAAAATAAAGATAGATATTTACTAGATAACAAAGGGAAGCTAACTATGTGCTGGGGGAAGGCTGGGTTGTAGGATAACCTTTATACCGTAGCATGCAGACGAAGAAGATCTAAACTACTTCAAACTAGCAATAATACCATTTTGATTAGAAAGAATTCAACATTTTCAGAGATAAAATACATAAATAAAATATATATGTGGCAAGAAGTTAGCGCAAGAAAAAGAAATTTGCAATGATCTATTATCAATCACAGGTTAACACAATCGATTTATATTCATCAACGAGAATACAAGAACTGTTGCAACATTATAAGATAACTTCAAATAACAGATACACCAACTCTTACTCAATACAACAACAAATATTGAATCTGAAGACAGAGGTAATCCCCCTTGGTCCAATCACATTCATGCCTTAGACGATAGAAGTGTATTTGGTTCTAAACAAAACTTCTTAATTAAAATAACTTGCACACAAATAGTTCTCTTACAAAATTTCAGAAAAAGTCTTTCTCTCCAAAACCATTGACCCTATGTCCAAGGTCGATGTCCGTATTTATAAAAAATAACTAAACTAAAAATAGTTACTAAAGTTGTGTTAAGTTAAGAAAACGCCACATGGTGAATTCTATCTATTTGTTCTCTTTTTCTTCTCTTTTGATCATCTAGTGGTTTTATTGAAGTGGATTTTTCTTCCCATACTTTGACCACTTGAAGAAGATATATTTGCATGTATTTGCATATGGGAACCTATGCTGATCCATCGGAATGGAGAGGACCTCATTTATCTCTATTTCCCATTCCTTATACTTGATTATCTTGACACTTAAGCATTGTAGGACTGCAAGATATTTAATCAGGGGTTCCATGAACTTCTTCACTTGACTCGGGATCATGCTTGAAATATGAGAAATATCTGCTTCCCATGCAAGGTCTTACTCTTCATGTTGTTTAAATATGTCATGAAAATCAACGAAATCCTCTGGTGGAACAAAATCTGGCTTGATGTTGTAGATGATGTAGTTCTTTCTTCATGGTGGCCACCTCCATTTCATTTATTTTTCCCCTGTCTAAAGTAGCATCAGTTATGGCCATTCCTACTCTGATTAGCTCAGTCATCTTAGCACTTTCTGTGTCGAACATTGTCTCCTCTATGGTTATGAAAATGTGCTATTGAGCGTGAGATTCCTTTTCTTGATTGTTCTTCTCATCACAAATTTCCTTTTCCTGTCATAAGAAATTGCATGTATATCGACGAATTCATCTACTGGTTCAGGAATCTGTTGATCTCCCTAGAGCAGAATACTACCTAGGCTTCATGCCATGTAGAGGTGTTCTATGGCAAGTTCTCTTAGCTCCTTAGCATAGGAAACTTCTGTATGTTATAGCAACGTGTCTTCCTACTGGTGCTCGTTGACTAATGGAGTCTTGGTACTATATGGGGAAGTAGGAAAAGGATTGAAATTAGATGGGGGTTCAGCCGTTGAGATGTTGATTTTTGGATGCTGCATTTCTTATCCTTGTTCACCAGCACCCAAGTAATTATTGGACCTATCATTCTGAGGTTTTGTTCTCAATTGATTGAGACATTTAGTGTCTAGAGTGTTCCTAGCCTCATGGTTTCCTTCCTGGGGATTTGGGATCAAAATATCAGAAGTTGGAGCAAATGTTTCCCTTGGTTCCTCCTCTTGTGTGATTGGTACAGGGGTTATGTGCGAAGATTCTGAAACTTCCTCATAGTCATATATGGTGATCAAATCTATGAGGATAGTAGGCATACCCATACCACTTGATGCTCTTGCTGACCTTCGCTGAGCTGTAGTAGTCATCGACGATCCTGCCTGTGGTGACATGGGGTTGGGGTTTTCTTGGTCAGCGGTCTCCTCTGGTGGAATTTTCTGTGAGCCATTTAGATATTCCTCAGTATGTCTTGTATCGGCCAGGGTAATACTCAAGGGTCCTATCAAATAATTAATTGGGGGATCTTCTCCAAATATTTGTATAGCTCTTTCAAATTCTTCTAGTAACAATATCCCCCTCCTTCATGCCTCTGCTGCTTCTACTGCTCTATTTTCTTCTCTTACCCTGAGGGATTCTTGAAATGTTTATTCTATTGTCTCAACCTGCTCATCCATAGTCATTATTAAAAATTATTTTGGTCACCTCAGTGATCACCTGACAACATGTGTTCATGTTCCCTGAAAAATATTTAAAGAGACTTTCTCCATGGGAAAAGTGATTTGCTTTCCTCTCTCAAAAGCCATGTCAAAGAAGGTCATCGCACCCTACTATATGCATGGGGTGCAACAATGCCCAATCATCGCACTCTACCCTAAATCTGGACTACGACGTCATCACATGTTTCTTGTGCATGGGGTGCGATGATGCTTAAAGAATGGGAAAAGTCAAAATTCACGAATGTTCTAGAAGGTAATCTTCTAGAAGGTAATCTTCTAGAAGATGAGGTGGCCTCCGATCGGTTTGGATCTTACCCGCTTCTCTGATTTGGTGGGATCATCCTAATCTCCTCATCCATCTCTCTTTCACACTATATAAAGAGGGATCTCTCATGGAAAAAGGCTAAGGTTGAATAGGCTAAGATTCATATGGAGAGTTCTATTTCAGATTATGCTTGAGAGCTTTGCTTTAGTTCTTCAAGTCAGATTGTGGATCTTCTTCATTGAAGGCATTGGAGCAAAGGTGTGTGTGTTGAAGCAAAGAGCCATTGAAAGGGGACCTTGCAACATCAAGGCATGGGTTGTATTCTCCACTTTCTATTCATTTAATACAGTAATACATTTCTTCCCTATATAAGCATCTCGTCTTCTCTTGTATAATTCCTTGATCATATACATAGACTTCATTAGAATATATATATCTTTGTTTTCCCTCTTTGTTGGTTTGTGATTCTTAGACTGGCTTACTATTCTGAAAACTCAGGAAGGAGCTACAAGGATGATACTAGCGAGGATCAAGCATCATTTAAAAGGTATGTCACTTATACCTCACTAAACTAGTTCATATGATGATGAAGTTTAAGGTGAAGTATGTATTATGTTATGTTTTGTTCTAGTTTCTTGTGGAAGTTAGGGAGATCTGTTTGTGTCTGCACTCACCGATTAGTTTGATAACAAAATTGGCAACCATACCGGGGATACAAATTTATTTTGTTTTTTTTCCTCTTATTTTCTTTTAGCCTGCCTTATTTTGTTCAAATTCATTCTCTGAGCCTGTGGGTGATCCATCTAGACTCCCTGGGTCTGAAGGTTTAGTGATAATTTTTGTCTTTCTTTCCATTTTCCTTTAGTTTAAGAGATTTTCACACTGTACTCTATAGACAGACCATGACAATCCTATGACGTTGCAATCTACTAGTGCAGAACAGTGTGATGACATCGCACTGTACCCTATTGGCAGCATGCGACGACCCTAGATCGTCGCACTGTGATCCACTGCAACCCGCGACGATTCCTGTAGGAATTGTTGGAGATAGCCAAAAAAAAAATTCTACCTACTTTTGCCTCAACTGTCTGGGATGAACTTCTAACACTAGTGAATGATTGATTTATAAGTTTAACGCTTACATTTGATTAATTTTCGGAAATTGAAAGTTTTTCTTTGTAAATTTTTCAAGTTTTTCTTTTGATTTTTGTCATAAGAGTATAATCTCTAGATCTTCGTCCTGAGTGCTTGCTTGACAAAGAATCTTTGATTTATTTGAATTTTTGGATTTTTTTTACTTTTTAGATTGTTCATTGATTGAGAGACCATTTTTGTTTTGTATTTGACAAAAGGCTTTCCTATCATTTCATTTTTGTCTACATTATAGGTTTGATTTGGGAGTAGTGTTGAAAGTGTGTTAATTTTCTTGGATTGCGCTTTCTTTTCTTCTTCACATCTCTGATCTGATTTGAGAAATAAAGAACTGAAGTCATTCTTCTTTTTAGTGATCTTTCATAAGAAAATTATTGCATTCAAAATATTTGTTAAAAGAGAAAATTGGAAAATTTTGTAGCTTTTGATTATTTGGAATTTGTTCATTCAGAAATTGAGAAATTGTGTTTCATAGCTTTTGTATTTCAAAAAGAGATACCTTCTCCCTACAGTAAATAGAGTTCATCGAATTGAAAGATTGCATAATCATCTCTTCTTTCATTTATCGGGTCAAGGTCACATACATCATCAGTTTCATTTCCGTTTCTCTTTTGAGTAAACAACAGCCTTTAAAATACATCGTAATTTTAAAATTTATTAGCAACTTTTATTTTCTAGAAATTCTCTTCACCAACATTAGATGGGATAGAGATTTGGAATAGGTTGTAAGGTACACTCTCCAAATCATCAAAACACACAATAGTATCTTTTGATAGGGAGAGTTCAAATCCACTTGCTACATTTTGTCCTGGGAAGCCCTTCTAACACAAGGGTCAATCATGAGGTCGCATTAAGATTGATAGAGTTACTCACCTTGCTTTAATTGTCTTAGTGTATATATTGTGCGTATTATTGGGGGTCACTTGAGAATAAAATCTTGTGGGGACCTTCTCGAGTTGATTTCGGGCTAGATACCCTGCCCTTGCATGTGGATCATACTATCGTCTATTTCCCTAGGCATCATTGTCATAATTGGTAATGTTAGTAGCCTATATCTTTAGGGTCTTTACACGAGGTGACTGTCGAGGGGAAAGTCTTCACGGTACTTGGAATCGACGTTGGCCAAACTCACTCGGGATCCTTGGAGGGTATACCCATGATTATGTGTGGGAGCTTGCACCAAGGAGTAAGTCCGTTAAGCAGGTCGCCAACGTAACTTTGCCACCTACTTTATCCCAACCCCTTCTTGTCTTTATTTCACGATGTTGTATTTCATCATCAACTAGTGACTTCAAAATAAGAAGGTTTGTTTGCTTGGTTTTATTTCTAGATTTTATTAGTGAGTGCTGCCTTGTTTCTCTAGTTGGCCATAGATTTGTTTCATTCTTTATTTCGTGTGGCCAACATCGACCCTCTCCGTTTACGTAGGATGCAAGGGATACCTCCAGAAGATCCAAAAGATTACGTCCCTTTGCTTCCCAACTCACCAGAGGGATCTCCTGAAGGAGTAATTAATAATGAAGTAGCCTCTGATATTGGAAATTCAACTCCTTTAGAGGAATCAATACTTCCCGTAAATCTGTTATTGAGTGTTGCACAAGATCCACATTTTCTTTGGATAAATTCATCAGGAGACCTTGTTGCTGACGAGTATATTGAAGTACCTACTAGACCTAACATAGAGTCTGGTGTAGACGATCCACTTTTTCAAAGTGAGTCGTTTAGAACACCGGTTCAAACTACTAGAATTTTTAATCCTATCTCTGTCCCTGTCCGTTATTTTTGGAGAACTTATTCAAGACATGATTTTTTTGATAAACTAGGAATGAGTCCTAATCAACCTATGGCATCACAAATGCCTATGAATTCCACTACTTTTACAGTACCTTTAGATCATTTTACTGGCACAACCAATAATGTCGTCACAGTTTCAGACCAATTGTTGGTTGGTTCTCACTCAATTCTCCCTCTCCAGATTTCTTGCTCTACCATGGTCCCACAAGTTACACCGATTTCTTCCAAAAATGTAGTTCTCACCTAAGCTCCTATTGGAACACTGCTTCCACTTAGATCAAATCCGTCACTACACGCTAGGTATAATTCTTTGAATACTTCTATTTCTATTCCTTCCCATAATCCATATGGAGGGTCTAATATTTTTGTTCCTCTTGGGTATAATGCTGCTAGTCATTTTGTTCCTACACCTACCCAGGTTCTCTATGCAGGGTCTTACGTTCCTCCTTCACCGTCGCCTGGAGGATCTAATCATCTTGGCCCTAGTATCTCCAATCAATTTGGAGGCCCCAGTCATTTTGTCTCTTCTGGTTTTCGGATTCCCATTGGAGGTCAACCTCAAATTGGGAGGCAACCTCAAATTGGGGGACAACCTCAACTTGGGGGGAGTCCTCAAGTTGGAGGTCATAACCCAGTTTATGGGAAAAATATACCTGTATTACAATATCAACCTTGGAATATTCCTTTCCAGGGGAATCAACAACCGTCTGGGGGGAAACATCCTTAATTTAATTCTTTTCTACCCCCTAATCTCGGACAACCATATCCAGGTTCTATGAATCCTACTTGGAGTCAAAATTTTCAGTCTAATGCTCCTTTCCAAGGGAGCCTACCTAATCAACCAAACCCTGTTGGCTATTCAACTCAAAATCCTCCACAACCGAATTTTTCAGGACTATCTAACTCTCTACAAACTGCTTATGGTCCTACTGGTATACCTACGAGACTTCCTCCTCAAAACTACTAGTTTCCTCAAGTGAACAGACAATTGCCTTTTCTTGCTACTTTGGATTTACCGGATTTATCTAGGATTTTGAATGATCCTATTTTGAATTCTCCTTATTGGCCCGTCATACCAGCCAAGTTACCATCAGACATTCCTAATTTTGATGGTCGATCAGGAGAAGATCCAAATAATCACATCATGACATTCCATCTTTGGTGTTCTTCCAACTCATTGATGGATGAATCTATAAGATTATGACTTTTCCAATGAACTCTTACGGGTTCAACAACTAAATGGTATATTGAGTTACCATGAGGATTATTTAATGACTTCAATACCCTAGCCATGGCCTTCTTAATGCATTACCAATTTCCAATTCGTTATGAGACATGAACTGGAATTTTGAGTTCATTTAAACAATCCTCTTCCACTCATATTTCTGATCATATCCATGAGTGGAGGAGGATAAGATGCTTAATCAAAGTTCACCTTCCTAATAAACGGTTGGCCAAGTGGTTTACCAAATCACTCATTTGTGCTATAGCTTGTAATGTTTCCATGGGTGGTGTCGTCACTGAAGAGAAGGCGATTAGTCATGATCAATATCTAGATCTTGTTTATTCACAAATGGGCACACTATATAACTTGATCCTTGATGCTCCTCATCCTTCTACGAATCCTACCCCAACACCTCTAGTGGCTTCTCATGTTGTTGATGGCGTGATTGGCACTTTTCATGCCAGGACTCAGTCTAAACAAGATAGTCATACCAATCCCAAGTCTACTACCTCTAATGTACAAAATACTCCTAATCCGACTCCTTCCCCCAGTAAAACCTCTGAAGTTAATTCGGTTCAATCTACACCTACCGGTAAAAATCAAAATAAAAAGAAAGGGAAGGGTACGAATAAGGAGGAAAAAAATAATAATCAACAATTTGAGAAACCCAAAACACAACCTGCTGATGACAAGGACAAACATAAAAATCATTATCCTTGCCTTATCTGTGGCGAGGATAATTATATGAATGATTTTCCACGACGTGTTGAGGTTACTAAGTTCCTGCAAGGGACCGAGACACCTCCTACACCCGTCGTCTTGTCACAACCTTTTCCTTCTCAGCAGTAGGCCCAATTAGTCATTAATGACCAACCTTCTCCCTCTACCACATCTTATGTACTTATGTGTACTAGTGACTCCAAGAAGAATGAAGTTGTATTTGCAAATCGAGCCAAAGATTATTCTCCTTCGAAAGAGAAATTTGATGATTTACCACCTCTGTTGGTTCAACCTCCTCCACCAACATCACCTCAAAACGGTCCTCTTCATCTCGAACTACCGGGCCTAGATACATTTCTTCATCCTCCTCCCAAGGGAATTTTCAGAAAGTCCTCATTTAATCCTCACACACGTGCTTCCCAAAACTACACTATTGTAGAAGACCTTGCACACGAACCCTCTGGAATGTCGGCTCTTGAAGTAATTCAAAGTTGTCCTACTCAATGGAAGGCGTTGTTAAAGGATATTGGTGGAATTGATCCTACCAATACCAATTTAATAATATTTGACTTGGAAGATCATATTCCAAGGCTTCTTCCTCAATTAGCATTTCAGATCCAATTTGTTGTGGAAAATAAGAATATACGTCGAACCATTATTGATGAAGGAGATTCAACTTGTGTTATGTCAGTTACTTGTTGGAAAGCTATTGGCTCTCCTGCCCTTACTGAGTTGCACAATACTCTTAAATATTTTAATGACACATGGTTTAAACCTTATGGTGTTCTTCCTTCATTGTCTATTATGTTAGAAGGTAAGGCAGTTAATGTTGAGGTTGAGGTCTTTGATGCACCTCTCGATTACAACCTTCTGCTTGGTCGTAGCTGGATTGATTCCATGTGTGCAATTGTTTCTACTCTTTTCCACGTGTTACGTTTCCCACACCAAGGAAAAGTCATTACTGTTGATCAACTAGCCTTCTTTAATTCCGATTCTCGTACTAGCAACGTAACTTTTATTTCGAAAACACCTCCCAGTTATGAGAATGTCGGCGTGGGTCTTTTAAAATATTCAACCTTGATGGGTACATTTCCTATTTCACCACCCGATATTCCTCCTTTTTTCACCTCGATTAACATGATATTAACCATTGTTCGTGAAGCCCCTGAGTCTTATGACCCATGGACAATACCAAGCTCTGGTGACTATCTTCGTTATGACGAAAGAATGCCTTTAAGTCTGGTGGAATCAACTTATCAAGATATTCAATCGACAACTCCTTCTCTTTCTCTCGGTGATACATATCCTGGTCCGTTCCATGTAATATTTCCTACTGATGAGATGACCATGAAGTTCATGTCTATGGAATATACTCCATGGGATGATGGGCATTTCATTCTATTCTCTTCCTAGAACGTGAGACCATAAAGAGTTACCAATGGGTTTCAACTCTGTCTACCGTTGTTGTTATTTCCTTTGTTCCTAAATCAACACTTGATGTTTTGTATGAAGGGAACTTGAGTAATATTTCACCTACCATTCCTCTTGACATATCGATTAAATCCAGAGTCATGGAAAATGTTCATATCGGTGACTCATGTTCTACTAATGAGGTCCGCACTTATAAAGCCCTTTTCCAAGAATTCAGTGATGTTTTTTCCTCGAGTTATAAAGAAATGCCTGGTATCGATCCTGATATTGTTGTGCATGAGATTAAGACTTACTCGAATGATAAAACCGTTCGACAGAGACTTCGCTCGGTACATCCATGCAAAGATGCTGCTATTAAGCTTGAAGTTGAAAAACTTCTTATCCTATGGCTTTGACTGATTAGGTGTCCAATCTTGTTCCAGTTAACAAGAAATAAGGCACGATCCACATTTGCGTATATTATAGGGATATAAACATGGATTGTCCCAAAGACAATTAAACAACCCCTTTCATTGACCATATTGTTAACAATTGTGACGAGAGTGAAATCTTCTCCTTGATGGACGGTTTCTCTGGCTATAATCAAATCAATATTTTACCTATAGATCAACATAAGAATGATTTTATTTTCCCTTGGGGAACCTTCGCATACTGGAAACTACCTTTTGGTCTCAAAAATGCTAGTGTGACTTTTCAGGGAACTATGTCTTATGCTTTTCACGACATTAATCACATCGTACAACCCTATCTAGACGATCTACCGACAAATTCTATGCATCATCAAGATTGTTTGACACATCTACGGGCCATTTTCCTACGCTGTTGTTATTATCACATACATTTGAATCCACACAAATGTGTTTTTTGTGTGGAATCCAGACGACTTGGTTTTATTGTGTCTATACATGGGATTAGGGTAGACCCCTTGAAGGTCGAGGCTATTCTCAATTTACCTCCTCCTTCCACACTATGCCAACTCCAAAGTTTGCAAGGGAAGGCAAACTTTTTACGTCAATTTATTCCCAACTACGCTGAATTAAGGAAATGATTTACTCGACTTCTCAAGAAAGGTTACAATTTTGTATGGGATGACACTGCCAACAAATCCTTTGAAGCTTTAAAACTCACCTTAACCCGTACACCATTGTTGTTTCCACCTGATTATAGTCTAGATTATTTCCCGTACTTAGCTACTTCAGACTCTACCATTGCTATGGTTTTAGTCCAAGAGGATGATTCAAATGATGAACATGTTATATACTATTTGAGTCAGAGTCTCACGACTACCAAAACCAAATATTTACATGTGGAGAAAATGGCATTGGAAGCTATTCAAGATGTTCAATGTTTGCGTCACTACATCTTATTACATAGAACAACAATAATTTCTGATTGCAACCCCATGCAACATATCCTTACTCAACAATTGTTGGGGGGCAAGTACTCTAAATGCATAGTTATTCTCCAAGAGTTTGATTTGGAGTTTGAACATGCCAAGTCAAAGAAGTCTTCGATTTTTATTGAATTAATATGTGACCTTCCCTCTACTGAAACAAAAACTGTGGAAGAGGATTCCTTACCTAACGAATCCCTCTTTCTGATCATTTTTGACGACATATGGTATGGAGATATTATCATCTATCTCCAAAACCAAACTTTCTGACCTGATATTTCTAGTACATATCGTCATCGTATTCGGTATCAAGCCCGTCAATACATTATCCTTGGTGATACCCTTTACTGCCATGGTATTTATTCCATATTTCGACGATGTCTCACCTACGATGAAGCTGAGAAAGATTTGAATGACTGTCACTCTGGAGCATGTGGTAGTCATATGTTTGGGTATGCCACTGCCCAAAAGATCTTAGGAGACAGTCATTCATGGACTTCATTGTTCAAGGATTACATTATTGCCATCCAAAAATGCCACGTTTATAAAACCTACAAGAATAAGATTTGATCTCACCCTGCTCCTCTTCACCCTGTAGTTTTTGTCGGTCTGTTCGCTAAATGGGGTTTTGAATTCATGACATGTAATCCTCACTCGACCAGGGGGCATGGATACATTATTGTAGCTATGGATTATTTCACTAAATGGGCTGAGGCGATGACTACATTTGATAATACTGGGAAACCTGCAAAATTATTCATATTCAATCATATCATTACTAGATTTGGTGTCCCTCAAGCCATCGTTACTGATCACAGTAGTCATTTTCACAATTTCATGATGTCTAAACTTACTGAGAAGTTGGGTCTTTGACATGAAAACTCAACCCTCTATTATCCACAGGCCAATGGCTAGGTTGAAGCAATTAACAAAGTTCTCACTACTATGCTTCAACGGATGGTAGGAATTCACAAGTCAAATTGGCACACGATGTTGTTCTCAGCCTTGTGGGCCTATCAGACATCCATTGAGTCTGCCACAGGATTCACACCTTTCCAGTTAGTATATGGTATTGAAGCAATTTTTCTGATTGAATGTGAAATACCATCCTTGAAACTAGCTGTCGAACTTCTCCCTAACACCTCAACTGAAGAGGAACATATTTTGTATTTGATGCAATTAGATGAAACCCATCATGATATTTCCTTAGTCATTGAAACTCAAAAGAAGCGTGTCAAATCTCAATATGACAAGCATGTCAAACCACGTGTATTCTTTGAAGGTGATCTAGTTCTTCTTTACAAATAAGATCGTGACTTACTAGGGCCCGGTAAATTTGAGCCCATGTGGCGGGGACCTTATATTGTGAAATGAGTGTTGGAGAAAGGGGCTTATGAGCTGGTAGATTATGATGGAATTCCTTTGAGTGAACCCAAAAATGGGCTTTACTTAAAGAATTACTATGCTTAAAACCATTTTTGCATGAGTGTTGTGTATGTTTAGTGTATCATACTCTTGTGTGATTTTTCGTTTTTGGTTCCACCTTTCGGCTGCTTACCTTGAATTGAGCTTGGTTTCCAGATGTCGTTGTCTTCGCTACTCTATATCAGCTTCACTGATGGCGCTAGTCATAGTACTCAAAACTTATCATCTGTTGCTTGGTAAATCTATGCAACTACGGATGAATTGATCAGTTTACATGGTGTTTTCCTTGGTCGTGCAACTAATAATATCGCAGAATACAATGAAGTTATCGAGTTATTAAATGACGTCGTTGCACTTGGAATATGTCATATTATTGTACGAATTGATTCATAGTTGGTCGTACTACAGTTGAGTAACGTTTATTCCATCCGAAGTCCTACTTTGTTACGGGTATATTTACGAATTCGCCTCTTGGAACAACATTTTGATTACATTGAATATCAACACATTCCTATATGTCTATATACATTGACAGATGCATTGGCTAATTATGTATTAGATAGAAAATTGAGACATTTATAAATCCAATCACACTTTTTACAAAAACAAGTAAGCCCGTAGGAACTTTATATTTATAACGATAAAAGTTTACAAAAAGTGTTTGTCTGGAGACCAAAATATCAAAAATATGAAGCTCATGGCTTCGTGTATATAAATCATCAAGGATGTTGCTCACTATAACAAGTGATTTCTCATGCTACTCTACGGAGTAGTCGACCAATAGATGTGGATACGCCCACTGTGTGGCATTGGTAGTGCCTAGAGAGCTCATCCACTGTAGTGTCAGGGACATGAATGGTCAGTCCCTCAAGGTTTTGTTCTACAACCTCAAGGTTGACAACATCCACTCTTGCTACAAAACCTCTCTCTCCACGTATTTGGATGGGATATGATTTCGGCAGCCAATAAGGCCCCACATCTGCACTGATGAGAGCACTAGATTAGTCACCGGATAAATAACACAAAAAAAATGTTATATCAGTAAAATAACAAAAAAATTATATAAGCAAAACATTTCCTTATTACCTATGTCCCCCCACTGGGACCCATCAGGAAGAGCCAGATATGGATCTCCACAGAAATCTACCATGGCATACACATAATATTCTACCATGAACAACTGATTCCTCAACCATTGGAAGAATACATTGTCGTACTTAACGATGGGAACACCTCCATGTCAAGCCATGAGATATAACCACCTCTTCATTCGTGGATCCTGTGGAGCGAGTATACCCCACTCCACCTAAATACATAGGACAAGAACCCTCTCCAGAAAGAAGGATACCAAAATGGACCCATATCCAAATTGCTTTAACCGACCATTTAGGTACTTGGTAAGTTGTTTCTTCATGCTTTTTAGGACCCCATCACACCAGTTGAAGACCCTGGACTCCATGCATTCTATTGCATACTGAAAATGACTCTGCAAATCCATATGGGGAGCTGCACTCCCTGCCATGTGAGTAATAGTGTAAGGGATAGTCCGCAAGGGTAAATCCCAGACATCCTTGATAGCTACTTTACCACTATGTTTCTTGGTACCTAGAACACAATTATGGTAGACGCAGTAATCCATAGGCTCACCTCCACCCCTGCTTCCTGTAAGTGACATCCGTGAACCACAACGATATAGCTCTGTCAGTAAATAGATATCCTCTATATCTATCATGAGCGTGTGGAAACCCACACGAAATGCCTACTCGTTCACATCCCACATGTGAACCAAGTACTCTAGTAGTCTCAACTGGGCTCTCATCCCTTGAATCCTGAAGAATTTTAGTAACCCACACTGCTTGAGAGCCATAGCTATTACCGGGTCATTCCCAATGAACTAATATTCTTCTTCATTCTCTCGCTCATGCCACTCCAACATATTGACCAAGGAAAGCCTGCCAAGGAACAATAAGATGAGATTAGAAACATAAAATTATTTCTGGGTTTTTTTTTCTAGTTAGGTTTATCTTTTTTAAATTTTTGGTTGCAGTCATCGTGGGGCTATGCATTTGCGCAATGCGACGTCATTTCACCCTACCTATGGGGTCACCTGCGATGATCCTATATCATCGCAGTTCATGATATAGGGCACCTGCAACGACCTCAACGTGTAGGTAGCCCCGAAAAATTGACCCAACACATAAATTTGACCAATGAAAATCAATTTTGAAACCATGAAAATATGAAGGAGAAGGAGATTACCTATTTGACGAAGATGATTCGTGAAATGATCCACCACACACTCCACAATCGATAGTTGAAAATCGAGGGGGAAAATGGATTTGGAGCATTATTTGGGTAAACATGCAAATGAAATGGTAAAATTTTGTTTTTGGCCTATTTTATTGACTTTATCACTTTTCATTTGCAAAATTATATCATTTTTATATTTTATCCATGCCCTAAAGTCTTAACAACTTGGAAAGTGTTGAGTTTTTCAGATTAAAAAGTCTATAGTTGAGACATTGGAACAAGGGTCCACCCCTTTTGGGTTTGTTTTTGTATATTTTTAACATGTCCAGATCCTTTTAGGGTTTTTCAGGAAAAACTCCGAGCAAAGTCTTAGTTCTTTCTCACACTAGTGAAACCATGAGAATGTAGTCGAGTAGTCTTTTGTCATTTTTTCTAACTTGTATTGGCAACATGAAAAACAAAACCTATGGAGTATCCTTTAAGCTCTTTTCAAGCTCCATAAACATGAAAATATGGCTGAGCGACCTTGTTCTTTTCACACTCGTAAAAGTATTTGAAGAAAACATCTGATGAGCAGTAGGTTATCAATTTTTTGGTCTCGTCGGATTAATTTACAAAAAATGACCTGATGGAGTTCTCTTTAAGTGTTTTTCAGACTCTCTAAAATTGAAAAACCCCTGAGTTTTCTTTCCTTTGAATCATTAAACAAACATCGAAAGACCCATATGGGATCAAACCACTCCTTCTTAGGGTTCGTTAAACATACTCCAAGGGACTCGTTCGAAGGATGATCTTATATCTACAAGCATATGTTATCCTCCTCAAGCTTGTGTAAAAATAACGAGGTACTCTCCAGAAATGGTGGGGGAAAATAAGGAAGAAATGTGTCTTTGTATTTGTGTTAGTGGCAGTAATAATCGCTCTTGAACATGACACCCCCCTTCATCATTGTACTCGGGTTAGGAAATCCATTTGTCTCTCGTTTGACCATCCACAAGTTCATATGTTAGGTCCTCCTTGAGTCAATGCTACCAAGACAATTTTTGTGTCGTTCATATGTTCAAGAGAAGTCCAACCTAGACAAGCCTTCTATCGAATCAACCATTTGCAGTTATAAATTTTATACCATGTCGGCCTTTCCTGTGTAAGTTCTGAATCACTTCATACTCTAATCTACCTCAAATCTGTTACATATTTCATGTCATTGATGATGGATACATCAAGGCCCTCCTATTCTGAGTCTTCCCCTATCGAATTCAACACATTATCCGGGAACAAGACTCAAAAATCATTTAGTACCTTAGAGATTGCATGCCTCAATGAAAGGTTTCTTCACTTTCAACAGTGGGTTCACATCATTGACCCATGATTGGAATATTCCATCGAGTGTTCTACTTCAACTCATTTATTCACATTTGTTGGATTGTACTAGGGTACCTTGGGATTCATTGACATCAATGGTGATCTCCCTCGCACTTGTTAACGGTTTCCATTAATGACCGGTAATCAAGTGGTTTCTACCATGTTCGACCTCGACACCTGTAATCACATGGCTAGATTCGTACTTTGAGAGATGGAAATGAAAAACTTGGATCTTATCATTTTGGTCTAGGTTGCGATGGAGTATTCATGAATTTGTACTGACACATAGATCCACTGTGTATGTCTCGTGGCTATGTTTGAATTTGAATTCTTTTAGAGCATAGATCCATAGTGTATTCATGGTGGCTATGCCGAATCATGATGAAATGGATCCACAGTGTACGTTTAGTGGCCATGACTCACTTGCCACTTATGATTAGAGTCACTTGTAGTCTGAGCATGGGAATGCCTACCTCAGAAATGGTATGATATTATGCAGATGCTTGTTTGTTTGTAGGTTCCTGATAAATATGCTCCTTGTTTTCAACAAACACATTCTAAGAAGTACTTCTGCTATCACGAGTTCCATCTTCATACTTTGGGGGGCATTCTGTTACACATTATTTTGGTCTCCTCAGTGATCACCTGACAACATGTGTTCATGTTCCCTGAAAACTATTAAAAGAGACTTTCTCCATGGGAAAAGTGATTTTCTTTCCTCTCTCAAAAACCATGACAAGGAAGGTTGTCACACCCTACTATATGCATGGGGTGCGACGATGCCTGATCATCACAATATTCCCTAAACCTATATTGCAACATCATCCCATGCTGCTTGTGCATGGGGTGCGACGATGCTTAAAGCATGGGAAAAGTCAAAATTCACGAATGTTCTAGAAGCTGAGGTGGCCTCCAATCGGTTTGGATCTTACTTGCTTCTCTGATTTGGTGGGATCCTCCTAATCTCCTCATCCATCTCTCTTTCACACTATATAAAGAGGGATATCTCATGGAAAAGGATAAGGTTGAATAGGCTAAGATTTGTATGGAGAGTTCTACTTCAGATTATGCTTGAGAGATTTGTTTTAGTTCTTCAAGTCAGAGTGTGGATATTCTTCATTCAAGGCATTGAATCAAAGGTGTGTGTGTTGAAGCAAAGAGCCATTGAAATGGGACCTTGCAACATCAAGGCATGGGTTGTATTCTCCACTTTCTATTCATTTAATACAGTAATACATTTCTTCCCTATATAAGCATCTCATCTTCTATTGTATAATTCCTTGATCATATACATAGACTTCAATAGAATATATATATCATTGCTTTCCCTATTTGTTGGTTTATGATTCTTAGACATGATTACTATTCTGCAAACTCAAGGAAGGATCTACAATGATGATACTAGCGAGGATCAAGCATCGTTTAAAAGGTATGCCACTTATACCTCACTAAACTAGTTCATATGATGATGACGTTTAAAGCGAAGTGTGTATTATGTTTTGTTTTGTTCTAATTTCCTATGGAAGTTAGGGAGATCTATTTGTGTCCCCACTTACCAATTAGTCTGATAACAACCATCGCTTTGAATCTAGTCATATTGGGGTTAGCCCTTCTATGGAGCACTTCCTCCTAGTCCTGGGTGCCCTCTGTAAATATTTCATCTTCAAAACTCTCATGAGCTTACGACCAATAGGAGGATACATGCGACACGTGATGCAGAAATAAACCCTTTGGATCATGCTTGCAAAAGCGGCATGTGAGGAGTCGATACTCAAGCTGATTTAACCCTTCTTGTTTTGCTGGCGCAATGTATTTGACCATATAAATTCCTATATGAAAACCATAGGGAGTGAAATCTCTCTTCTTATCCTTTACCATAAAAGCATTATAACCTTTTAAAATGGTCTAGTAACAAATCTCTCCCAATATGAGATGATCCGGGATATGAACGGGGAGTAGGTGGGGTGGACCAATAGCTCCGAACACTCTGATATAGGTGCTTGTCTCTTCGAAGTATGAGTGGCCAACTTTAGATATCATATTTTTGGCCGCCACTGAAAGCCTCAAGCATTCCTTTCCAAACATAATGAAGTATATTCTATCTATAAACCATCACATATCATGGAATACGATCATTTGTACCTATTCTCCCATAAGAGACTAAAATAAACATGTACAGGAAATTCAACAATATGCCAGCTTAAATTCATACCTGCAAAAACGTTTCTTGCGCAGATTACGTCCAACAGGTAGGATGCCATGTAGAATATTGGAACTTCTCCTTCCTTTGGTGTTTGGGCCTGTAGGATATTAATACTCATTTGTTTGGAAATAATGTCTCCCCAATTGAAACTACTCTTGAAAATCGTCATGGTATACTCCAAGTGCATCCAAGCTTCTGAAAATTTTGAGAAAACCTTTTCTCCATATAATCAGAAAATCAAAGCCATTAAATATATGTAGGGATCTCTGAGATTTACCGTGTTGTACCAGCCAATGTTTCTGTTTGTGAATGTTTTTTCCTCTTTCCACCATGAGTCTAGTAACCTGCTGGTGTCATGATACTCATAAAATTTGACCACGAAATCTGTGTTTAACCTTTCCTCTGGGTCCTTGAACTTATAATACTTTTGTACCTCAATTGGAAGGAAAATACCAACACATTTCCCTCCACATTGTTGATCATGCATTTAATTTGTTTGCGTGGTCAATTATCCATCCTAATATTTCGATGTAGGGCAGAACTAGGGTCCAACAAGCCACCCTGTGCAGATATGATCTCCTGATGTTTGGGAACACTTGATCATCCAATATTATGACGTCCGGGTTGCTGTGAGGTGTGAACTCCGGGAAATCCTCCTGAATAATTTTTCTATACAAGTCTCCCCAATGTAGGAGTACCACTTTATATCTAGTTCTTACCTCTGTTTCATGGAATGCCAAAGGTTGGGTAAACTCCTTTTTGGTAGATGTGTGGATAACTGATTCCATCTTTGAGATAAAATCAAGCTCTTTTTCAGTGCCTAGTTGTTGCCCCCCTTTTGTCACCTGAATGAGTGAAATAGGGATGCCTACAAGCCTAGTTGAGTTATCTAGGAAAGGCAGTAGTGAATGAAGGAGTTAGAAACATCAAGCATAAGGAATAAACAAATAACTAAGCTAAGAACAATAAAAGAAACTAAACTAGAGTGCATAAGAACATTAAAAGGGAAAATAAATAACACTCATACCACCAATGGATAGGATTGTATTAGTGGGAAAACACCAAAGAGAAAGGGAGACATATGGGTCCCCTCTTCCTCCAAGGGAGGGCTCTTGGACCCCCAAATATTGAGCTCTTCTTACAAGTAACAAACTATAATGAAATGGTGAAGAGAATCCAAAGCACATTCACTCAAGAGGTGATATGAATGGCTAAATGAAATGGTGCTTGTATACTCTTGATGAGAAAAGAGGATTCTCCAAGAGAATATAAGCAACATAACAATAAAAATGAATTCCTTAGAAATATAGTGCACCCATGGCATCCTTTTATAGCATAGCTTTGAGGCATTATGCAACTAGTTCTTAGTGTGAACAAGGGGCCCTTTAGGCCACCCTTAGGTCTTTGACCAACCTCCCAGTCGGATTCAGTTGATATTTGGGTGTCAAATCGACTTGGAAGATGAACCAAAAGTGGGTGGAATGTCGACCAATATCATAAATGTGTCGTTCTAAGGGGTGCGCGGTTTTTTGTGTCCACAGTCGCGCATCGTGCACATGTGCATTTTTCTCGCGTTTCTGAATGGTGCATGTGTGCACACTCCCTGTGTAGTATTAGAACATGCTGGTTTTATAACTGGTTGTATCGTTTTGGACCTTTTGGAAAGGAATTTTTATTCCATGAGTGAACTAATGGGTGTTTTGAAGATGTTGGATTTCTGTAACCATTTGTGAACGAAATTCCAGTGATAATAGATGCCCCATGATGTGTGAGGTTAGGAGCATACGTATAGCTGAAATACATCAATGTTTCTTCTACTGAGAGTACCTGTGTAAGAAAGAGTGTTGTGGGGAGTTTCAAGAGAGACACATTGGGGGGAGAGGGGAACCTGTAGGACCCAAACCTTTCGCAAGGGGTGAAAAAATAAAACTGTGTACAAATGAGGCGGGCATGCCCCATGCTCATGTCATGTAACTCAAAAATGTGTAATACAGTAACTGAGGTTGTGTGTTGACGTAGATCACTGCAACGCCCTCCGAGGTGGTTTGATAATGACAGAGGACAATTCTGATGGTGAACAAACTCTGAAAAAGGTAAGGACACCTGTGAGAAGTGTCGATGATACACATACATTGATAGTTTATCAAATTTCAGAGGTCTTCGACATATATAAAAACAACTGCAATAGTCACAAAGTAAGACCCACCGCCACATGATAAAGTGTTGAAGTCGAATGTCGTGGGGGTCAACGAAAATAGAGAGCAAGGATGGTTCTCTCTGTGCCATCTGAGACTCCGCATTATAAAGGTAATGAGAGCCAATATATTGTTGCCCTTCTGGGAACTGTGTTGATGTCGACAGAAAGGGAAACATGACTCCAAGAAGAAAAGGGCTTCATGAAATCCACTGGGTAAAATCAAGAACTGAGGATTAACATGGATAGAGTTGAGAGACGAGGAGACTTAAGATTGCCCTTGGTTGGGGGATTTGTGAAGGAGAAGTGGTAACAACTGTGAAATTGAATCTAGTATCAGGGGGATGACTAGATTGGGGTTAAATTGTGCCAGAGGTGTGACAAAGTAGACAAACTCAGAGATCATGGGTACATGGAATGTGGGATTCTCGGGGTTTATGGAATATGTCAACAGGAGTAGAAGATAATGTATGCCCCAACCAAGGGATACATGGGTTTCTTTTGCCGAAAAAAGGAATGTCTCCAAAGGTCACGACAAAAAACTACGTAATGGCTGAAAACAAAGGCTTTGTACAGTTACCAAAATAAATAAAGAATTGGTTGGGAGAAGTGTACAGATACAGAAATTGGTGCCCCAATGCAATATAGCTTGGTCTGTGAGGGCGCAAGTTGCGTGGAAAGTAGGTGGAGGGTGGGGGCCCCATAGGTGGGTTTCTGTATTAGGTGAAATGAATGGAGGAAAATATGCAGATGGGAAAACTGATGGTGGATGAGATGGAGGGCTAATGATACTACGAAGGTGCAGACAGAAAGGCGAATCGAGGCGAGATTACGTGGGATTACATTATGGGGAAGTTAGAAAAATGAGGAGAAGGAGCATGCGGCTAATTCTCAGGAATGCAAAGAATAGGAGGACTCCCAGCTCTAGGGGGTGAAAGCAACATGAGTGTCAAAGTGAAAGGGGGACTATGAATGGGACAACTCATGGGGGGGAGAGTGTTACTCGGTGACAGTAATGAAATGAAATGGAGGTGTCAGTATCGCAGATCCAAATGGGGGGACCTTAGAGGCAAATATTGGAGGGTGTGACTGGGAGATGTAATTGATATTTAGAGGGAATGATTACATGCCAGTAGCAATGTTATACCTAAAAGGGCCATGCTGATTTGTGGTGACCAAGTACCTAAACACCAAATACCTGATGTGAACAATATCTGAAGATAAAGAACATATAACAATTATTTGATAATTTTGAGCATAAGCATGCATACCTGGGCGTGATGTGGGAAAAATTCTCCCCGGGGGCCAAAGATGGATGGTGGCCTGAGGATTGTGAGTGTGTAGGTGGTAGGATCCTGGTCCTATGGCTAAAGAAAGATCAGAAAACAGATGCACGGAGCTCTCGGAAATGATCTTGGAAGTTTTGGCAAAGGGACTATATATAGTTGTAGGGACCATATTGCCACTTCATTTGTACCTGCGGCCAGTGTGAGTTTTGAATAAGATCCATTTGGCGATGCCTGTATTCAATGATCATAGGACATTGATATGTGAAATGATCAAGTGATTCACATAGAGAGAAAGGACATCTCATACGTTCATTGGCTGAGGTCATGACATAGTGGATGTCAGTGACATGCATGTGAGATGATGCGGGTGGAGGAGGTTCTTGCTAGAAGCTCTAGCGGACAGTCGTTAGAGTATATCGAAATTGAGGTAACATTGGGCAATGGTGGGTGTAATGGCCATACTTGGAACATATGGCACATGTGAATTTTTTCCACAACCCTTTTCTACCTGTGTTAGTGGGCATAGTGGTAGCATTGGAGGAAGTGACGAGTGGCGTCGATGCCCACAGAAGTTGAATTAAATTGTGTAGCTCAGGGAGAGATGGGAACTTATTAGTGGGGTGTCCATATTTCTCACATAGTGCACAAGGAGGCTGAACTCGTGGTGGAAGTGGAGCGGCAGGCTCTTTCTTCTTCCATCTTCCCCCAGCTGTAGCAGGGGTGCTAGTGAGTGGGGGTGTGGGTGGGATGGTGGGGGTAAGTATTGGAATCTTCATCGAGATTCCTTCTATTTGGGGAGGAAGGGATGGTTGAGGGACCATCTTAGGTGGATGTAGATACCATACTAGAATTTACAGCACCATATTGGGAAGGGTAAGCGTTGCAGCTGCCTGGAAAGCTTGTACGCCCGGTGGCGGGTAAAAGAAGGGGATTTGGGTGATGGCTTGGGGAACTGTCTTCCAAACCAGAATGTGGCCCTGGGGGAGGATATAGTCAGGAATAGGGGTATCTAGGGATTTCTCAAGGGATTCCTGAGGAAGGAGCTCTGCAACTAGTGGGACGTCAGATAGTAATGAAGCCCCTGTGGGAGGAAGGATATCTCTAGTTTCTATTCCACTGGATGAGATGACACATACTTGTGCCGAGGGATGTATGAGTGGAGTTGCTCCATGGTATGTCCCTAGCAAGGATGGGTCTTTGAAAATTCTAGGACCCATCCCAATCAGGGGGTAGGTCTCAGGATTAGTGTGACTGAGAGGTAAGATGTTATCAATGTTGGAGGAAGGTTTGGGCTCGTAATGTGACACTTGGTCAATAATGACGATCTTCCCGTTGTGAGGGAACATCATTGTGAAAAACAAAGAAGAGGCCACAACCTTCATCGCATACATGTAGCTACGTCCGAAAAAGATGTTGTAATCGAGTGGAGCATTGATAACTTAAATGTCAACGATGATAGTTTTTCTCCCGAGTTCAAAGGGGGAAATTTTGGAAGAGTCCCTCGGGAGAGGAGGGTCGTCCATCGTAAGCCCTCAAAGTAATAGTGAATGGTATGATCTCATGAGAGCCAGGTTTCTTCTAGACGGTTTTGGACATGATGCATGTGGATGCACCTTCATCAATAATGCAACAGTGAACTGTGATGTTCCAGATTTTAACCGGTATTTGGAAAGTGACCAAAGTGGGGAGATGAGGTTCCCCACTATCAATATCAAAGGTGATGAGTCAAGTATCAGTAGGGTCGACTGCCCCCAGAGCAAAAATTAATGACTTCCGTTGAGTAGGACAATTTTGAAGAACTTCTAAGACTGACATGGCAACGAGGGATTGTGCCAAGTCATCGACCAAACTATAATTGTGGGCCGCCCTAGCCTGAGGGTTGGTGACATTCCGTTGTAATCGGATGCGAGGAATACAGAGGGGTGTGTCGGTATTAGGGAAAGGGATCATCAAAGGTGGGTCATTTGTGACTGGGGTGGCTTCCGAGGTAGTGGGAGTAGGGTCAAAGGGTGCACTGTATTGATGACTGCGCATTTGTAGAAGGACTTCCTCCTCACTAGTGAGGAGGATAGTGCGATCGATAGGAGTACCCTGGTTTGGATACTGACCCATCTGTGGTGGGCTTGGATGCATCTCTTTTTGGGTGTTCATCACCCCTTGGTGTTGAATAGGGTTTTGTAGTACGACAGGGGGTGGTTGTTGTACATACTTTTGTGGGGCCTACTGGGGGATAGGCAATATTGGGGGATGTGGTCCACTTTCAGACTCTTTCATCCATTTGAAGTCAGTGATTTGAGGGAAATGGTGAGTATAATAGCCATACTCGCCACAAAGGACACAAGGGAAGTTTTTCCAAAGATTGTTGGTGTTCTTCCCTTGGCGTTTGTTGTTATTACCCCCGTGGGGGTTCTAGTTCCCATGATTTTGGTTTCCCCCGACAGGTTGGTTCTGCTGGGGGTGGTTCTGGTTTCCTCCTAGTCCGGGATTATTATTGTTTCAGTTTTTCCTTTCTTTTTGGCATTGTTTGACTAATGGGCAAGATTAGCCATATTCAATTGTTCAAAATTTTGATATTGCTGAATGGGAGAGGGATGAAAAAAATTAGCCCCAGCCTCTGGTTGTCCTTGTGGAGAAACAATGGGTTGGGGAGAACCAGGAAATGGGAAGTACGGATTATGTTGTGGTAATGATCCATAGGGGACATAGGAAGGCGTGGCACTTTCACTAGTGCTTAGGGTGTAAACATAAGTAGAAGCATTTCCAGAACTAGGTTTCACAGTTGGGTGCGTCATGGGGGCCGGTGGGGGTACTCTTATGGGTGGAGGGGGGGGGAACATGATATGGTTGTTGATAAGGGGGAGGAGTATAATAAGAGGGTCCTCCATATATCGATGGATATTGAGTTGTTCCATACATAAGTGGTTGTTGGAGGTGTAGATTATGGTGTGTGGTGGTACCAATCAATCCATCTGTGGAGTGAGACATCCCAGGTTTGTCCTGGCCGAATGGCATGGGTCTCGGGGCATCAGGTAGTACCATATATAAATACCCCGACTGAGAATAAATGAGCTCAAACTGTTGAGCCTTGTTGATGGCTTCTTCTTCAGACTGAGGGAAGGTGGCGACCATGTCTTTGGCAAGGAGGGAAACAAGGGATTTGAGAAACCAATTAAGGCATTGTTTCTTAGTGGCTTCTACTTTGCATAGACTACGTCGCCGACGCCATTCGTGAATGTGGTCAGTGATGTGGGTAGTGGAGGTTTGTTTAAATCTTGAGAGTAGTTTGATACCATTGTCATTACAGATTGGTAGTTGAAAGAAGGTAAAAAATGCTTTGGCCAAAGATTCAAAGGTCACATAGGACCCATATTTTTCTTCTACATACCACTGGGTTGATGGGCCGGTGAGTGTGTGTTGAAATAATCTCAATCGGAAAGAGTCCTCCATGATGTTGTTTGAAGAGCACCATAAGTGGAAGGTCATGATGTGGTTGGCTAGGCCGTCTCCCGCTTTTCCTTCAAACTTGGGAATGTATGAAGGGAGTTTGGTAGGCATGGCAGGCCATGTGGGGTCATGCAATATAGGATCATTGGTAAGCTTAGTCAGATTTGGTATGTTGAGGGAAGCCAAGTATGGCATCTGGGGTTGTGGTGGAAGATCAGTTCTAGCCATGGTGGGAATGTTTTGTGTTCCTGACCCCAAAAGAGGGTTTGTTCCGACCATGGTGTGAGTGATGTGTGTCCCGAACCCGTGAGGGGGGCTAGGTGGGGTTGTGCTTCCTCCTGGGGAAGAAGTGTTCCCCCCGCTTCCTTGTACAGGAAAGTGGGTGGACGGTTGATCTTGGGAAGTGGACCCAAGTAAAGTGGAACTGAGCAAAGTGGATCCTAAGACAATAGCACTCACAGGAGTGTGAGAAGGTGGAGTCGATGAGTTGGCAAGACTAGGAACTCCCCCTAGAATGGGAGGGAGATTTAGCAAGCATATGGAACGACGGGGATTATCTGGGTCCCCTATGATGTCCGACTAGCAAAGTGGATGTGTTCGAATGGTGATGAGAGAAAATAAATGAACAAGAGCCTTTATAATTTTTGGACCTTCACAATATAATTCACAATTGCATGTAATCACAAGAGAATCATACATAAATCAATTGATACAGAAGCATATATGTGGGTAGGTGGATTTTGTCCGTGTGGGAGAACAAAGAAAAACAAATGCTCGTGTCCTAGAAGATGTAACATCCTTCTTCTCAAATAACACTGGACCTTCTAATAGCACTCAACAGTGGGGTCTGAAGCCACCGGAAGAGGAACTAGTGAAGGATGAAGTAATCAGTTATAATGAGGGGTAGAGGGTGCATATCCTGAAAGAGATGGCGATATTTCTCAATAGCCACACAAAATATGATCAAGGTGCAATTGCAACCCACAATTGCCACCTGGGTAGATGTCCTAAAATTTGGTCACTAGGTACCTCGATCAAAGTGTGACATTTAGATTTTTGGCCTAAGAAATGGGTCACGGGCTGGATCCCGTCCAAGAGGTGGGTGCCTCAAGGGGGGACACATAGAACAACTGAACCTTGGCCTTCGACCCTTCATGGGTATGTCCCTTCCTTATGGTGTTAGGAACACTTGACTTGGAGGATTTTAAAGTTTCCTATTTGACAACTTCTACTATTTGAAGATGTGAGAACCAAATAACGGGGAGTTATTTGGATGCCTATCCCTAAGATCCTACCTAGACTAAAAAATTTCTTTTGGAACCTCCTGTGGAGGAAACTTAGTGAGTTTTTAGAAAAATTTTAGATGTGGTTGTTTGAGAGATTGGGGGTGTGAGCCAATCTCGTTGAATTTAAGTGGGAGTGGATAGTTTCGTCAAGAAAAGGGTGGGGTGTTTCGGAATCACTTTGGAGGAAACTTAATTCTACCTCCACATTTCGAGATGAAAACTATGTGAGTGAATAGTGACTTTGTGTGTGAACAAGTGAAAGTGTGCCAAATTTTTAATAAATTAGGTGTCACCTTGTTGCATGTGGACTTCGCGTGGTCTTTACAAGTCTTGATTACCTAATTAACTAAATGACATTAGTACAACCTTGTGGAATTTTAAAGTCCTAGAGAACTAGCATGTGGACATATGGGTCCTTACTAATCCTTTAACTCCCTAGTGTGATTTAATATAAGAGAGCTTAAAAAACTATCCTATATTGTGGACATGTGGGCATGTATGGGCCCGTTACAAAACCTTTAAACTTCCCTAGTGATTTACTCTAAGAAATTAAATTTCAACACTATACTATCTTTGTAGCATGTGGGCATGTATGGGCCCGTTACAATATTAAGATGTGTTTGAAAAATAAACTAAGAGGAGTCCCGAGGGGGCTGTTGTCCTCTCCTAAAGATTTTGTCTTTTAAGGGAGATGAAATTTTCCCTCAATCGCTTTTTTTATTCTCAAGGTCGCTCTATGGCGTGAGAGAAGAGCATACTAAATGATTGAGATCTAATTTTTGGTCCCAATGCAAGCTTTATATGTTATTTAGAATGATTCCAACTTAACTTTAATCAAAGCAAGCCATCCATGTGGAAAAATGAAATCAAAAAGAGGAAAAATAATGATTTTAACCCCCTAAGTGCCTATGTTTTGACTATCCCTTCATGTGGAGAGGGAATCTAAGTGTGGTGCATATTACAATTTGCATAGAATCAAGATTAAGAAGGCTATGGGCCCTCCAAAAATCACAAAATCCCTTACAATGTGTGAATTTTTTAGTACATGCGTGGGTCACAGAGTAGAGAGAGGTGCATGTGGCACCAATGCACAACTAAAAAATGAACCTTTGGCGCAGGTGCGCAAAATGCACTGAGAAAAACAGTGGGTTGAGTGCACGTGCGTTGAAGACGCACCTGTGGGTCAAAAAACCCTCACACTTCTGTTACACGACTGTGAATAAAATTTTGGATGAAATTCTCTTAGCTCAGCTTTGAATTTGGCTTTTTGCAGGTAGGATTGGGCCGATTATGGTTCCTGCAAGTTAAATAAACAAAAAGAAGAGCTAAAATAACCTAAATGGGGGAGGAAATTGATACATTTCCCCAGTGGAGTCGCCAATCTGTTGCTTCCCTTTCATCACCAGAGTGAGAAAAATAAGGATGCTTACAAGTCCATTTGGGTTAGCTGGACAAGATAACAGTGAATGCAAGAGTTATAAATATCAAGCATAAGGAATAAACAAAGAACTAAGCTAAGAACAATAAACTAAACTAAACTAGAGTGCATAAGAATATTAAAATCGAAAATAAACAACACTCATGCCACCAATAGATAGGATTGTATTAGTGGGAAAACACCAAAGAGAAAGGGAGACATATGGGTCCCCTCTTCCTCCAAGGGAGGGCTCTTGGAGCCCCAAATATTGATCTCTTCTTACAAGTAACAAACTAGAATGAAATGGTGAAGAGAATCCAAAGCACATTCACTCAAGAGGTGATATGAATGGCTAAATGAAATGGTGCTTGTATACTCTTGATGAGAAAAGAGGATTCTCCAAGAGAATATAAGAAGCATAACAATACAAATGAATTCCTTAGAAATATAGTGCACCCATGGCCTCCTTTTATAGCATAGCTTTGAGGCATTATGCAACCAGTTCTTAGTGTGAACAAGGGGCCCTTTAGGGAACCCTTAGGTCTTTGACCAACCCCCTAGTCATATTCAGTCGAGATTTGGGTGTCAAATCGACTTGGAAGGTGAACCAGAAGTGGGTGGAAGGTCGACCAATATCATAAATGCGTTGTTCTGAGGGGTGCATGGTTTTTGGAATCCACAACCGTGCATCGTGCATTTTTATTGTGTTTCTGAATGGCGCATGTGCGTGTGCTCCCTGTGTAGTCTTAACACGTGCTGATTTTATAATTGGTTGTACAGTTTTGGACCTTTTGGAAATGCATTTTTGGTCCATGAGTGAACTAATGGGTGTTTTGAAGATGTTGGATTCTTGTAACCATTTGCAGATGAAATTCTGGTGATAACACTGGTGTAGACCCTTCGCAGACCTCTACTTCCTTCATTTTGGGCGTTCTTCATGAGCGCCTGGTTGTTGGCTTTCTTGGAGGCATTTTCCTGCAAAAAAAGAAAAAATATAGTGAGTTTCCAACCAACCAGTGAAGTGTTATTGACACAAACGTAGGTGTAGAACTGATAAATACAATGCTTACCTCTTCCTCGCAAGAGATTAACCTAGTTTTATTGGTAATCAAAGTAGGAGAGTGGGTTGTAACCTCCTCAATGCTTTCTCTTGCTTCATCGTCTGCTTCGTGAGGTAAGTGATTTGCGAACAAAATACCATGTTGGGGCATAACCTTGTAAATTTAAATAGAAAGTATACTTACCTTGTCGCGTCAAGTCTTAAATCCAGAGGTGTAAATGTGGTCTGCACAATCTACCAAAGAATCCACATCATGCTCATGATTAAATGCAACGTCGACTGATGGCGTAGGAGCATATTATTTCGTAGTTCATCGACGAATTCAAATTTCAACGATTGACCAATGCGCGAGATCGTGGTGTAGGTTGCGCGGAAATTTAATTTGTCTATCAAAACACATAATTCTCTCTTATCTCAATTGGAGGTGTCCCATCGAATTACCAAGCCTTTTCATGTTCACAAGAAATTAGTATGATTGGCGTCGGGAAAATAGCAAGGTATTTTGAATGGAAGAACAACATGGATCAACCAGGATTTTTGATGTAGAATGACGAAGGTTCGATGAAAAACCCCGACGTTTGGTGACCTATCCGTTTGCCGATAGTTAATGAGTGAATCAACGTTGACAAATTTTCTTAGACATTGTTTCGTTGATACCTTTAGGAAAAAAATCCGATGCCGACCAAAAATGTCGTACAAAGCTGACGTGAAATGCTGACATGGAAGTATGGATATGACATGGGGAACCTCAAAAGACGACGCGGGGAAAATACTGAGTCATACAGACTATTTACGCGACAAAGACACATGGCTTTTGATTTTGAACTCTATGTGAGAAACATTTTTTCAGCATCCGTGGTTTTCTTTAGACATACATCCTTGACTAATACATCCTATCCTATCGATGCCGATGATGTATCGTCGATCGCCGATCGTCGATTTGTGACGGTTAATGTTTTGTAGTTTCGTCCCTCGGATTTCACCGATTCCAAAAATGTATCGGCGATCGACAATCGACGATTTTTTGTAGTTGTCCATATTTGTGATTTATATATTGGATCTCATCAATGTCAAAAATGTATCGATGATGTTAAAGAACTGTACTATAGACCAAAATTTGTCGATTAGTGACTGTTGAAAAAGTTTAAACTGTGTACATTTTAGGCCCTTCATGCCATGTTACTAAGACAATCAAACCATCAATAACTTCAAACCAATCAAGAATAATCGATAACAAAACTCAATAACAACATATAAATCCATCCATCCCACAAAACTCACTCTGATTCAAAAATGATAAGTGGTACCCAAAAATAAAGAAATTATGCAAAGTCTTTTAGGGTGTGTTGAGTGCTCAACAAATGGTGATTCTCTAGGAGAAATCAAAATCTCTACTCCTTCCCTTGTGCTTAGCCTATGAAAATTGGTTGAGAAACCCTCTGGATTTATTCTATTCCTTTTCAACAGAACCTTTTCTATCAATGTGTACAAAAGTTCCTGGGTTCACAAATCTGGATATTCTTGTGGAGTTTGGATTTTCCACCCCCTTTACGTTTAACCTCAATCCATGTCCTCTCTAGAAGAGAGTCAGGTAGGGAGTCCATTCGTGTGAGGCATTTTAGATATCATTTCTTTATTATAGTGTTTCTCCGCTGCCAACGAGCATCCATATCCCCGACAGAGTCACCCTGACATCACATATCTTGCTTCACTGCCAGCTAGCATCCATAGCCCCAACAGAGATATCTGCATACCCTCTTAGACTTTACACTCTTTTTATGGATCGTATTTTTCTGGCATAAATGCCAAGAGTGAGTCAGAGGGGAGGATATATTTTTTTAGGACAAGGTGAAAGTGTTAAGGTGGAGCTTTTCCTGGCTCTGTCCATAGGTACATGTAATTATTTCCATCTAGCCATCTTTCCATTTAGCGTTACTAGGACACTAGGTAGATATTTCATTTCTTCCCCAGGTAATATTCTTACAAAGAAAAATATGATTTTGAAAATTTGTATTTTCCCAACGTATCTTATTTGGCATGTAAATGTAGGTCAGGAGCAGATTCTGCTTTACCGTTTTATTAAAGTCAACCATTACTTTATGAAACACCATTTAATTAAAAGAAAATAACAAGAAAAATAAATAAATAAAAAGAGTTCGCAGTCAGTCTTCCCTAAACCCACACACTCATCCTGATAAAAATGTATGCTAAAAATAAACATAAACTCAAACAAAGCATCAAAAGACACATTTTTTATTTTTATTTTTAGGAGAAGTATTTTTTTCAGGCTTGGCCATTCACCAGGAGCGTGTCAGATTCCCCCCTCAGATTTTGCAACCGGTATGTGCCTACCTTGATCTTCTCGTCCACCTAAAAAGGTCCAAGCCATAGATTTTGGAACTTTGAGTGTTTTCCTTTGGACTCTTTTTCTTTATCCCACTTCAAGACTAGGTCTCCTACCTCTAATTTCTTTTGTTTGGCATTGTGTTTGTCGAACCATCTTTTAACTACTTGCTAATGAGTAGTGAAATTAACTTTAGCCTTTTCTCTTTTTTCATCTAATATGAGAAGGGTATCAATCCTTTGTTGTAGAGAAGATGAGGGCTGACTTCTTGATGCCTAGGAAAGCTGTAAATATGGAAGGTACAATCTGTTTGGAATAACAGTTTCTTTCCCATATACCAGAAAGTACAAAAATTTTCCTATGGCTTCTTTAGGTGTTACTCTATCGACCCATAAAGAATTATGAAGTAAATTATGCCAATTCCTCTGATTTTCAACAACTTTTTTTTTTTTTTTAAATTCTGACCAAGTTTTTATTAGTTGACTCTGCTACCCCATTCCCTTATGGATAGTAGTTTGCAGAATATCTTATTATGATCCCCTTATCAAGGGCGAATTCAGTCAAGCACATGGAAGAAAAGTAGGCAACATTGTCAAAAACGAGGATAGAGGGCATCCCAAACCTTGTTATTAGTTTTTGTTCTAAATATTGGATCACTACCTTTTCATTAATGTGTGTGATAGGGATAGCCTTTGTCCACCTTGTGAAATAATCTGTAGCAGTCAAAATATATTTATGTTGTTTCGAAGAATTGGGAGTAATTTCTCCTATGATGTCTATTCCTCATTGCTCAAATGGTATGGATATGGCCACCGACTGGAGTGGAATGGCTACTCTCTTTTCCCTACCAACACTTACTTGACAAGATTTACATTTCTTGGCATATGCATGAGCGTCCTTGAATAGAGTAGGCCAATAATAACCAACCCTTAGTATTTTGTGAGCCGTGGTTTCTCTTGCAAAATTTCAACTCGCTAGATAGTCATGGATTTCTCTCAGTACCTTTTCTGCATAATCTTGTTCAAGACATCTAAGGAGTAATCCATCAAAGTTTACACAAAAAAGCACATAATTTATGAGGCAATATTGAGCGTATTTTAATCTGAGGGATCTCCTTTCTCTAGGGTTTAGTTTTTCTAGACAAGTTCCATGATGTAGGAGATAAGACAAGTTTCCATACCAGGATTCTTGCCTGGGAGGTACGTATAAGGCTTCACCGCACCATAATGATAGCTCATTTTCCCAACCAGGGTCTTCTGCATTCATCATATCTTGGTCTTCAATAACCAGTTTACACAATCCTTGAACTTTGACTATTTTGGCAGGTTTTATGTCTAGATCAAATTCTTGGATGACTTCCATCCAATTTCCCCTTCCTTCTCCCATCGCTTGTTGAGTGAACAAAGATCAGATCACTGGATGAGGTACTATGACTTTAGTGTGATTATTTAGGATATAGGAGCTGAAGTGTTTGACTGCTTTAGATACTGCGTAAGCCTATTTTTCTATAGCAGGGTAGTTCAGTTCAGCTCCTTGGAGTTTGGTGCTCATAAAGGGTATTGATGCTTCATTGTTTTCATCATCCTTTTGGGTAATTATTGCAACCAAGGATTGGTCAGAAACAAAGGTATAAAGAAAAAAATATTTGCTGAAATCAGGGCTTCGTAACACTTGTGCTTGGGAGATGGAAATTTTGATGTTATTGAAATAACTTTTCTTCTCTTCATCCCATTTAAACTCTACATCTTTGCAAATCATTATTTGTAAAGGTTTGACGGTTTCGGCGAAATCAAGAGTAAATTTTCTTACAAAATTGATTTTCCCAAAGAAATATTGCATGGCCTTTTTATTGTGAGGCAAAGGGAGTCGAGCTATCACTTTTATCCGCTCAGGGTTGATGCTTATTCCTTCTTGAGATATAATATGACCTAGTATCTTCCCTTCCTCTACGCCAAAGATGGTTTTCTTAGGGTTCAAAGATATTCCATATTTCCTACATCTTTCGAAGATCTGAGTCAAAATGCTAAATGTGGTCTTCTTTATTTTTTGAGTATATTGTTACATCATCTAAATAGACTACCACACACTTGTTAATAAATCCCCAAAAATATACATCCATGGCCCTCTGGAAGGTCTCCCCTACGTTAATCAGCCCAAAGGGCATGCGTTTATAAGAAAAGGTTCCCCACTTGGTTCGGAAGGTATTTTTTAATCGACCATCTTCTGAAACCAGGACCTGTTTATATCCTGAGAAACCGTCTAGGAGAGAAAAAAATTCAAAGCTGAATATTATCTGTACGAGCTATTCCATGGGTGGGACATGGTAGTTATCTTTTTTTGATGCTCTACTAAGGTTTCTAAAATCCACACACAAACATATCTCCCCAAACTTCTTTCTAACAGGCACCAGATTGGCTACCCATGCAGAGTGTCTTACCTAAAAGATAATCTTTGCATCTAATAATATCTTCAACTCTTGATACATTAGAGGTTCCAGAGATGAGTGGTACATCCTAATATTCTATTGGAAGGGTTTTATTCTAGATTTCAACGGGATTGTATGCTGGATAATGCAAGTATCATACATTTTCAATTCTTGGTAAGACCAAGCAAAGACATCTTGATATTCTTTAAATAGTTTAAGATAAGCCATCTTGTCTTCTTTGGACACTGTCTTGCCTAGGTTGAAATTCTTTGGATTCTCAGGGGTGCCTAGGTTTATAGTTTCGTATATAGGGTATGAGCTCCATCTTTTTTCATTCTTTGGTCCCTTGAACCTTTCCCTCAATTCAAAAGGTTCTCCAGATTAGCCACTCCTTTTGGTATCATGTGGAACTTTGGTTTGTTACCAGAGTGACATGTTCCCTTCTTATGTTTGCGGATATTTGATTATGTGAGTAGTTCTTGGAATATTTCATCATCAATGGCCAAATATTAAAATTCTCCTGGTTAGTTAGGAAATATACAATATGTTCATCCCCTTCAAAGACTTTCCAGTTAGAAATGATGTTAGGTATCGATGGTTTGTAGAGTAGTTCTACTGAAAACCTTGAGGCTTCATAGTCTTCTAAATGAGATAATCTTGAGGCCGCAGTGGCTAGAGCATCAGTAAGGGTATTTTGCATCCTGGGAACAACGATAATGTTGAATGCCTCAAAATTGTCTATTAGTTTGTGCACCTCTTGCTGGTAATTGATTAAGTGAGGTGAATTGCAATGGATAGTATTCCTTACTTGCATAACGATAATTTTGGAGTCTCCAAAAAATTTCAATTCTTTGATGTTTAAGTCGATGGATTTCTTTAGTCCCTGGACTAGAGCTTCATATTCAACAATGTTATTAGTGCACTCAAATTCTAATCTGCAGGATAAGACGTTTTGTTTCCTCTTTGGGTCATTGAGGATACATCATGCTCCCGACCCTTCTTGCGATTTAGAACCATCAAAGTACAACATCCAAATTTGTGAAGGGGAATTTCTAACTTCTTTATGTCTAGCTATTTTTTCAATTTCAACCTATTTGTTTGCTACATCTGTTGGAGCATCTTGGCAGAGGATGCTTTCTTCTGAGGCCGCTAATAACTCTATTTGAAAAATCATTTCGGATTTTTGTGCGGAAGGAATGTCAGACGTGTGGGGGGCAAAATTACCAAAATTAGAATCACATGAGTAGTTTCCTAACATAGGGAACTTTGTTGATGAAGGTTCATTTGGGGCCTCTAAATCAGTGACTGTATGTTTGAGGTATCTTTCTTTGTCTATCCTGATCATGTTTGGATGTATTTTTAATGGAAACCAGAGGTGATCCTAGTTAGTACTAAAGTATTCGTTTAATTTCTCAGACCAATCTTGGCTAAGTAGCATTCCATAAGCCTCCGGGATGTCTACCACAATTATGTCAATTACTTGAACAAATTTTGGGTGCGTAGCAATTCTGATCATGAAATATTTCAGATCCCCAATGACCTTTACCTGAGTCCTATCTAGTTGTATAACATGTTTAACACTTTTGAGTGGGGTTGTGTTCAATTTCTTGCAAATTGACAATGACATGAAATTTGAAGATGCCCTTGAATCGACTAGGTAATTATGTAGATTTATGTTGAAAACTTCAAACGTAAAGAGGAAAGGAGAGAAAAAAGGCCTTCATCTTTTGTCTAAAGAGAAAGCATTCACAATTGGATTATTTGTTAAATTTGTGGAAGATGGGACCTCTCTTTGATCAGTGCTTGTCATAGGGGTATCTATTGATTTTAAGGCATGTAACAAAAAATCCTTTCGTTTAGGGATACTACACATGTCCATGACAAACACATTAGCCTTAATCTTCTTCAAGTCTTCTACCACATTGTAGTCTAGTTTAGGAGCTTTCTGTGTGTGTATGTTTGTGGGGTTTCTTTAGGGAGAAAATAACAGTTTGGGGTGATCGATCGTTGGTTTCCCTCTAGATAACTGAGTAGTGGTGGGATTACTTTGGACATGTTGACTTCTACCTCGCGTCTGTATAGCTAGAACTTCAGTGGGAGGTCCTTACACTTCAGTGACATCATTGAAAGGCATCATGTGGTTCTAATCCCATAAAAACATAGTTGTCTCTACCTGTGGTTCTTTACTTTCTTGATCGATGGCATTTATTGCCAAGCTACTGGGTTGTTAGGTTAGAGAAAATTCGTCTAGGAATCGATTAGCCTTTAGACTCATATCATAAGACCAATGAGGTAAGTCCCTTACTGAATGGTTCTTTTGGTGATACGTGCAAAAAGAATCAGATGCTACATTCTCTAAGTCAACGTTTAGGTTAGTTGGGGGAGGTTCTATATATTTGAAGGGTGGATTTATTTTAAAAAAAGGGTTTATAAGATATTTGATTTTGTTTTCCTTCCCCAACACTCCTTTTAATGTCTATGATATTGTTAGAAAGTTTTTTGATCATCCACTGCAGGTTTTCCAAATCCTCTCCATCCTTTTCAGGACCTTGTTCTATTTTTTTCCCAAGGGTCTTGTTAACAAAAGTCATCCCTTAGGTAGAGGTTGGGTTTCCTTTTTTATTAGTGAGATCTGACCTTCTTTGTACCCTTTCATTTGGAATTCAATCGTTTTAGCTTCTTTGAAATTTTCGTCTAGGGTATGTTTGGAAGCCCTTTTTATGAACATGGAAATAGAAGCTGGGAGAGCATTAACATATACTTCAATTTGCAACTCCTGGGTAGGTTTAGCCTCGAGTTGGAATTTTTTCAAAATGGTGGTGAAACTTTGGTTGAAATCTTTAACCTTTTCTTTTGGACTCATAGTGGCGGAAAAAAATTCAGCCATTAAATCTCTTGTGGTAGTTTCTTCGGCAATTTTGTCCAAGAAATCCTTTTGAAACTTTGTCCAACTAGTTATGGAACCAACTGGCAAGTTAAAATACCAAGTAGAGGATAAATTTTCAAAGGTATAATGGAAAATCCTACACACTACATCTTCGTGTTGCACATTCATCAATATTATAGCTAATATGAACTTCTTAATATGGTCCTGAGGAAATTCAGAGGTTTCAGGGTCAAATTTAGGAAGTAATTTTTTTGGATGTTTGGGTAGGTTATGCACCCATCCTGGGATTTCCAGAGCATATCTGGCCAACCATGGTTGATTTTATTGAGGTTGATTTCCCCCTTCTCCATTGTTATCATTATTATCCTCCATGTCTTCCGATTTAGAACCTGAGCGATATGAGTTAGACCCTTCCTATTCAGATTCAAAATCGTCAGGTTCAGAGTAATTACCAGCTTGTGTTTCAGGTATTAGATTAAGGGGTTTTTCTATCTCCATGAGGGAAAAATCTATCAGGTCTTATACCGTGTGAATGAATACTTGATCAAGGGTGTCAACAACTGGTCTTCTTATTTTTTTTCTTCAAGGAAGAAAATGAGCTAAAGGTAATGCTCCGATCTATCGAACATAAGCTCTAGTGATTCTTTTGAAGTTATTTAACTCTTCATGGAGAAGAGCATAAGGTATTTCAGGGTACAATTGTTCTTCCTCTTCATGTTGAGGTGAGTTACTCGTATCAGGAGTACTTTATGTATGTGGGTTGTCTTGAGAGTGACTAGCTATGCATGTGGGTTGTTTTGAATCTATAGGCTTTGTGTAATATTTTATCAAAAATATTGTTAGCCATGCATTCGTTCATGCCCTCCTTCTAGCGCCAATTATGTTGAGGGGTCCGAGATCCCTTAAACTCAACATCAGGAACCAAACCCACTTAAGAGGCCCAATTAGACTTGTAAGCATTTGATGAGTGGTAAGGTTCTCTCCAATTTAAAAAAAAAGTCTTCTCTCCAAAACCATTGACCCTATGTCCAAGGTCGATCCCCTTATTTATAAAAAATAACTAAACTAAAAATAGCTACTAAACTTGTGTTAAGTTAAGAAAATGCCACGTGGAATATTATATCTATCTGTTCTCTTTTTCTTCTCTTTTGATCATCTAGTGGTTTTACTGAAGTGGATTGTTCTTCTCGTACTTTGATGACTTGAAGAAGGGTATTCGCATGTATTTGCATATGGGAACCTGTGTTGATCCATCAGAGCAGAGAATACCTCCTTTATCTCTATTTATCGTTCTTTATACTTCATTAGCTTGACACTTAAGCGTTGTAGGACTGCAAGAGATTTAATCGAGGGTTCCATGAACTTCTTCACTTGACCCGGGATCATGCTTGAAATCTGCGAAATCTTCACTTCCCATGAAAGGTCTTACTCTTCATGTTATTTAACTATGTCATGCAAATCGATGAAATTCTTCGGTGGACCAAACTCTGGTAGGTCAGTGTTCCTCATTTCCCAATTGATTTTCTTCCAAATTTTCTCACACTCTCCCCATCTTTCTTGCATTTTCCGTTGAGGTTCCTGGAACATTCTCACCCAGTGTTAAATTTCCTTCCTTATTTGGGCGATGTTGCTATCCATCATCACTCGGATGCCATGCTCTTCTGTATCTCGACTCTTCTGCACTTCACTAATGTAGTCTATTCATTCTAAGGATTGATGTGCCTTTTCATACCATTGTTTCATTTCTTTACAGGTTTCCAACCCCATGATGGTATCTTCTTTGAAATCAATGATCTGAGCGATGAAGAGATGTATTTCACTTGTGAATTTTTAATACATTTCTCAGAACTGACATTTCAAGAGTACTACCGCTTGTGTTTAATTTTGGTAGTAATCTGCTTGATGTCGTAGATGATCTAGTTATTTCTTCATGGCGTCCACCTCCCTTTCATCTATTTTTTCCTTGTCTAAAGTAGCATTGGTTATGTCCATCCCTGCTCCTATTAGCTCAGTCATATTAGCACTTTATGTGTCGAACATCGTCTCCTCTGTGGTTATGAAAAGTGTGTTATCGAGCATGAGCTTCCTTTTCTTGATTTTTCTTCTCATCACAACTTTCCTTTTTCTGTCATAAGAAATTTCATGTATATCGACAACTTCATCTACTAGTTCAGGAATGTGTTGATCTCCCCAGGGTAGAGTACCTCCTAGGCTTCTTGTCATGTAGAGGTATCCTATGGCATGTTCTCTTATTTCCTTAGTAGGGGAAAATTCTGTAGGTTCTGGTGACTTGGTTTCCTACTGGTTCTCATCAACTAATGGATTCTTGGTCCTAGATGGGGAAGTAAGAAAAGGATCGACATTAGCTGGGGGTTCGGCTGTTGAGATGCTGATTTTTGGCTGTTGCATTTCTTCTCCTTGTTCACCAACACCCAAGTCATTCTTGGAGCTGTCATTCTGACGTTGTGTTCCCAATTGATCAAGAAATTTAGTGTCCAGAGTGTTCCTAGCCTCATGGTCACCTTCCTGGGGATTTGGGACCAAAACATCGGAAGTTGGAGAAAATGTTTCCCCTGGTTCCTCCTCTTCTGTGATTGGTACCGAGGTTATGCGTGAAGCTTCTGAACCTTTCTCATCATCATATATGGTGATAAAATATGTGAGGATAATAGGCATATCCATCCCACTTGATGCTCTTGCTAACCTTCACTGAGTTGTCGTAGTCACTGACGATCCTTCCTGTGGTGACATGGGGTTAGGGTTTTCTTGGTCAGCGGTATCCTCTGGTGGAATTGTCTGTGATCCATTTATCTCTTCCTCGGGATGTCTTGTATCATCCGGTCTAATCCTCAAGGGTCCTATCAAAGGATTAAGTGGGAGATCTTCTCCAAATCTTTGTATAGATATTTCGACTTCTTCTAGTAACAGTATCCCCCTCCTCCATGCCTCTGTTGCTTCTATTGCTCTGTTTTCTTCTCTTACCCTGAGGGCTTCTTCAACTATTTGTTCTATTGTCTCAACCTTCTCATCCATAGTCATCACTTTGAATATGGTCATATTGGGGTTAGCCCTTCTATGGAGCACCTCCTCCCAGTCCTGGGTGCCCTCTATAAATATTTCATCTTCAAAACTATCATGAGCATACAAACAATAGGAGGATACCTGGGACGCATGTTGGGGAACAAAACCCTTTAGATAATTCTTGAAGAAGAGGACTGTGGGGAGACGATACTCAAGCTGATTTAACCCTTCTTTTTTCACTTGTGCAACATCTTTGACCATATAAAATCCTATATGAAAATTATAGGGAATGAAATATCTCTTCTTATCCTTTACCAAGGAAGCATTATAACCTTGTAAAATGGTCTGGTAACAAATCTCTCCCAATATGAGATGATTCGGTACATGAACGAGGAGTAGGTGGGGTGCACCAGCAGTGTCGAACACTCTAATATAGGTGCTTGTCTCTTCGAAGTATGAGTGGCCAACTTTAGCTATCATCTTTTTGGCCTCCACTAAAATCCTAGGGAATTCCTTTCTAAAGATAATGAAGTATATCCTAGCTATGAACCCATCACATATCATGGCATACGATCTTTTGTATCTATTCTCCCATAAGATACTGAAATAAACATGTACATGCAATTTGACAATATGTCATCTTGAATTCATACTTGCGAAAACGTTTCTTGTGCAGATTATGTCCAACAAGTAGGATGCCATGTAGCAGATTGGAACTTCTCCTTCCTTCGGAGTTTGGGAATGTAGGAGATTAATACTCAGTTGTTTGGAAATAATGTCTCCCCAATTGAAACTACTCCCAAAAATCACCACAGTATACGCTAAGGGAATCCAAGCTTCTGAAAATTTTGAGCAATCCTTTTCTCCATATAATCGGAAAATCAAAGCCATTAAATAAATGTAGGGCTCTCTGAGATTTACTGTGTTGTACCAACCAGTGTTTCTGTTTGTGAATTTTTTGTCCTCTTTCCACCATGAGTCTAGTAACCTGCTGGTGTCATGATACTCATAAAATTTGACCACGAAATCTGTTTTTAACCTTTCCTCTAGGTCCCTGACTTTACAATAATTGTGTACCTCAACTGGAAGGAATACACCAACACATTCGCCCTCCACATTTTTTGTCGTGAATTTCACTGTGTCTTCATGGTCAATTATCCATCCTAAGATTTCAATGCAGGGAAGAACTGGGGTCCGACAAGCCACCCTATGTAGATATGATCTCCTAATGTTCAGGAACACCTGATCATCCAATATTCCGACGTTCGAGTTGCTGTGAGGTGTGAACTCTGGGTAATCCTCCCACTGATTTTTCTATACAGGTCTCCCAATACGGGAGCACCACTTTAGATCCAGTGCTTGCCTCTGTGTTGTCGAACGCCGGAGGTTGGGTAAACTCTTTTTTTGTAGATGTGTGGATAACTGATTCCATCTTTGAGATAAAATCAAGCTCTCTTGTAGAGTCCGATGTAGACCCTTCACAAACCTATGCTTCCTTCATTTTGGTCGTTCTTGAGGAGCGCTTGGTTGTTGGCTTTCTTGGAGGCATTTTCCTGTAGAAAAAGAAAAATTTTAGTGAGCTTCTAGCCAACCAGTGAAGTGTTATTGACAAAAACATAGGTGTAGAATTGATAAAGACAATGCTTACCTCTTCCTCGCAAGAGATTAACCTGGTTTTATTGGTAATCAAAGTTGGAGAGTGGGTTGTAACATCCACAATGCTTTCTCTCACTTCTTCGTCTGCTTCGGGAGGTAAGTGATTTGAAAACATAATACCATGTTTGGGAATGAACTTGTAAATTTAAAAATAAAGTATACTTACCTTGTCGCGCCAAGTGTTAAATTCATAAGTGTAAATGTGGTCTGCACAATCTATCACAAAATCCTCATCATGCTCAGGATTAAATGCAACATCGGATGACGATGCGGGAGCAAATTATTTCATAGTTCATTGACAAATTCAAATTTCAACGGTTGGTCGGCGCGCAGGATCGTGGTGTAGGTTGCGCGGAAATTTAATTTGTCTATCAAAACGCAAAATTTTGTCTCATCTGAGCTGGAGGTGTCCCATCGAATTACCAAGACTTTTCGTGTTCACAAGAAACTAGTATGATTGACGTCAGGAAAATAACAAGGTCTTTTGAATGGAATAAGAACACGGATCGACCAGGATTTATGATGTAGAATGACAAAGGTTCGATGAAAAACCCCGACATTTGGTGACCTATCAGTTTGTCGATAGTATTGAGTGAATCAACGTCGAAAATTTTTCTTAGACATTGCTTCGTTGATACCTTTAGGAAAAATTTCCGACGTCGACCAAAACCATCGTACAACACTGATGCAAAATGATGACATGGAAGTACATATATGACACAGGGAACCTAAAAAGAAGACGCGGGGAAAACATTGAGTCATACAGACTATTTATGCAGAAAAGACACGTGGTTGTTTCTTTTGACCTCTGTGTGAGAATTTTTTTTTCGACATTAGTGATTTTATTTAGACACACATCCTTGAGTACAACGTCCTATCCTATCGATGTCGACGATGTATCACCAATCGACGATCAATGATTTGTGACAGTTAATGTTTCGTAGTTTCATCCCTCGGAGTTCGTCGATGCTGAAAATGTATCGACGATCTGTTATGGTTGTCCGTATTTTTGATTTATATCTCGGATCTCGCCGATGGTGAAAACATATCGATGATGTTAAAGAACTATACTATAGACCCAAATTTGTCGATCGACGACCGTTGAGAAAGTTTAATCCGTGTACATTTTAGGCCCTTCATGCCATGTTAATAAAAAATTCAATCCGTCAATAAATTCAAACCAATCAAGAATAATCGATAACAAGACTCAATAACAACATATAAATCCATCCATACCACAACACTGACTCTGATTCCAAAATGATAAGTGGTACCCAAAAAGAAAGAAATTATGCAAAGTATTTTAGGGTGTGTTGAGTGCTCAATAGAAGGCTGAACCCTATGCTGGATGGATCTGTACTCTCCTCAACCTTTATATCCTCCTCCTCTTCACCATCTATCTTGAAGGCCAACTCCTCCTCAAAATTGACATCTTGACTAACCTCAATCTGCCACTATCCTGGAATATGGATCCATTAGGCCTTGAAAGTCTCATTGTATCCCAAAAACATTCCCTTCATCCTAGAAGGTTCTAACTTTGTCCTCTTCTCCTTAGGAACATGGATGTAAACTGGACAACCAAAGATCCTCAAATTCCTTATCTCTGGTCTCACTCCTATGAATGCCTCCTTAGGAGTCTTTTCCTCCAAGATATTATTTTGTTCTGAACATAGATTGTCATGTTACACGCCTCTGCCCAAAGAAACATAGGTAGATCCTGGTCATGCAACATCACACTGGTAGCCTCAACTATGGTTCGATTCGTCCTCTCCACAACCCCATTTTGCTATGGGTTGAAAGGCACTGTCAAATCCCTCTTGATCCCTGCCTCCTTGCAGAATTACTTGAAGTCGTTGGAGGTACACTCGCCCCCATTATCTGACCTCAAGACCTTGATCTTCTTCCTTGTTTGATTCTCCACTAGAGCCATGAACTCCCTGAATAGATGAAATACCTCATCCTTGGTCTTCATGAAGAAGATCCATGTCCTCATGGAATAATCATTAATGAAGGTCACATAATATAAGTAAGCACTTGAAGATGGAACTCACATCGGTCCACACACATATGAATGTACTATATCCAATATCCCCTTGGACCTACTATCATTGCTCGAAAAAACAACCTTGACATTCTTTCCAAGTGCACAACCCATGCATAAACCTTGGTGCTCTTCTCCAAACTCTAGAAGACCTATAACCATCTTCCTCAACATTATAAAAGCCCTATAATGCAAGTGTCCCAATATCCTGTGCCAAAGCTCACATAGACTATCATTTTGATGTACCAAGGCCTAGGCTGGTTGTCTTGTCAACCTGTAAAGACTACCATCACGAACAACAATGACCTCTGCCGAGTCAATGCTTGATCCTCTTAGCCATGCAAGAACCTGCCCACCTAAGAATTCCACTGCATACCCTTTGTCCTCCATAGTAGAGATAAAAAGTGGGTTCTTCTTCAACCCCGACACATACAACACATCACTCACCTTGAGAGGATTCTCGAACTCCATCTAAAACAAAGTTATCCCAACTCTCTCGATTGCATACTTGGCATTATCACCAAGCTCCAGCTGTAATCCCGAGTCCTCCTCTGAAAAATTGGCTAGTGACTCCTATGATCCTTTCATATGAAGAGAACGTCCACTATCTACCAATCGAGTTCCACTACCAGAAACTGTACCAAAAAGGGCGGAGACCAATAAAAACTCCCTCTAAAGCCTATCTACAACATAATCCAACTCTGTTGATGATGCTTGATACTTCCTTCTCTCTTTCTTCCGCTGTGGACACTGTGAAGCATAGTGGCCATGCTTATGAGAAGAAAAACACTTGACCTTGCTAAGGTCTTTCTTCTTCCACTTCTTTGGAGATGCCTCTCTCCATATAGAACCTTTTTCTCTACCCTTTCTTGCATGAGAAACTAGGGTCTAGTTCTCATCATCACCACCTCTCTTCTTTCCATTTCCAGACTCTATCTAAGCCTCCTCTTGGATGGAATCGATCCACAGTCTGTCAAATGGTGGAAACTTCTCTTGTGCACAAATCCCCTGCACAGATGGTTCCCAATACCTAGGAAAATGATTCAATGCCACATTCACCAACTCTATGTCATCAACTGCCTCATCAATGGCTACAAGATGATAAAAAATATGAGTGATCCTCATGAAGTAGCTAACAATTGTATTTTATTTGGACATCTCAACGGATCAAAGCTTATGCCTCAAAATCAACTTCCGGTTTGTATTCCCACTTTGGTACAAGCCCAACAAAGAATCAAACATATCCTTTGTTGTCTTCTTCTCTGAAATATGAGGAATCAAGTGATCCTTCACATAATCCAACAACACCCGCTTGGCTTTCACTTCCTTCTTTTTATGGGATGCCAATTCCTATGCATCATTTGGATCTGGAATCACCATGTCAATGTAATATTTGAGATCATTCTCTTCCAAGAGAAAAATAATCCTAGCTTTCCAGGCTCGAAAATTTATGGCCCCCTCCAACTTGTCGTCAAATCTAAGAGTTCCCACCATCGTGTCCAAACAAGAAAACAAATCTGCAACAACAAATCTTTAGTAACTTTTGTCTCAAGAAGGTGATTTTCTCTCTCTAGAGCCTATGCTCTAATACCATGTCAAATTTTAAGCATTCAATGCATTTAATTTCAGATCTGAAAATTACTTCTAAGTGACCTCAAACAGTAAACTAGGGTTGTTATCACTGAATAATTTTACACTTAAATTATGACATAAAATTACAACAAAAGCACAAAGATCAGAGAGAAATCATCCATGCACAAAAGACACAAATTTTTTCTAGTAAAATTTTCAGATTGCGAATCTCGAGGACAAAAACCAATCCTCTTAGAAAAATTATAACTTCAACAAAAGTTATGGAAAACTTCCAACTTACAAATCTATTGTACCATGCTAATGTCACAGTTATACTTGGATGACGTCACGGTTGTATGCCTGAGTCAGCCCTATAGTTCACATGTGCAACCTGTGACTGTACGACCTACACGTGTGACTGCCCCAATGCTGAACTGCAATTGATGTATGATTCACACGTGTGGTACAACCTGTAATAAATGTTCCTCCTCTCTCTCTCTCACACATGCAACTTCTTCCTCCTCTCTCTCACACGTGTGAACTCACATGTGTGACTCTTCCTTCTTGGCTATAAAACTGAGAAAGAAAGACCAAAAAAATCTAAATTAGATTTGCCAAAGTGAAGATTCTCCTTGATGAAATTTCCTCCCCAATCTCCTTAGCAAGAGTGCTCACTCACTCGTGCTGACACCATGATGAAAAAATGAGATGTGTGGTGCCTCCTCACATTGCCTCCCCTTTTATAGGAGTTTAAAAGTGAATTTAGAAACCCTCCCCTAAACTCAACATTAAATTAGAATTGTTTATTCCTCCATGTGGGTGCCAAGCCCCAACAACAACAATTCCAAGCCCCAACTCTATATAAAAGGGGTTTTCACAAAATAAAAATGCATTGTTAGTGCCAACAAAGATTCCCACATGCTCTACACCGAGGCCAACGTGAGAATACCTCCCCGATGCTAGAAAAAACATCAACAACGAGATGCTATAAATTATGAACAATAAAGAAGAGTGTAATAATAACCCACATGACACACTGATAACTATAAGGAGGTGGGGATACAACTCCTAGACCTCTGATACTAGAAAATAAAAAAAATATCATAACTATCATGAGAAAGATTAAACCAAGGGAGGATGGTCATCCACCACAAGAACCTGGGGATGAGGGTAGTATAGCTTAGAAAAGTCTGGACCAACTATCTTCTCAATGAGAAAGTTGAGCTTGTGGTTCGCGAGCTTGCCCTGGAGCTGCACGTCGTCTAACTGGAGAAGAATTTCTTGATGGGCTTCATGTCTTTCCACCAACACTTTACCCATTAGAATTTTCATATGCCAATAGGGGTCAATCATTTGGTAATATTTGGATTCCCTAGTTTGCATGGAGCTTGGATTAGGAATCCAGGGGCGGATATTCTCGGTGACCTCTTCATCAGATATGAATCGCTTGAGGACCCTTACATCAACTTCTGTAAGATCAATCTTAGCCTGGATTTTTGGAGGAGTGTGCACTTGATAATTGATCGCTGAACCTTATGCTTCTAAGTGGAATGTGGAGATTATTACCATGTGACGACCTCCCCATGAGCGACAATGAGAACCACCTCGAGCCATGAAAATGATCATGAAGGGAGGGAAGTAGAGGAGGTGGAGGGAGGGAGTAGCAATAGGGCATGAAAAGGATGGAAGCAAAGAAAAACACATGGAAGAGAGAGCGGGCGAAGTGAGGAACCATAGGTTTGGCTAGGGAGGGGGACGTTATAACCTATTGAAACACACATAGAGAAGACATGTTTGGAAGGTTCCCACAAACTGAACAAAAGTTGCCATAACTAGCAATACATTCAATCAGAGCTCAAAAACCGTGGGGAGGATGAGAGGGATAATCATTATACAAAGAAAGGGCGATGATGATCGAGAGATCACAATGGAATGAACATGCATGAGTTGAAATAATGAGGGGGAGAGCCAATTGTTCAATG
>ML802373.1:71629-82974 GCA_009831015.1 Picea engelmannii
ATTAGCTCAGTCATATTAGCACTTTATGTGTCGAACATCGTCTCCTCTGTGGTTATGAAAAGTGTGTTATCGAGCATGAGCTTCCTTTTCTTGATTTTTCTTCTCATCACAACTTTCCTTTTTCTGTCATAAGAAATTTCATGTATATCGACAACTTCATCTACTAGTTCAGGAATGTGTTGATCTCCCCAGGGTAGAGTACCTCCTAGGCTTCTTGTCATGTAGAGGTATCCTATGGCATGTTCTCTTATTTCCTTAGTAGGGGAAAATTCTGTAGGTTCTGGTGACTTGGTTTCCTACTGGTTCTCATCAACTAATGGATTCTTGGTCCTAGATGGGGAAGTAAGAAAAGGATCGACATTAGCTGGGGGTTCGGCTGTTGAGATGCTGATTTTTGGCTGTTGCATTTCTTCTCCTTGTTCACCAACACCCAAGTCATTCTTGGAGCTGTCATTCTGACGTTGTGTTCCCAATTGATCAAGAAATTTAGTGTCCAGAGTGTTCCTAGCCTCATGGTCACCTTCCTGGGGATTTGGGACCAAAACATCGGAAGTTGGAGAAAATGTTTCCCCTGGTTCCTCCTCTTCTGTGATTGGTACCGAGGTTATGCGTGAAGCTTCTGAACCTTTCTCATCATCATATATGGTGATAAAATATGTGAGGATAATAGGCATATCCATCCCACTTGATGCTCTTGCTAACCTTCACTGAGTTGTCGTAGTCACTGACGATCCTTCCTGTGGTGACATGGGGTTAGGGTTTTCTTGGTCAGCGGTATCCTCTGGTGGAATTGTCTGTGATCCATTTATCTCTTCCTCGGGATGTCTTGTATCATCCGGTCTAATCCTCAAGGGTCCTATCAAAGGATTAAGTGGGAGATCTTCTCCAAATCTTTGTATAGATATTTCGACTTCTTCTAGTAACAGTATCCCCCTCCTCCATGCCTCTGTTGCTTCTATTGCTCTGTTTTCTTCTCTTACCCTGAGGGCTTCTTCAACTATTTGTTCTATTGTCTCAACCTTCTCATCCATAGTCATCACTTTGAATATGGTCATATTGGGGTTAGCCCTTCTATGGAGCACCTCCTCCCAGTCCTGGGTGCCCTCTATAAATATTTCATCTTCAAAACTATCATGAGCATACAAACAATAGGAGGATACCTGGGACGCATGTTGGGGAACAAAACCCTTTAGATAATTCTTGAAGAAGAGGACTGTGGGGAGACGATACTCAAGCTGATTTAACCCTTCTTTTTTCACTTGTGCAACATCTTTGACCATATAAAATCCTATATGAAAATTATAGGGAATGAAATATCTCTTCTTATCCTTTACCAAGGAAGCATTATAACCTTGTAAAATGGTCTGGTAACAAATCTCTCCCAATATGAGATGATTCGGTACATGAACGAGGAGTAGGTGGGGTGCACCAGCAGTGTCGAACACTCTAATATAGGTGCTTGTCTCTTCGAAGTATGAGTGGCCAACTTTAGCTATCATCTTTTTGGCCTCCACTAAAATCCTAGGGAATTCCTTTCTAAAGATAATGAAGTATATCCTAGCTATGAACCCATCACATATCATGGCATACGATCTTTTGTATCTATTCTCCCATAAGATACTGAAATAAACATGTACATGCAATTTGACAATATGTCATCTTGAATTCATACTTGCGAAAACGTTTCTTGTGCAGATTATGTCCAACAAGTAGGATGCCATGTAGCAGATTGGAACTTCTCCTTCCTTCGGAGTTTGGGAATGTAGGAGATTAATACTCAGTTGTTTGGAAATAATGTCTCCCCAATTGAAACTACTCCCAAAAATCACCACAGTATACGCTAAGGGAATCCAAGCTTCTGAAAATTTTGAGCAATCCTTTTCTCCATATAATCGGAAAATCAAAGCCATTAAATAAATGTAGGGCTCTCTGAGATTTACTGTGTTGTACCAACCAGTGTTTCTGTTTGTGAATTTTTTGTCCTCTTTCCACCATGAGTCTAGTAACCTGCTGGTGTCATGATACTCATAAAATTTGACCACGAAATCTGTTTTTAACCTTTCCTCTAGGTCCCTGACTTTACAATAATTGTGTACCTCAACTGGAAGGAATACACCAACACATTCGCCCTCCACATTTTTTGTCGTGAATTTCACTGTGTCTTCATGGTCAATTATCCATCCTAAGATTTCAATGCAGGGAAGAACTGGGGTCCGACAAGCCACCCTATGTAGATATGATCTCCTAATGTTCAGGAACACCTGATCATCCAATATTCCGACGTTCGAGTTGCTGTGAGGTGTGAACTCTGGGTAATCCTCCCACTGATTTTTCTATACAGGTCTCCCAATACGGGAGCACCACTTTAGATCCAGTGCTTGCCTCTGTGTTGTCGAACGCCGGAGGTTGGGTAAACTCTTTTTTTGTAGATGTGTGGATAACTGATTCCATCTTTGAGATAAAATCAAGCTCTCTTGTAGAGTCCGATGTAGACCCTTCACAAACCTATGCTTCCTTCATTTTGGTCGTTCTTGAGGAGCGCTTGGTTGTTGGCTTTCTTGGAGGCATTTTCCTGTAGAAAAAGAAAAATTTTAGTGAGCTTCTAGCCAACCAGTGAAGTGTTATTGACAAAAACATAGGTGTAGAATTGATAAAGACAATGCTTACCTCTTCCTCGCAAGAGATTAACCTGGTTTTATTGGTAATCAAAGTTGGAGAGTGGGTTGTAACATCCACAATGCTTTCTCTCACTTCTTCGTCTGCTTCGGGAGGTAAGTGATTTGAAAACATAATACCATGTTTGGGAATGAACTTGTAAATTTAAAAATAAAGTATACTTACCTTGTCGCGCCAAGTGTTAAATTCATAAGTGTAAATGTGGTCTGCACAATCTATCACAAAATCCTCATCATGCTCAGGATTAAATGCAACATCGGATGACGATGCGGGAGCAAATTATTTCATAGTTCATTGACAAATTCAAATTTCAACGGTTGGTCGGCGCGCAGGATCGTGGTGTAGGTTGCGCGGAAATTTAATTTGTCTATCAAAACGCAAAATTTTGTCTCATCTGAGCTGGAGGTGTCCCATCGAATTACCAAGACTTTTCGTGTTCACAAGAAACTAGTATGATTGACGTCAGGAAAATAACAAGGTCTTTTGAATGGAATAAGAACACGGATCGACCAGGATTTATGATGTAGAATGACAAAGGTTCGATGAAAAACCCCGACATTTGGTGACCTATCAGTTTGTCGATAGTATTGAGTGAATCAACGTCGAAAATTTTTCTTAGACATTGCTTCGTTGATACCTTTAGGAAAAATTTCCGACGTCGACCAAAACCATCGTACAACACTGATGCAAAATGATGACATGGAAGTACATATATGACACAGGGAACCTAAAAAGAAGACGCGGGGAAAACATTGAGTCATACAGACTATTTATGCAGAAAAGACACGTGGTTGTTTCTTTTGACCTCTGTGTGAGAATTTTTTTTTCGACATTAGTGATTTTATTTAGACACACATCCTTGAGTACAACGTCCTATCCTATCGATGTCGACGATGTATCACCAATCGACGATCAATGATTTGTGACAGTTAATGTTTCGTAGTTTCATCCCTCGGAGTTCGTCGATGCTGAAAATGTATCGACGATCTGTTATGGTTGTCCGTATTTTTGATTTATATCTCGGATCTCGCCGATGGTGAAAACATATCGATGATGTTAAAGAACTATACTATAGACCCAAATTTGTCGATCGACGACCGTTGAGAAAGTTTAATCCGTGTACATTTTAGGCCCTTCATGCCATGTTAATAAAAAATTCAATCCGTCAATAAATTCAAACCAATCAAGAATAATCGATAACAAGACTCAATAACAACATATAAATCCATCCATACCACAACACTGACTCTGATTCCAAAATGATAAGTGGTACCCAAAAAGAAAGAAATTATGCAAAGTATTTTAGGGTGTGTTGAGTGCTCAATAGAAGGCTGAACCCTATGCTGGATGGATCTGTACTCTCCTCAACCTTTATATCCTCCTCCTCTTCACCATCTATCTTGAAGGCCAACTCCTCCTCAAAATTGACATCTTGACTAACCTCAATCTGCCACTATCCTGGAATATGGATCCATTAGGCCTTGAAAGTCTCATTGTATCCCAAAAACATTCCCTTCATCCTAGAAGGTTCTAACTTTGTCCTCTTCTCCTTAGGAACATGGATGTAAACTGGACAACCAAAGATCCTCAAATTCCTTATCTCTGGTCTCACTCCTATGAATGCCTCCTTAGGAGTCTTTTCCTCCAAGATATTATTTTGTTCTGAACATAGATTGTCATGTTACACGCCTCTGCCCAAAGAAACATAGGTAGATCCTGGTCATGCAACATCACACTGGTAGCCTCAACTATGGTTCGATTCGTCCTCTCCACAACCCCATTTTGCTATGGGTTGAAAGGCACTGTCAAATCCCTCTTGATCCCTGCCTCCTTGCAGAATTACTTGAAGTCGTTGGAGGTACACTCGCCCCCATTATCTGACCTCAAGACCTTGATCTTCTTCCTTGTTTGATTCTCCACTAGAGCCATGAACTCCCTGAATAGATGAAATACCTCATCCTTGGTCTTCATGAAGAAGATCCATGTCCTCATGGAATAATCATTAATGAAGGTCACATAATATAAGTAAGCACTTGAAGATGGAACTCACATCGGTCCACACACATATGAATGTACTATATCCAATATCCCCTTGGACCTACTATCATTGCTCGAAAAAACAACCTTGACATTCTTTCCAAGTGCACAACCCATGCATAAACCTTGGTGCTCTTCTCCAAACTCTAGAAGACCTATAACCATCTTCCTCAACATTATAAAAGCCCTATAATGCAAGTGTCCCAATATCCTGTGCCAAAGCTCACATAGACTATCATTTTGATGTACCAAGGCCTAGGCTGGTTGTCTTGTCAACCTGTAAAGACTACCATCACGAACAACAATGACCTCTGCCGAGTCAATGCTTGATCCTCTTAGCCATGCAAGAACCTGCCCACCTAAGAATTCCACTGCATACCCTTTGTCCTCCATAGTAGAGATAAAAAGTGGGTTCTTCTTCAACCCCGACACATACAACACATCACTCACCTTGAGAGGATTCTCGAACTCCATCTAAAACAAAGTTATCCCAACTCTCTCGATTGCATACTTGGCATTATCACCAAGCTCCAGCTGTAATCCCGAGTCCTCCTCTGAAAAATTGGCTAGTGACTCCTATGATCCTTTCATATGAAGAGAACGTCCACTATCTACCAATCGAGTTCCACTACCAGAAACTGTACCAAAAAGGGCGGAGACCAATAAAAACTCCCTCTAAAGCCTATCTACAACATAATCCAACTCTGTTGATGATGCTTGATACTTCCTTCTCTCTTTCTTCCGCTGTGGACACTGTGAAGCATAGTGGCCATGCTTATGAGAAGAAAAACACTTGACCTTGCTAAGGTCTTTCTTCTTCCACTTCTTTGGAGATGCCTCTCTCCATATAGAACCTTTTTCTCTACCCTTTCTTGCATGAGAAACTAGGGTCTAGTTCTCATCATCACCACCTCTCTTCTTTCCATTTCCAGACTCTATCTAAGCCTCCTCTTGGATGGAATCGATCCACAGTCTGTCAAATGGTGGAAACTTCTCTTGTGCACAAATCCCCTGCACAGATGGTTCCCAATACCTAGGAAAATGATTCAATGCCACATTCACCAACTCTATGTCATCAACTGCCTCATCAATGGCTACAAGATGATAAAAAATATGAGTGATCCTCATGAAGTAGCTAACAATTGTATTTTATTTGGACATCTCAACGGATCAAAGCTTATGCCTCAAAATCAACTTCCGGTTTGTATTCCCACTTTGGTACAAGCCCAACAAAGAATCAAACATATCCTTTGTTGTCTTCTTCTCTGAAATATGAGGAATCAAGTGATCCTTCACATAATCCAACAACACCCGCTTGGCTTTCACTTCCTTCTTTTTATGGGATGCCAATTCCTATGCATCATTTGGATCTGGAATCACCATGTCAATGTAATATTTGAGATCATTCTCTTCCAAGAGAAAAATAATCCTAGCTTTCCAGGCTCGAAAATTTATGGCCCCCTCCAACTTGTCGTCAAATCTAAGAGTTCCCACCATCGTGTCCAAACAAGAAAACAAATCTGCAACAACAAATCTTTAGTAACTTTTGTCTCAAGAAGGTGATTTTCTCTCTCTAGAGCCTATGCTCTAATACCATGTCAAATTTTAAGCATTCAATGCATTTAATTTCAGATCTGAAAATTACTTCTAAGTGACCTCAAACAGTAAACTAGGGTTGTTATCACTGAATAATTTTACACTTAAATTATGACATAAAATTACAACAAAAGCACAAAGATCAGAGAGAAATCATCCATGCACAAAAGACACAAATTTTTTCTAGTAAAATTTTCAGATTGCGAATCTCGAGGACAAAAACCAATCCTCTTAGAAAAATTATAACTTCAACAAAAGTTATGGAAAACTTCCAACTTACAAATCTATTGTACCATGCTAATGTCACAGTTATACTTGGATGACGTCACGGTTGTATGCCTGAGTCAGCCCTATAGTTCACATGTGCAACCTGTGACTGTACGACCTACACGTGTGACTGCCCCAATGCTGAACTGCAATTGATGTATGATTCACACGTGTGGTACAACCTGTAATAAATGTTCCTCCTCTCTCTCTCTCACACATGCAACTTCTTCCTCCTCTCTCTCACACGTGTGAACTCACATGTGTGACTCTTCCTTCTTGGCTATAAAACTGAGAAAGAAAGACCAAAAAAATCTAAATTAGATTTGCCAAAGTGAAGATTCTCCTTGATGAAATTTCCTCCCCAATCTCCTTAGCAAGAGTGCTCACTCACTCGTGCTGACACCATGATGAAAAAATGAGATGTGTGGTGCCTCCTCACATTGCCTCCCCTTTTATAGGAGTTTAAAAGTGAATTTAGAAACCCTCCCCTAAACTCAACATTAAATTAGAATTGTTTATTCCTCCATGTGGGTGCCAAGCCCCAACAACAACAATTCCAAGCCCCAACTCTATATAAAAGGGGTTTTCACAAAATAAAAATGCATTGTTAGTGCCAACAAAGATTCCCACATGCTCTACACCGAGGCCAACGTGAGAATACCTCCCCGATGCTAGAAAAAACATCAACAACGAGATGCTATAAATTATGAACAATAAAGAAGAGTGTAATAATAACCCACATGACACACTGATAACTATAAGGAGGTGGGGATACAACTCCTAGACCTCTGATACTAGAAAATAAAAAAAATATCATAACTATCATGAGAAAGATTAAACCAAGGGAGGATGGTCATCCACCACAAGAACCTGGGGATGAGGGTAGTATAGCTTAGAAAAGTCTGGACCAACTATCTTCTCAATGAGAAAGTTGAGCTTGTGGTTCGCGAGCTTGCCCTGGAGCTGCACGTCGTCTAACTGGAGAAGAATTTCTTGATGGGCTTCATGTCTTTCCACCAACACTTTACCCATTAGAATTTTCATATGCCAATAGGGGTCAATCATTTGGTAATATTTGGATTCCCTAGTTTGCATGGAGCTTGGATTAGGAATCCAGGGGCGGATATTCTCGGTGACCTCTTCATCAGATATGAATCGCTTGAGGACCCTTACATCAACTTCTGTAAGATCAATCTTAGCCTGGATTTTTGGAGGAGTGTGCACTTGATAATTGATCGCTGAACCTTATGCTTCTAAGTGGAATGTGGAGATTATTACCATGTGACGACCTCCCCATGAGCGACAATGAGAACCACCTCGAGCCATGAAAATGATCATGAAGGGAGGGAAGTAGAGGAGGTGGAGGGAGGGAGTAGCAATAGGGCATGAAAAGGATGGAAGCAAAGAAAAACACATGGAAGAGAGAGCGGGCGAAGTGAGGAACCATAGGTTTGGCTAGGGAGGGGGACGTTATAACCTATTGAAACACACATAGAGAAGACATGTTTGGAAGGTTCCCACAAACTGAACAAAAGTTGCCATAACTAGCAATACATTCAATCAGAGCTCAAAAACCGTGGGGAGGATGAGAGGGATAATCATTATACAAAGAAAGGGCGATGATGATCGAGAGATCACAATGGAATGAACATGCATGAGTTGAAATAATGAGGGGGAGAGCCAATTGTTCAATGAAGGAGTAAAGAGGGGACATGTGGGTGCTCACCTTGAGGAGTGCCCCCCTTATTTGATTTTGACCCTGACATCTAATCTGGGGAGAAATCATAGAATAAATTTTGCATTGGCTAGTGATTGGCCTATCTTCATGAGGAGCTTATATTCACATCATTCGTAAATATTATTTTTTTTTTACTTCATAATAAACACAAATTAAAAATAATAGATTTTGGTTTAGCCATATTCCTAAAAGATCATATCCACTTTACATTATTTAACATTATCTAAATGATAGCAAGTTGTATAAAGTTTCAATAATCTCTTAGTTAATATAGCTAGTTTGTTAATATATTTTGGATTTGACATTATTTAAAGATTTATGAAATTGTATAAATTTATTTTTACATTTTCAAAGAAACTTACATAATTTTTTTTTTTTAAAGAGAATTCATAGAAAATTACTTAGAAATCATTTTTTATTTTATTTGTGGTTTTCGTGATTTTTTTTAATTGAATTGACAAAAATAACGGAAGTGTATGGTTAATTTGTAGAGTGCTTTCTTATTGTGGGGAATTTATACTTGTTTTTGGATTAAATAATATTGCGGGGCTTTGTGGACTCTTTGTATTACACCCATATAGACTTTGTAGTATTTTCACATATAAAATTCTAAGCAATCCCATAGAGTAATCGAATAAACCTCGGCATTTAAACAATCCCTATATTGAGTACATAGAATCCAATATTTGAATTCTCAACTTCTCCTTTTTGCTGTCACTCAAAAAAATAAATTTTGTAAATAAATTAATTTGGCATTTAATTTTTAAAATACTAAAAATTTTAAACAAATTTTATTAGAAAAACACCATAAAACATATTTATATTTAAATCATTTTCTTTTACAAAAATTACTTTTTTTTATACAGTTTGAATGAGTTTAATAGTTAAGACCATGTGTTTTCTCTTAAAAAATCACAAATTCAAATCTAAAGGGATAGGATAGAGTATATATATATTCGTAAACTTTACCAATCAAATCCCTAATTTTAAATCCAACTCTATATATCACAGAAAACTCTTCTCAATTTTGAAATATCTTCATAACTAAGAATGCTTAGCATTATTTGAAGAGACAGGCTCTATTAAAATGCTCTTAGTTTTCTTTTGTTTTTGTCTACGGTAAAATATTATTAATAATCAGCAGAGGGCAATGTTTCCATCTCTATGGATATGGCCATACCTCAAACGTGTGTCTGAGTGATACCTGTCAGACTGGCACATGGAATAGTTAGTATTGCATGGTCAAAGTAATTTTAATCTTTCTCAGAAGCAGAACACTATAGATCTGGATTCTTGATTGCCCCCACTTTAAATCAATCTCAAAACCATAACACTGGATGGATCTGGATTCTCGATTTCCCCCTTTTAACAGAGCCAGCCAACAGATGATGAAATCACAGAAGAAAACATGAAGGATGAGTGTCACAATGCAGTCAAAGTGTCTCGGGTGTATACAGTGTATCCACAGAGTAAACGTAAAAACTGAGATTAAACTATGTCATAGCATTCATTCCTCGAAGTTTGGAAATCTAGGGAAGCACAATCTCGAAAATCCCAAACTCTGAGATCACATCTCATCCATGAAATCTTCGTAATGTCATGCCAGCACAGCATATTATATGGATAAACTTTGGGAACATAATGTGGGAATTCTTTTATATAATATGCTTTGCTTGGGATTTGTCGTTCGTCCCCGAGGTGGTGCTGGTGTATTGGGTTGGACTGAAGGGCCAGCCAAAACCAAAACTACTTCTGGTTTATTTCCATTCATGAATTATTGATTTCAGTTCTTCATTGCAGTTCTCTGAAAATTTCAATGTATGTTCTTTTTTTTTCAAATTTAATAGTTGAATGAATTCAGAGGTAAGAGTTTGATTTTTATTTTGTTTTTGGTTGTTGAAGATCGCACCTCTACTCAGCAGATAGAGACCTGATACCGTGGAAGAAGTCCGTTGGGTTGAATAATAGGGAATGCCTGCACAAAATTGCAGGATCAGAATATATAGAATGAGAAGGGAGAGCGTAATAGAATATCAGATTTCTGCAATGGAGTCCGGTTCAATTGAAGGTCATGGCGGTCACAGGACTTTGGTTGTGGGGAAGGAAATTATGTTTAGCCCTCTTATAACGGATGAAGATGGCCACCCACAGCGCACTGGTACTCCAATATATTATAAAACACATTTTTCCTTTTTTTGTTCAGCTACCATTGTTGCACTTATGATTCCTTGGAAAAAGTTTGCACTTATGATGTGTTGACATGGCCAATTATTTTCTAGATTGTTATGTTCTTTTCAAGAATATGATCGTATAGCTTTCTGCTGGATTCTGAGTTGTTATTGACACTTGCTTTTTCTGACTAGATCGGAAAATGAATGTCCAAATTCTAAAATTTCCGAAAATGATCAATGTCCAATTTCTAAAATTTCTAACGTATTTATAACTTTCATAAAAAATGATGGAAAACAATGATTTCTGGGAACTTGTCTGAAAAATAAACACTATCTGAAGAACATATCAGTGATCATATATATATAATTTTCAGGTGATGTTTGGACTGCATCTTCCCACGTGATAACAGCAGTAATTGGGTCCGGCGTGCTATCGTTGGCATGGAGTATGTCTCAGCTGGGTTGGATAGCAGGGCCACTGGTTCTGTTGGCCTTTTCCTTTGTGACCTATTACACCTCCATGTTGCTCGCTGATACGTATCGGTCGCCTGATCCTGTTACTGGGAGGCGCAACTATACGTATACAGATGCCGTCACAGCCATTCTTGGTTAGTTTTTCTTGTTTTTATCCAGAATTCAAATTCTGGCACATGCTTAACCCTGATCTCTGAATTTTGATTTCTTAATGATATCAATTTATTTTTTATTTATACATGATTAGGTGGGAAAAGGGTCTTTCTATGCGGGATTGTACAGTATCTGAATCTGTTGGGTACAACTATTGGATATACCATCACTGCTTCTATAAGCATGGTGTGAGTATCCTTCCTTCCTGTGCCCATAACTGCATCTATAAGTAT
>ML802373.1:92028-119239 GCA_009831015.1 Picea engelmannii
ATATATATATATATATATATATATATATATATATAAAACTTTGACAGGAAATGAAAAATACCTCACGTGTCTCTGTAATATTTCTTCAACATCCAAATGAATGCTCGTCGGACTTGGCTAGTTGGGATTGCATGCGCAAGATTATTCGGTCCAAAAATGAGAAGCATGGGAGAAAACCCCATATATCCCATGGCCCTGGTTATTTTCTACTAGGAACATATACCAGATGCAAGAGAAAACGAATGTGGCGACGTCTTTTCTTTGTATATCAAATTGTTTGGTGCAAAGGTCGATGGGTCCTGCTCTATGGAACCTTCTGGAAACTTGCTTGCGGCCTGTTTGAAGTTTTGTTGGTTCTTGGTTGTATGCTTCATCTGTCAATTTGTATACCGCGGAACTCCAACTGTTGTTTGGAGGACACAAAACAATATAATTGAATTTTTTAGCCAGCTGGCCCGCAAATCCACCTGATAATTTCTATGGCGCTGTGACACAAATGTAGTATGTGCCTTGTTTTAGCAGATCTCCTTGATCGATGAACTTGGTAAAATTATTTTCTTGGAATAATTTGAAATCAACGAATATATACTATGTGAAGTGCAATTGTGCTATCATATCAACAATAGGCCCTTAAAATTCAAATAGGTCGTTGTTTTGGCATTTTTTCTTATTCGATGAACTCGGTAAAATTAATGTCCTAGAATAATTTGAAATCAACAAATATATACTGTGCAGAGTGTAATGTGCTATCATATGAACAAGAGGCCCTTAAAATTCAAATTGGTCTTTGTTATGCTTGCACTGATAGAATTTTAAAAAAACTTTGTTTTGTTTCCTTCATTTTTAAAAAAATAAGCGATTTAACATCCTTTAATAATTTAATGTAATTCAATTGGACAATATCAATATTTAATATTAATAATTTAGTATTTCAAAACAATGTTTTTAGATAAAGTTAGATAGGATTCCCATCCGTAAACAATTGCAATCTTGAACCCACCAGACCTGGAGTCCTGTCTATTTGTATGTCGCAGAATTCTGAGTGTTGTTTGGAGGACATGGGACAATAGAAGTGTAATGTTGAGCCAACCAACTTGCAAGTCCACCTGTCAATTTGTATATCACGGAAGTATAGGTGCTATTTGTAGGACACAGAACAATAGAGGCTCAATTTTGAGCTCGCCAGGCCAAGAACCCGCGATCCATAAAGTGCCTAAGTATGGAATGAGGGATTCGCATATGCTGTATAAAATCTCATGTCCATACTTTATAAAAGTACATTTTTATTATGTATTGCTTGTTTGTCGAAAAAAATTTATATCACTCGCCCGACCAAATTGTACAAACTTTCTTGTCTAATTAAATTCTGCAATATCAATATTTAATATTAATATTTTAGTATTGAAAATAATTTTTTTTAGATCATGTTAGATAGTTGATAGGGATTACTATCCGAAAACAATGGAAAACTTGAACCCGCCAGCCCTCAAGTCCATCTGTCAATTTGTATATCGTGGAACTTTGAGTGCTATTTGGAGGACACAGAACAATGGAAGTGCAATGTTGAGCCAACTAGCCCACAAGTTCGCTTGTCAATTTGTATATCGCGGATATGTGGGTGCTATTTGTAGAGCGCAGAACACTAGAGACCCAATTTTCATCCCGCCAGCCCGAGAACCCGCGATCGAAAAAGTGGCTAAGTATGGAATGGCGGATCCGTACATGCTCTAGAAAAATTTCATGTCCATAGTTTATAAGAGTACATACTTAGTATGTATTACTCATTTTTTGGAAAACTTGTAAGTGCGGAAGTTGGCGGATTCACAACTTCAGATTTCACTTACTTTTATATCACCAGCCCGATCGACTGCTTCCCCATTTGATATTGTTATAAACGAATATAAACTGGTCCAATTCCAATTTTGCTATGAAATCAACACAAGGCCCTTAAAATTCAAATAGCTGGCAAGTCTGCTTGTCAACTTGTATATCGCAGAAATGTGGGTGCTATTTGTAGGGAAGGGAACAACAAAGGCCCAATTTTGAACTCGCTAGCCCAAGAACCCACCATCCAAATAGTGGCTTAAGTATGGAATGAGGGATCCGTACATACTCTATAAAATCTCATGTCCATAGTTTTTAGAAGTACATCTTTAGTATGCATTACTTGTTTCCTCCAAATGGTGTTTAGAAGACACAGAACAATAGAATTGCAATGTTGAGCGACCCAGTCCGTAGGTTCGACTGTCAATTTGTATATCGCGGGACTTTGGGTGCTATTTGTAGGATACGGAGCAATAGAGGCCCAACTTTGAGCCCGCCAAACCTAGAACCCACAATCGAAAAAGTGGCCAAGTATGGAATGCAGGATCCGTACAAGCTCTATAAAAACCTCATGTCCATACCTTGTAAGAGTTCATACTTAGTATGTATTACTCATTTTTCAGAAAACTTCTACTTGCGGAAGTTGGCGGATTCATGACTTCAGGTTTCAATTTCTTTTAGATCACTAGCCTGCCCGACCGCTTATCTTTTTGATATTGTAAGAAACGAATATAAATTGGCCCAAGTCCAATTGTGCTATTACATCAACATGAGGCCCTTAAAATTGAAATAGTCTGCAAATCCTCTTGTCAATTTGTATATCACATAACTCTGGGTGCTATTTGTAGGGCACGGAACAACAAAGGCCCAATTTTGATCCTGCCAACCCGAGAACCCGCGATCCAAAAAGTGACCAAGTATGGAATGAGGGTTGCATGCATGCTCTATAAAATCCCATGCCCATACTTTATAAAATTACATATTTGGTATGCATAACTCGTCTCTTGCAAAATTTTGTAGGTGCATAACTTGACAAATACATGTGTTCAGATTTCCACCCATTTTTATATCAGCAGCCCGACCGACCTCTTGCTCGTTTCATATTATACAAAAATTTTGGAACGCAAGTTTCCAAATACGCAGGTTTTTCTTTCAAATAAGATATTTCACATCATTTTATAATTTTATGTAATTAAATTGTACAATATCAATATTTAATATTAATACTTTAGTTTTGAAAATAATGTTTTTTTGGTAGTGTTACATAGTTCATAGGGATCACCATTCGTAAACAATCGCAAGGTTGGGCCTGCCAGACTTGGAGTCCATCTGTGAATTTGTATATGACAGAACTCTGAGTGCTATTTGAAGGACACAAAATAATAGAAATGCAATGTTGACCAAGCTAGCCCACAAGTCCGCCTGTCAATTTGTATATCGCGGAACGCTTGGGTGCTATTTGTAGCTAACGAAACAATAGAGGCCCAGTTTTGAGCCTGCAAGTCCGCCTGCCAATTTGTATATCGCGGAACGCTTGGGTGCTATTTGTAGCTAACGGAACAATAGAGGCTCAGTTTTGAGCCCGCCAGCCCGAGTACCCACGATCCAAAGATTGGCTTAAGTATGGAATGCAAGAACAGTACATGCTCTATAAAATCTCTTGTTCGTACTTTCTAAAATTAGATTTTATGTATTGCTTGTTTTTTTTGGAAAATTTCTTGGTAAGGAAGTTGGCGGATTCACGTATTCAGATTTCACTTACTTTTATATCACCAGCCCGACCGATCGACTGCTTCCCTGTTTCATATTGTACAAACTTCCTTGTCTAATTAAATTGTACAATATCAATATTTAATATTAATAATTTTGTATTCAAAGTAATATCTTTAGATAATGTCCAATAGTTAATAGGGATTAGCATTCGTAAACAATCGCAGTCTCGAGGCCGCCAACCCTGGAGTCCGTCTGTCAATTTGTATATCACGGAACTCTGAGTATTGTTTGTATGAAACAAAACAAAATGAGTGCAATTTTGAGCGAGCCACCCTGTAGGTCCGCTGACCAATTTGTATATCGTGGAATTCTAAATGCTATTTATAAGCCATGGAACAATGGATTCCCAATTTAGAGCCTTCCATCTGAGAACCCGCGATCCAGAAAGTGGCTAAGTATGGAATGTGGGTTCCATACATGCTCTATAACATCTCATGTTCATACTTTATAATACATATTTAGTGCATATTACTCATTTTTCCGAAAATTTATAGTTTCTCTTTTCTCTTTGCTTTTCCTTTTTGAAACACGGGTTCCTGCATAGGCAGGTTTAACATTGCATTTCCATTGTTCCACCGCCTGCAACTAGCATCCGAACTTCCGCGATTCACAAATTTGCAAACAAAACCCCTTCATCTTGTATGATTTCACTTTCTGTTTACTTGGTCCTTTTTCCCAATGTCTCATCCTTTTATATACAGAACCCGAGGTTCAACAATATACAAATTTCCCTCTCGTCATTGTGCTTCTGCTGTTCCCCTACGTAGAAACAACAATCGAAATTTCATGACATACAAATTGACGGTCGATATCTTTCACTCAGATGCAATATGACCCTTAGCCCTTCACGTCTCCTGGGTATATCTTTTGCCTTTTTTCTTTTGTAGCCCGCTCGACCGATTTCCATACTTAGGTATTTCTTGGAATCAGTTTCGCGGGTTGGCTGGTGCACGGAATGTACAATGGTTCGTCATAATTCACCATCACCGCTACCTTCCTAATTGTTTCCATATATGTAATAAATAAGCTTTAATGCTAATACTTCAACCTGTAGGAACCGTTAAGATTGTCATTAATGTCCGGAAGTTCGGAGAAGATTTGTCATTACTATGAATTAAACTAATATTTGTGCACAAGTATGTTATCATTTCCAAGTATTCATTTCAAACATGATGCAATTTGTTTTTTGTGTGTCGGTGGGTTGGCGCTTTTAAGAAATTTCTAATTCTTAATCTCTCTTCGCCGTCACCGCGACCTTCCCACTTTTTTCTAATTATGCAATTAGTGAGCTGTAATGGTGACAGTTCATTCCGCACGAACCCTGGAGATTGTCATTGATCAATGAAAGGATCGAGGAGATATTCCATTGATACACATTAAACCATAATTTGCGGAGGGTTATATTATCCCTCCCTGATTTTCATTTCAAGCATCGTCTCAAGCAAACAAAAATTCTTGTTAAGTTGTGGTAGCAGTTATGTCCAGATACAGTAAACACATTGGGGCATAATGGCCAGAGGTTCCACTATTCCAGGGCATATTCTTACTACTCATCTCCCTCTGCCTAGGAGAAAAAAAGGAGATGGTCCCTTGGTACAATGAGAGATATATTTCAAGACAAAGAATTCCAAGGAAACCTTGCCTACTCAGAGAACCATCCCAATTTCATTCATGGTTGTCGCAGAGGTTGATTTCATGTATCTGAGCCGGAAGAAGATGATCTGATGGGCGATGATACAACAATGGATGATGGCAATGCAAAGACTCTTCCCACTCCTGTGCCCAAATTGAAATCAACCATAACAGAAAGAACTTCCCGGCTCGATGATGGCGTTCCTAACAACACCAAAAGGAGTTTCAGAAAAGAAACTGACGCTAAACGCAATAGCCGCTTTGCAGCGTGAAAGTAGGAATTCCAGAGTTCCAAATTAGTCCATTCTGGGCAGAAAAGTTTCATTGTAAAGTAGTGATATGGTGATGATCCCAGAGATATATTTCAAGACAAAAAATTATTCTCTTGAAGGCCTAGTGTCATGTTCTCTGGATATACAAATAACATTTTCGGGAATCAGTTCCAAAACTCTCACTGCTGCAAAGCATTTTTCTACTAGTCATCTCCTTCCACCCAGAATGGACTAATTTGGGACTCTGAAATTGCACGTGCAACCTGTGCTCCTGAATGTTTTTTGACTATGCAGAGTCAATTTCAGTTAAGGGCTATTCCATTTTACCTACAATGTTTTTTGTATTCTTCCTCACGGGAAGCTTCTGAAAACTATCAATTTTAGCACAGGATGATTCATTGAGGAGAAAACTGCGAGGATCTTGCATATTGCGGATCCCTTGCCTGTGTTTGTGGCAGACACGCTCAATGTTTTGGCCCGAAGAACTGGGTCCAATTTCTAAGTATAGATGTACAATACCCAATGTTTTTCTTATTTTTTAAATGGATTTGCTATTAAAAAAAATTGGCTTGGACTCTTCGTTGTTGCTTCTTTTCTGGATTTAACACATGTTCTCATTGGCATGGTTCAATGCTCTCGTACTTCTTCGATATTGTGTTTACTTAGGTTATTTTTTCTAAGATGGAACATCTAAAAATTATATGAAAATGTACTGTGTCAATCCACCAACCTTTTATGCAAACAAAAAATAGATTATACAGTTTCAAACCAACGTTCAATTCTATTCGTAATGCAGATAGAACATAGCAATACCAATGTACAATCCTGCAACAAAATCGTTATTCTTGTTTCTAGACATGAAATTATTAAGTTTTAATGCTAACAACCTTTAATGCAAGAAGTTTAATACTTAAGTTAATATGTTGCAGTCATGGAAGAATGTATGAAGAACAAAGTTACAACCACACGTTCCAATAAAATCTAATCTTGAACAAAGCATTTGATGGAAATTAGTAGAAAATGAAGTTTAATATTTAAGTTAATATGTTACAATCATGGAAGAATGTATCAAGAACATACTTACATGCACAGGTTGCAATAAAATCTAATCTTCAACAATGCATTTGCTGACAATTGGCAGAAAATGATGGTTTTGCAACAATTGGTAGAAAGTTGAAGTACATGTGGTTTCCATGCATAATATAGTATTCCCGAATTAGTTTTTCCCGAAATTTATCAAAAATTATTAACATTTAAAAGGTTCCTGGACACAAAAAATTTAACATTCCCGAAGTAGTTTTCTTTACATACGTTTTACATATGTTCGTGGACAAAAACACAAAAAAATAGTAGTAACTTTTGTTACATAGTTTCGTGGACACAAACCCAAAAAAAATAGCATTCCCGAATTAGTTTTTTTTAAAACAAGGGCTCCTCGACACAATAGAAATTGAAATTTATCAAATTATAGGTTCCTCGACAACATAAATTATACATACCAAATATGTAATTTTATAAAGTAGATATTTACTTTTATACATATGAAATATGTACTTTTATAAAGTATGGAGATAAGATTTTATAGAGCATGCACAAAGCCCTCATTCCATACTTAGCCAGTTTTTGGATCGCGGGTTCTCGGGCTTGCGGGATGAAAATTGGGCTTATGTTGTTCTATGCCCTACAAATAACACCCAGAGTTCCGCGATATACAAATTGACAATCAAACTTGCAGACTATTTGAATTTTAAGGGCCTCGTGTCCAAAAAATTTAGCATTCCTGAATTAGTTTTCTTTACATACGTTTTACATATGCTTGTGGAAAAAAACACAAAAAAATAGTAGTAACTTCTGTTACATAGGTTGGTGGACAAAAGCACAAAAAAATTAGCATTGCACGGCTTGGCGGATTCACGCATTTCCAACGAGCACTTCCCCTTTCTTTAAATTGATCCTCTATTGTTCCATGTTCTACAACTAGCACCCAGAGTTCCACCATATACAAATTGACAGGTGGACTTGTGCGGTGGTTGGGTCAGCATTGCACTTCTACTTTTTCGTGACCTCCAAACATCATTCGGAGCTCCGCGATATACAAATTGATAGATGGGCTCCAGGGCTGGTGGGCTCAAGATTTCCTTTGTTTACGGATGGAAAAGTGGTAAAACGAGCCATGCCACATTTGCGCCACAAAAGCTATATTAAAGGGAAAATAAATTCCTCTATAGTTTCGTGTCTTGAAAACAACACCCATAGTTCCGCACTATACAAATTGACAGCCGGACTTGCTGGCTGCCTGACTAATAAAATGCCTCGAAGTTGCGCAATATACAAATTGACAGACAAAGCATGCAAGAATAACCAAGTAAACTCGCGGATCATATTCCTGGTCATTGTTTTCTATTCCTGCCAACTTCATAATTCTTTCCAAGTATATATCTTGCCACGAAAATGGGATATATGTTACAGATTTGAATATATTGTTCCTTGTTTTCCGTCTTCTATACTTGGCTAAATATCAGTTTCTCTTTTCCCTGAACTTTATCTTTTTCGTCACTTATTTGTTTTTTCGAAAATGTATGGCTGCGCGCGTGGGCGGTCTTGCGGGTTCACACTTGCACTTGTGGTCTTTTATTGTGACATCGACCGACCGCTTCCCCATTCCATTCCCAGACACTTCTCTGACTACGAATTCCCAGTAGGCGGGCTCTAGATTGGACTTTTGTTGTTCCATGGCCTGCAAAAAATACCTTCACTTCCGCAATATACAAATTTACAACCGGACTCAGATCATACCCTCTTCCATATTACGGTCCACCTATCATGCCCTCTTCCGTGGTATACATTTTGCACTGAAAACTTCTGAGAAATACAATTTAACCATCGGGTCCTCGCGTCTTTTTTGGAACTATTGTCACCCCATTTTGAAGCCTGCCTGTTCGCTTTCCATACTTCTCCATTTCTTCAAATTTCTTTGGCAGATCATTGGTTTGGTGGGTTGAAGAAATATTCAGTTCGTAGTTGTTGTTTCCTATGCTCGCGCCCCTTTGCAATTAGCAATTTTGAATTATATATAAGATCTTATTTCTAGCCATGCAATTAGCAATTTCCCTATTCCATATTTAGCCACTTTGCCAGAATTTTGCAAATATACAAACCGGCTGTTGAACTGCCCCATCATGATCTCTTTTGTTTTAAACATTTTGCAGTAAAAAATTCCGATACCTAAAATTTGACTATGGAACACTCGCTTGTCCTGAGTATCCCCGTAACCCTTTTTTGAATCCCACCCAACCACGTTTCAGAATTTTCCATTCTTTCCTTGCTCTCCACCATCTCCGTCACCTTCGCACTTGTCTATAATAAAAGAAAAAAAAATAGTTATATACACACACACATCTTGTTTCTAAATATGCAATTACTGACATTTAATTCTAACTATTCATCATGCAAGAACCATATAAATTGTTATTGATGGGTGAAAGGCTCGAGGAGATCTCCTATTGATGCACATTAAACCAAGATTTGCGGGGGGTTATATTATCCTTTCCGAGTGTTGATTACAAAATCATGAAATGTCATCCGCACATCATGGCCTCCACATGTTCATGAAACCTCGAATCCTTAATTGCTCTTCATCATACCCGCCACCTTTACATTTCTAAATATGTAATAAGTAATATTTACTGCTAGCAATTCATAATGCACCACTCATATAGGTTGTCATTAATCAATGAAAGGCTCGAGGAGATTTCCCATTCTTAAGAATTTAACCAAGATTTAGCGGAGAGTTACATTATCATCTCTAACTGTTCATTTAAACCATCATCTGGAGAAAACCAACGTTCTCATAAACCTATGGCATCAGTTCGACAACAGTTCTGTGGAGATACAGTGAACATATTTGGGCACGAGGAAAATAACTTCCAGTGGTCCAGGGAATATTCTTATTACTCAACCTCTGTTGTAGAGAACCAAGTAATTTTGACCTATGGGATTTCTCATGCAGGCTGTGTCCTTGAGGTTTTTGACTGTAAGGACCTGGTCTCTTAGTGCGTCGATAAATTTATTTCAAACAAAAGAATTATTCCATTGCGGGACCGCTCTTCTATTTCTTTGTCACCTCAGGTCTTCTGCCAGATGCTAAGATTGTCGGAGCCAACATTGACATTCAGAGGAGAAGATTTCAAACAATTCCTAGCAAAGCATAATAATGGGTTGGACCTCTTGCCCCATTTTTTGGAAAACCTGCTTCTAGTTCCTGAAGATATTACAAGCTTCCAGGTTAGTTCATTTAGAAATCCATTTCACAAAATTGCCTGGATGTTTACAAGAATAATGGGACAAGAGTCCACAACAACTATTTTATGGATGGCTCTTTATATTTTGTATATTTTGTATTTCACAATCAATGAACAAGCCATTTTTGATTGGGGAAGGTTAATTTCCCATGAAATATGTTCCTAATTTTCAAGCTTCAAAAGGGAAAAGAAATTTTATATGTCGTCCTATTTAGTTTTTGCAATAGCACATTCCTGTCGGTTTCCACAACTGTCTTTGTCCAAGAATGTCAACTACGAATCCCACCCAGTAACGTTCTGGTACTAGGCCTTGTGGAAGCACAAGGCTTCCCTACTATTTTTATGAGGTTTTTAATGTCTTCGTACTTGTTTTAAAAAAAAAATTGTTAGAAGAAGATTCTCCCCGCATATCTGAACAGGAAACCAATTTTTTGGACAAGAAGGGGACACTCAAACATTTGGATAATTACACTGTCATAAGAATTTTTGGGTCCATGGAAAAACCTGCTCTCCTTCCATGTCACATTACAGACACAATGTTTGTTGCAGAAGTAGCATGGCAATACAACTACTGGTTCCATCTGTTGCAAAGGAAGAAAAAAAAATAGTTCATTCCTTTGCCTTGGAAAGTAGGGGAGTTCGTGTTGAAAAACGTCAAAAAAATTGACTAATTCGCAACACATTCTAGTATCCCCAACCTGAGATATGATGAAATCATAACAGGTTTCGACCCCTATAATATTTTTCAACAACATTTTCGAACACTTGGCCTCGACGATTGTTTTTTAAAAAAACACCTGCCCGAAAATAGAGACAGTGGTGGCAACGGTCCTGCCTTTGATGTCGACGACGTAGACACAGTGCAAAGATGCACTAAATTGTACATGCAATAGGGGAAAGGCCCTGGTGACAAGAGTGTTCAATCAACAAATAGCACTCCAAAAAGTACGACATCCTGGAGCATAACTCCAATGGCCCACCACAACAACAAAGAAACTTAGAGTTCTTCAAACGAAGGAGGAGATAACGACCCTCCTCACTCTAAAATTGATAGTTCTCACAAGCTTCCAGTAGAGAAGAAGAGAAAAAAAAATGTGGGGCAGGAAGAAGAGCCGAAAATTCAGAGTGAGAACATGGAACTTGACACTTATCTAGATAGCATGCTCTGCTTCCTTGATCACCGTAAAGACGCCATCCACCATAGCTGTCCAATGGACATATCCGTTACCCAAAATTTTGATGAAGATGAATCCTTCGTGTTCCAGAGCATTGTCTTTGATAATGTTAGCGCTCTGTAATTTGCCCAAGGCCGTGATGGAAGTCACAGAGGCAACATCAAAACCACTTCGAGTCTTGGATCTAGCCCTCCAAGACTCAGAGATGGATCTATCTATTCGCTTTAACTTGGTTTGTATGGAATAGATGTTAGGCTAGCTATGAAAGTATGGGGTTGGGGTTTTTTGAAATATTTAGATGAGGGTTTGGTTGACAACGGAGGAAAAGTCCATTGGGCAGAATGGAGTCAACAAGTTAAAATTGATGAATGAATAAATAACTAAGAACATTGGTAACCAGGCAAGGCAACCATGACAGTGGATCTCAATATTTTGTAATATGGAAAAGAAGAATGGGTTAAGAATCATCTCATATGCAGAGCAGCGTTCATATGAATTCTACATTCAATTTGCAGAAGAGAACATAAACATTGCTTTAAGCCAAATCAGGGTGTACAAGACAAATCCTGATTATATTTTTCTTATAAACAATGATGGAAGAAAACAATATGAGAAAAACATGAAAATGACAGTTTACATCAGAAAACTTCACCATGAATCATGACACAAGAATCTGGATATCCAGTGTCTTAATATTCATTCCAAATCACTTCAACTCGTTGATCATCTTGACAAAACAGAAAGTGTTTCTAGATTATCTTCCCCTCTCTGGTACCTCTAGGTCGAACCTCATTACCTTAAAATATTTTGAATAAATAGGGAATATACCCCAACGATTCGTGTCAGTTATATTTAACCACCTCAGCCAAAAATAGCCATGAATCCCCCAAAATCTGGAATTGCCTGCCATGAAAGATGGGCCTAATTTCTGTGAAAAAGGGGTCCGAATAGACATTGTTTTCTCTTCAATGCTAACACCTGGGCAAAAAATGAAGGAGGTTATTGTATATGGGCATGCTTTGGACAAAAAAATCCTTCGGTTTCACCAAATTCGCCTCCATCTGGCCGTAACAGCTCCTGCAAGATCGGAACTGTAATAGAAAAATCGAAAATCCGAAAAAAGAGGCTGAAAGAAAGCTTCGATTCTCCCTGCTCATGGCACTAGTGAAAAAAATAAGAGAGGTTTTTGTTCTTCATCCCGTTACAAAGAAAATCTCTCCCGGTTTTTAAAAATTCGAATTATTCTGCCTGAAAAATGCTTTGAAAGTTGACTGGTCAAAATGCTGCGAAAGCGGTTTTTTCGGGGGTAGAGTGGTATTCTGGACCCCCCTCTGAGGTGGTGTTGGCAGCCATATTAATCTCTATCTTTTTTTTTTACAAGCTGCCTACACAGGATTTTTAAACCCTCATTACTCATCACAACTTTTTAAACGACATCATTATCCTTCGCTTTTTGCATACCTACTTTTCGTTTTCGTTTTCACGACTGCAAGCGTGAAAACCCACAGTTGAAATTCATGTTGATTACATCAAAAGTTTAATGTTCATTTGCTTTATCATAAACCTAATTGTTTGCATGGTTATAACTCCTTGACCTCAAACACACCATTGGTTACATATGTATCAAAAAAAAAAAAAAACACCCATTTATGCATTTGGCTATTGTTAATATGGTGTTGATTTATAAATCTTTGACACAATGGTTTGTTTGACACATTGATTTTTGGGTCAAATGGTGGGTATGAAATGGTTCATTTAACATGTTGATCAAATTTCTTTTGGATATGCACTGTTATGATTTGAATGTACCATTACACCAAGGCGTTGTTCCAAGTACAACCCAATATGATGTTCTTGCATGGCCTCGATTTACACCACTATCCTCGCCGGCATAGCATTAATGCTCTGCCCTTGCATTTCGAGTTGCCTTTGCGTTGTGTTGGGGAAGCTTCGGGAAAATGGTTATGTTTCAATCCTGTCAAACCCTATCATCGAATACCCTGTTGATTTTGTGCTATTAGCCATGGCTCCTGTAGTCAGAATTGAACCCAACAGTGTCCAAACTTTGTTGTTGTTTGATAATGCCCGAGAGGACTTAGAGAAGAATGGTTGGTGGGTCTTTTTTGAGAAGTTCGAGGGTTTTAACTTGCCAGTTTCTCAACAATTCGCGCTAACGTTTGATGGTTGCAGATCCAAAATTGGAGACGTCCAGCTTGAGTTAAAAGAAGATTTCATTAGCTCAGCCACTGGTCTGCCAACCGTGGGACAAAAATGGTTTAAAAACTCAAAGGTTGACGAAGTTCCCTGGTCACTGTTGTTTACCTCAAGGAAGATTAAAAACTGCGACAAAGTTATGCCCGTTACAGCTCTAAAACCTAGATGGCACAATTTGTTAGCTATTGTCAAGCAGTTCGTTACCTGTGAGGGTAGATATAGTTTGGTTTTCTTATACCACTTGCGGTTTCTCATGAGTTTTATCGATTTTCCCTTAAACATGCCATATTTTCTCCTTTAGAGTTTATACAAAATGGCTAAGCATTTCAAAAGGGAGAAAGCCAACTCCAACCTCTTCCACCACTGTTTAATTAAAATTATTATGGTTCATCAGTTGAAGTTGAATGGCGATTATTGGGACACTTTCCTGTTAAGCAATGGTTTTTCTCGTCCTGAAATAGGACAAGTTGACAAGTTCGTTGTCACATAAGCCCTTGTCAGGCCTGTCGTTCCCCCTTCTTTGATCCTGCCCTCGGTGGAACCCTCGATCTACCCAGACACTACCTGACCCGACACCCTGCCTGATTCATATCCAAAAGATGGTGGTAAGACTGTTAAAAAGTCTGCAAAGAAAATGTGTAAAGGTAACAGTGATATCAATTACAAGGGTAAAAAGGTTGTGCGCTAGGTTTCACGATGTGCTCGTAATAAGCCTAAAGAAAACACAGACCAAAAACCAATTCTTTTAAGTGAAGATTTTGACTTCGAAATCGAACGGTTTCTAACCGAAGAGTATCCATACTCACACGGACTTTGCTCAATTAAGCCCTACGATTATATGACGAACCTCCCACCATGTCTTAGAAACAACCCTAACTTCCCTGGGATCAAACTCGATAGAGAACCTACAGGTCAAATAAGAAGTTCCTCACCTATGAATACATAGCCTATTCGGCCACAGTGCAACGAATGTCAGTCGTGGCTCGACTGGTATTACAGAGACGTCCCTTTGCTCCAATCTCGGATCAAGTCCTTGGAGGACCGAGTGAATGTGCTAACTAAGGAAAATGACAGATTGAAAATTGTAGCTCAAGCTAATGATAAAAGACAGAAGACCACAGGCTCTGTTGTCTTTAAAAACATGGAGGCGGCCACTGCCATTGTGAATTCGAAAATAGCTTGATTAAAACGAATCCCTGAATCCGAGGTATGGTATTTTAAAAGTAATTTTTAGATGATTTTGTTTTTGTTTTGAATTAGAATACAAGATTTGTTTGCTCAAATTGCATCTATTTCTGTTTTGATTGGTTTGATACAACACAATTCTGGTTATAATAATAACTAGCTACATAATCGTGAGATTCTGTAGCTAGTTACTAAAATTTGAATTCTTTGATTTTACTACTAAAATGCAATCTGAAATCATGTATTATTGTGCATTTCCAGGTACATACGATTTCTATAAGAGATTGGATCACTAGTGGCATCTCTGAACATGCTATTTCTTTACATGGTTTTAGATTATGCTGTTAGTTTTGGATAACAATGGGAATTTGGGAGATTGTATTCCCCACAATTTTTGGAACAAATTTGATAATTTCCACAGGAAATGTTTTGATCTTGTGGCCTTTATAAATGTATTATTTTGTAAACGAAGACCCATCACTGCCTGGGAGCAAAAACTATGGATTTGTGATTATCAGACGTGAATGAAAGTGGATATTTGCACAGCTTTAGCTTCAATATATCATATTTTTGTTCAAGTTTTGCTCATTTCGATTTGCAATCAAATTTTGACTACTTTAGATATCATAATTTGTTACAGGTTGATGTGATGAGATTTATATAGTGTCCATGTTTTATGTCTCTCATTTTATATACAACAATTAATCTGTTCACATATGATGATTAGAAGTTTGACCTTCTTTATTCAATGAGCAGTTATATGCAAATTTTCATAGTCAGATTTATCTTAATATGATCATTTGTCAAATTATAAATTGTTGTTGCTACATATATTACTTGTTCTGTCATTAGCATTCAAAGCGTTACTGCTTCGCGTTTACGAGAAGCATTGGGAAAATCTGGTGTGGGTTGGCCTCATCAAACAACAAACGTAGATGCTATGCGCAGGACACATAGTATATGTGATTACGGGTTAGTTTGCTAGTAGCATTCTATTAGTTTAATTAATATAAGAATTTCCTGTAGTTTAGATACATTGTATAGATTGCTATTTTTATTTCTCAACTAGATAGTTGTCATTTCATTTCTTGTTTATAAAAGTTATAAAATAAAAATAAAAAAAATACTGAACAATAGCTTTGTTGTCAATTCATATATGATTTTCGCAGATTTCGATCAAAAATTGCATTTTGTGAATACTGTACATAAATTAGAGATATAAATATATCGATACACTGTACATTTAATAAGTAGAACTACTATTCTATTAGTTAGTAAACTGTGAATATATTTTAGACTTGTATATAGTTTTCAACAGTTGTTTTTCATTTAGTTAGTTTCTTTAGTTTTTGTTTTTTCACTTTCGTAGGACTTAGATCGGCTAACGGAGCCGCTAAACCCGTCAGAGTGGATTAATCCAAACAGATTGGGTTATTTAGACAACCCCGGACCAGATTCACTCCTCCAGCTGATGAGTGGTCAATTTCGTCCGTCAACAAATGGCGCTAGAAGGAGGCCTTGAAAATTATTAATGGCACGAGGCGTTCGTAAGACTCCTCCACCACCCACCCACTCACCTATAGTGACAAGAAGTCATTTAAATGACAACATTGTCCCTCAAAATAGAAACCACATCAAACGACGATCTACGGATCACAATTGAACCAGTAACTCCAAATCCTACAGGTGGTGACGTACAAGAGATTGTCCGTCAATCTCTCGTAATAACACACAGTGCCTTCACCCATTTAAGACAACCAAACCGACCTTTGATCCAACCATTAGATTTCTCTGATATCAGAGAACAAATTGGAGGCACAAACCTCACTTTAAACCCTACATATCCAATCCTCACTCCTGCGGCAGGAGGATCCGGTATACCACCCTCACCACCTCCTTCATCCCCTTCTTCTTCTGGAGAAGAATCCTTTGACGAAGGTAGTTCCTCATCCCAGTCTTCGACACCACCCACACCAATGGCCAACCAGAACAATCCTGCCAGACCCTGGCTCGACCAAGATGCAGTGGTTGTACCCAGGCCTCAACATTCCTTACCCAAACACCTGGAGAAGTGGCTCCCTAAATTTGACCTGGACTCTAAACAGATTGCCGAAGATCACATCAAAAATTTTATGTTAGCTATTAGACTCCGTAATGTCGAGCACAAAGATGTAGTCTATAGATTGTTTCCCTACACCTTTGAGGGAAATGCCTCTACCTAGTACTTTGCCCAACAACCCCATACCATCGTGTCATGGGAGAAGTTTGAATCATGTTTTATTGAGAAGTTTGGAGACGACAAGTCCCCAGAAGTTCTAGTCGTGGAGCTTTCTAGTTTAAGAATGAACCCCAAAGAGAAAATCAAATACTTTAACAAAAGATTCTTAACACTAAAGAACCAAATCCCTACGGATTCGATGCCTACTGAGAATCTTATCATAGCATATTATACGAAAGCCTTACATCAAAGTATAGACATTTGGGTAAAGAGATCTAAGAAAGCCACGTTGTTAGAGGCCTTCGAAGAGGCCAGTCAGATCGAAAAAGACATCCTCAGCTTAAAAGACACTACTAGCAACGAAATAGAGACTAGTTCATCTTCCAAAAAGAAAATCGAAATCCTCCCTAGACCTGCCCAAAACAAAACACAACCGGAAAGCTCTGATCTAGAAAACTTACAAAAAGTCGTTCAAAAACTGTCAAATCAAGTTATAGATTTGAAAAGGACGGATGAAGAAGCTTCTTCGAGCAAAGGGCCTTATAAAACCCCGTTTAGGAAGCCTTTTCCCACCAACCGACCTAATTCAAATACCGAAGGCTTAAATCTAGAAAGCCTGCAATTCACTATTCAAATGATTCTAGAAGCATAGGATAACTTGATGCCTCCTGAGATCCCTGAGGAAGTAGCTGAACAAGAGACAGTAGAAGAAGATGAATCCTCTCTGAACATTTTTGGACACTTCTCGGATAGCATTTTTCAAGCTAATTTCAAGACAGTACATCCTTACAATACTAGGAGTAAGACAACAAACAAACCTTCTTCTGAAAACACTATGAATTTAGCCCCAAAACAATCTAAAACAACTAAGACTAAACATAATTATGCCAACCCAAGCTTAGATTATGATTTAGTTGAAGATCGAAAAAAGTTAAGGGCTAACATTTATGTTTATGAATTATTAAAATTCTCGTTTCTGCTACAAAAAATGTTACAGAATATCGCAGAGAACAGTAAAAATGGCTATCCAAGCAGTAACAAAGGTTTTCAGAACAACCCAAAAGTTCCTTAGAAGGCCTCCGCTAAGAATACTTCTGATCCTCATGAGAAAAGAGACCTTCTTGTAAATAATGTAAAAAATGTAGATAAATTAGTTTTAGAGGCTGTGGGTAAAAGGCAACAAGCTTCCACCATTAGTACTCGCAGAAATGTCCCTCCATTTTTGTTAACTTTTGAAATCTTCAATAGGAACGTACACAATTGTATGGTAGATTCAAGAGCATCATTCAACGTAATGCCGTGGCCTGTGTGTCAGAAGATTAATGCTGAAGTTCAACCATCCACCTTAAAGATCATCCAACTTGATCGAACTAGTGTTAAAGTTATAGGAAAATTAAGGAATGTGCTTATAAGATTATCATCTAACCCCAAAGTTCATCAAGTAATTGATATTATTGTTGTAGATATTCCATAAGTTTATGGTTTTTTTTTAAGCAGAGACTGGTCAGAACAGCTACACGACTATTTCGCGACAGATTGGTCTCACTTGTGGCTGCCTGAGAATGGAAATCCCAACAGAATCAAAGTAAATCATGAACGTTACCTAAAGTTCACAGTGACATATTTAAATGATCCCAATGAACCATTTACACCTTCTGTCGATTCACCCGAAATACAAGAGATGGATACCTTTTTCGACATATTCATGGTCGAAATTTACGCTATCACTAACCCGGAGCAGCAGTCGGAAATTGTGACATATATGCAGCTAGCAGCTTCCACCCAATGGTCACATGCACCCGAAAAAAATCAAATATGGTCTCTTTACTTTGACGGGTCAAAATCCAAGGAAGGAGCTGGTGCGGGCTGCGTGATTATTGATCCAGTAGGTAACAAAGCCCTGATTGCATGCAGGTTAGAGTTTGAATGTACAAACAACACAGCAGAATATGAGGCTTTATTGCAAGGCCTCAAGAAAGCATTATATATGAACGTTCAAAATTTGACTATCTTTGGCAATTCGGAAATCGTGGTTAGACAGGTAAAAAATTATATCCACTGTTTATCTCTGCATCTTAAAAGCTACCAATCTGAGGTATGGAATTTGATGAATAAGTTTTCTTCTTTTAACATAAATTATATTCCTAGATTGAATAATTCAGAATCCAATTTGTTAGCTAATGTAGCTTCGAAACTCTTTCCTGCAGAAGGCTTGTCCTTGAATGCATTCTCCGTCGAACTGTTGTTCAGGCCATCCGTCCCCGACAACATCACGAATTGGAGAGTCTTCGACGACGATCAACAAATTATTAGTTTCCTGCATATGTAAGAAACTTTCCAAGGCACAGTGATCAACGAATGTACTCATGACGAGAATCTTCGTGACTTCACGGTAATACCAGATCCGAGATCTCCTGAATCTTTATCGGACATGGTAAATTCTATCCCTAAATCTGTAGTTAGATTAGAAAAATTTTATGATCTTCAAGACAAATTCAAAAAATCAGTGAACTGTAAAACGAATAGTTCCTCTTTAATGTATGAAAAAGTAAACTTGGGAACTAAAGACAATCCACAGTGCATTAATTTAGGGGTGGGGTGTTCTGAATAAGAGAAAGCGGCGTTTATTAAATTGTTTAAAGAATTCAAAGATGTTTTTGCTTGGACGTACGACGACCTAAAAACCTTTGATCCTAACATCATACAACACGTCATTCCTATGAAACCTCAAACCTTACCATTTCAACAAAAGTTAAGAAAAATGCACCCAAAACTCAAACCGACTGTCAAAAAGGAATTAAATAAACTCCTGAACACTAAGATAATCTTCCCAGTTAGGCACACACAATGGGTCTCTAATCTTGTCCCTGTCCGGAAAAAGAATGGTGAAATCCGACTATGCGTCGATTTCCGAAATCTTAATCGAGCGTCTGATAAAGACAACTACCCTGTCCCACCCATGGAGCAGATCCTTCAATAGGTATCTGGTTCTGAAAGATTATCCTTATTGGATGGTTTTTCAGGGTATAACCAAGTCTTGATGTCTGCTCCAGACCAACTTAAAACTACCTTCCGCACTCCATGGGGTACCTACACTTATAGGAAAATGCCCTTTGGACTCATTAATGTTGGTGCCACTTTCCAGAGAGTGATGGATATAGCTTTTCGAGGCTTAATCAATCAATTTGTTGTAGTTTACCTGGATGATGTTATTGTATTCTCGAAAAACAAAGCTGATCATCTAGCTCATTTAAGATCCGTTCTACAGCAATGTTGTAAGTACGACATTTCCTTGAATCCTAAAAAATCTATCTTCGCAGTAGAACAAGGTAAGCTCTTAGGATTTATTGTATCAAGCGAAGGGATGATTATCGACCCTGAAAGGACTCAATTCATCTCGAAACTCCCCCCTCCCTCGTCAAAAAAGTCTATGCAATCTTTCTTAGGCCAGATAAACTTTGTCAGGAGATTCATCCCCATTTTTTCAGAAATGGTGAGACCTTTACAAAACTTATTAAAAAAGGACATACAATACCATTGGGGACCCTTAGAAAACCAAGCTTTTAATTCAATAAAAAAGGCCATAATAGATGCTCCTTCTCTAATGAGTCCCGACTTTTCGCAAGACTTCACTCTCTATACATTTGCTTCTAACCGCTCCTACGTTGTTGTCCTAACTCAAAAGAACGCTGAAAACAATGAAGTCCCAATTGCCTTTATGAGCTCGGCCTTCAAAGGTGCATAACTTAATTACCCAGCAGTAGATCAGCAAGCCTATGTTGTTTTTAAAGAAGTTAAGCACTTCCGATCTTATCTTTTGAAATCTAGGACGAAAATTATCGTCCCTTACCCAGCCGTCAGAAATCTATTAGTACAGAAAGAACTAGGCGAAAAGAGGGCGAACTGGGTCACCTCCTTACAAGAGTATGACATAGAAATCACCCCAGCACAAATAGTGAGAGGTCAAGGGCTATGCAAGTTAGTCACTAACTCAGCGGCAGGACAACAAGAGGAAAATGATATGTCAAATCCAGGACAACACTACCAAAATTTAATCTGCTGTGCACAAAACTCTGTTAGTCCCTGGTATGATGATATAAAATTCTGTCTTGAACATGGGTCAGCCCCCCGTCACATGGAACCCACTAAAAGAAGAGCACTAAGATTGAAATCTTCTTCCTTTCAGTTGATTAATGGTATTCTGTTTCGTCAAAATTTTGATGGAGTACTAATGCGTTATCTTGAGAAAGATGAAGCAGAAAAGGTCTTATTAGAATTGCACGCAGGAGAAGCTGGTGAGCATTTTGGTAGAGATACCATTGCCCATAAAGTATTAAGAGAAGGTTATTACTGGCCTACACTTTTTAAATATGCTCATGCTTTGTGTCGCAAGTGTGTTATTTGTCAAAAAGCATCCGGACGGATACAAAAACCGGCCTTCCCTCTACAGCCTGTTTTAGTAGACTCCCCTTTTCAGCAGTGGGGTCTTGATATTATAGGCCCGATCAATCCGCCATCCTCACAGCAGCATAAGTTTATCATAACAGCCACAGATTACTTCACAAGGTGGTCCGAAGCTGCCCCATTAAAAGCTGTAAATACCAGTCAAGTAATTGCCTTTTTGAATTCAAATATTATTACTCGTTTTGGTATCCCTGACTGTCTAGTATTTGACAACGCTTCCTATTTTTCATCTCTTGAGATGAGTAATTTCGCTCTAGAAAAAGGAATTAAATTAAAAAAAATTGCCAGCTATTACCCTCAAGGTAATGGATTGGCAGAATCAACTAATAAAAATCTGATTAAAATCATCAAGAGAACGGTATCTAAAAACCATAAAAATCGGCATAATGCATTGTTAAACGCAATTTGGGCTAATAGAGTGACTCCAAAAACTGTTGTGGGTAACTCTCCCTTCTTTCTCATTTACGACAGAGAGGCAATTCTGCCACCTCATATTCTTCTTCCCTCACTGCAGCTATCGCAGAAAATACAAGAAGAGGATTGTCCCCCTTTGGAGAATCGAATTAACGCATTGTTAAAATTAGAGGAAGTGAGGGCTCAAGCAAAACGAAAATTGGATCAGCATCAACTTGTGGTTAAAATCTGGTTTGATTCCAATTCTACCTCTGACAGAAACTTTGAAGTAGGTGACCTTGTCCTAAAATGGGACAAACCGCATGAGGGAAAGGGAGAGCATACGAAGTTTCAGAACTTATGGCTAGGACCATTTTTGATTGCTGAGAAATTGGGTCCCAGCTCTTTCCGATTACAGAGTCTAGAGGGACAGCCAGACACCTATCCGATGAACGACCAAGCTCTAAAAAGGTATTTCACTTGATGACAACCCTGTGTACACAGTGTAAATATTTTTCCTTTGTTTCCTTTTCATTTTTCTTTGTTGTTTTGGTTGTGATTCTTCCCTTATGCTTACCAGTTTTATTTTTGAAATACATATACCTGCATCATGAACTGTTCAGACAAAGAGAACAGAAAAATTTCTCCTTTGAAATGACTACTGAAGGTTGTTTAAACATCAGTTATTATATTTTTCTGAAGTTTACAGCCATGTTGAATAAAGCTTGTTGTTTGAAAGGCGTTTCTTGATTTCAATCTGTAATTGAAGCTTTTCATGATCATCCATTCCTTCTTACACTGTCCCTGTTCCTTAAGATAACAACTCAGAGATGTCTCCCCACCTTCGAAGGTCGATTTATCAATAAACCATCTCTAGATCTTAATGAAGAACAGTTAAAAATTCTCTCAAGGTCTGTAATTTATGTCCAAAATATCACGATTTTCAGCGTCACCCCGCTCGATTAAATATCTTTAAAACTAAATAAATCATTAAAGAGCTGTGGGAAGTGCTTGTAAACCCACCGAGATACTGAACAGGTCTGCTGGCAATGGGTAAATGCATTCATGACACCAAGATAACTTCGCCGGGGTACTGAATAGGCCCGCTGGCAGCGAAGCAATGTCAGGTATATGAAAATTCTCAGATATGGAATCTTTTGACCTTAAATGTCCTTCGTTCTGATCTGGAACTTCTTGGAAGGATACAAATATTGGAGTGGGTTAAATGGCATCCCTGTCAAGGCTATGGATGCCTGCTGGCAGCAGCGGCTCTGTCAACAGTATTGAAGATTTTAACCTTAATATCGTGACTCGCTTTTGTTAAGATTGTCATCAGTTTTCATCTTTTAAAGTAACAAGCAATCTGAAACTGGAATTTTTTATGATTGATAATGATGTTCAAACATTTTTCTGTTTGTTTTTGAGTTGGAGTTTTTCTCATTATCCTAATCTGAACTTGTTCGTTTGGTAGAGATAACTGCTTCTACCAGTGTGTCGCCATTGTTGGCAGCCATATTAATCTCTATCTTTTTTTTTTACAAGTTGCCTACACAGGATTTTTAAACCCTCATTACTCGTCGCAACTTTTTAAATGGCATCATTATCCTTCTCTTTTTTCATACCTACTTTTCGTTTTCGTTTTCACGACTGCAAGCATGAAAACCCACAGTTGGAATTCATGTTGATTACATCAAAAGATTAATTTTCATTTGGTTTGTCATAAACCTAATTATTTGCATGGTTATAACTCCTTGACCTCAAACACACCATTGGTTACATATGTATCAAAAAAAAAAAAACCACCCATTTATGCATTTGACTATTGTTAATATGGTGTTGATTTATAAATCTTTGACACAATGGTTTATTTGACACATTAATTTTTGGGTCAAATGGTGGGTATGCAATGGTTCATTTAACATGTTGATCGAATTTCTTTTGGATATGCACTGTTATGATTTGAATGTACCATTACACCAAGGCGCCATTCCAAGTACAGCCCGATATGATGTTCTTGCATGGCCTCGATTTACACCACTATCCTTGCACGCATAGCATTGACGCTCTGCCCTTGCATTTCTAGTTGCCTTTGCATTGTGTTGGGGAAGCTTCGGGAAAATGGTTCTGTTTCTATCCTGTCAAACCCTATCGCTGAATACCCTGTTGATTTTGAGCTATTACCCATGGCTCCTGTAATCATAATTGAACCCAACGATGTCCAAACTTTGTTGTTGTTTGATAATGCCCGAGAGGACTTAGAGAAAAATGATTGGCGGGTCTTTATTGAGAAGTTTGAGGGTTTTAACCTGCCATTTGCTCAACAATTCACGCTAACGTTCGATGGTTGCAGAGCCAAAATTGGAGACGTCCAGCTTGAGTTAAACGAAGATTTCATTAGCTCAGCCACTGGTTTGCCAGCCGTGGGACAAAAATGGTTTAAAAACTCAAAGGTTGACGAAGTTCCCTGGTCACTGTTGTTTACCTCAAGGAAGATTAACAGCTGCGACAAAGGTATGCCCGTTATAGCTCTAAAACCTAGATGGCACGATTTGTTAGCTATTTTCAAGTAGTTCGTTACCTGTGAGGGTAGATACGGTTTGGTTTTCTTATACCACTTGCGGTTGCTCATGAGTTTTATCGATTTTCCCTTAAACATGCCATATTTTCTCCTTTGGAGTTTATACAAAATGGCTAAGCATTTCAAAAAAGAGAAAGCCGACTCCAGCCTCTTCCACCACTGTTTAATTAAAATTATTATGGTTCATCAGTTGAATTTGAATCACGATTGTTGGGACGCTTTCCTGTTAAGGAATGGTTTTGCTCATCCTGAAATAGGACAAGTTGACAAGTCCGTTGTTACAGAAATCCTTGCCGGGCCTGTCGTTCCCCCTTCTTCGCTCCTACCCTCAGTGGAACCCTCGACCTACCCGGACACTACCCGACTCGACACCCTGCCTAATTCATATCCAAAAGATGGTGGTAAGCCTGTTAAAAAGTCTGCAAAGAAAAAGTGTAAAGGTAACAGTGATATCAATTACAAGGGTAAAAAGGTTGTGCACTGGGTTTCACGATGTGCCTGTAATAAGCCTAAAGAAAACACAGACCAAAAACCAATTCTGTTAAGTGAAGATTCTGATTCCGAAATCAAACGGTTTCTAACCGAAGAGTATCCATACTTACACAGACTTTGCTCAGTTAAGCCCTACGACTATGTGACGAACCTCCCACCGTGTCTTAGAAACAACCCTGACTTCCCTGGGATCAAAATCGACAGAGAACCTACAGGTCAAATAAGAAGTTCCTCACCTGTGAATACACAGTCTGTTCGGCCACAGTGCAACAAATGTCAGTCGTGGCTCGACCGGTATTACAGAGACGTCCCTTTGCTCCAATCTCGGATCAAGTCCTTGGAGGACCGAGTGAATGTGCTAACTAAGGAAAATGACAGATTGCAAATTGTAGCTCAAGATAATGATAAAAGACAGAAGACCACATGCTCTGTTGTCTTTAAAAACGTGGAGGCGGCCACTGCCATTGTGAATTCGAAAATAGTTTGATTAAAACGAATCCTTGAATCCAAGGTATGGTATTTTAAAAGTAATTTTTAGATGATTTTGTTTTTGTTTTGAATTAGAATACAAGATTTGTTTGATCAAATTTCATTTATTTCTGTTTTGATTGGTTTGATACAACATGATTCTGGTTATAATAATAACTAGCTACAGAATCGTGAGATTCTGTAGCTAGTTACTAAAATTCGAATTCTTTGATTTTACTACTAAAATGCAATATGAAATCATGTATTCTTGTGCGTTTGCAGGTACATACGATTTCTATAAGAGATTGGATCTCTAGTGGCATCTCTAAACATGCCATTTCTTTACATGGTTTTAGATTAGGCTGTTAGTTTTGGATAACAATGGGAATTTGGGAGATTGTATTCCCCACAATTTTTGGAACAAATTTGATGATTTCCACGGGAAATGTTTTGATCCTGTGGCCTTTATAAATGTATTATTTTGTAAACAAAGACCCATCGTTGCCTGGGAGCAGAAACTATGGATTTGTGATTATCAGACGTGAATGAAAGTGGATATTTGCACAGTTTTAGCTTCAATATATCATATTTTTGTTCAAGTTTTGCTCATTTTGATTTGTAATCAAATTTTGACTACTTTAGATATCATAATTTGTTACAGGTTGATGTGATGAGATTTATATAGTGTCCATGTTTTATGTCTCTCATTTTATATACAACAATTAATCTGTTCACATATGATGATTAGAAGTTTGACCTTCTTTATTCAATGAGCAGTTATATGCAAATTTTCATAGTTAGATTTATCTTAATATGATAATTTATCAAATTATAAATTGTTGTTGCTACATATCTTACTTGTTCTGTCATTAGCATTCAAAGCGTTATTGCTTCGCGTTTACGAGAAGCATTGGGAAAATCTGGTGTGGGTTGGCCTCATCAAACAACAAACGTAGATGCTATGCGCAAGACACATAGGATATGCGATTACAGGTTAGTTTGCTAGTAGCATTCTATTAGTTTAATTAATATAAGAATTTCCTGTAGTTTAGATACACTGTATAGATTGTTATTTTTATTTCTCAACTAGATAACTGTCATTTCATTTCTTGTTTATAAAAGTTATAAAAAAAAAAAAATCAAAAATACTGAACAATAGCTTTGCTGTCAATTCATAAATGATTTTCGCAGATTTCGATCAAAATTTTCATTTTGTGAATAATGTACATAAATTAGAGATATAAATATATCGATACACTGTACATTTAATAAGTAGAACTACTATTCTATTAGTTAGTAAACTGTGAATATATTTTAGACTTGTAAATAGTTTTCAGCAGTTGTTTTTCATTTAGTTAGTTTCTTTAGTTTTTGTTTTTTCACTTTCGTAGGACTTAGATCGGCTAACGGAGCCGCTAAACCCGTCGGAGTGGATTAATCCAAACGGCTTGGGTTATTTAGACAACCCCGGACCGGATTCACTCCTCCAGTTGATGAGCGGTCAATTTCGCCCGTTAACAGGTGGTAAGCGGTTTTAGGGGGGGTCCGCTGGCATATGGGGCCGACACCTGTCTGGAGGGTGGTAATGGAAAACCATCATTCCCGATCCCCCCCCCCCTCTCGTTAAGTTTCGGATAGTGAGGGGGGGTCCAGAATTTATTATAACCGTTGATTTCAATTTGATATTTTTTTGATTTGATGTATGCAGGAGTTGGGGGTGGGTAGACTTAGGGTAGTGTAGTTTTTAAGTTTTTGTTTTTTAATGTTTTTTATTATATGTTTTGTTATGTGTTACGTTTAATGTATTAAGTTTTATTATGTTTTATTTCTAATTTGTTTATTATATATTAACATTTTAATTATAATAAACTAACTTAACTACTAACTTAATTACTAATTTAATTAATTAACAATTGATTAATTACTAACATGCTACTCAATTATTAATTAATTAATTTATCATTAATAGGTCTAATCATAACTATTAACCTAATGTTTTTATCCTGAGTCTGTTTATTCATGGAGGGGTAAGATTGGCGAAGGGGTGAAGGAATGAAGGGTGAGGAACTAACAGGTGCAGCGTGAATGAAGGATGTAGCATGGAGCGAAGGAGGCCTGATGCAATGGATGGATGACGCGTTGGGATAGGGCCCGCCGAAAAAACCTGCCTCATTCCGGACCCCCCCCATCGTTAAAGGTAGAATGATCGGGGGGGTTTGGAA
>ML802373.1:119276-130591 GCA_009831015.1 Picea engelmannii
CCGGAATCCACTGTCAGCCGTTGATCTACGTGCCACTAGATCGATCGTCGATCTAAGCGTGTTCTTTATTCTCCAGGCGCGAATGTAGCAAAAACCTAGGCTTTAGCGATTTTTGTGGGTTTTGTGCGCTGCTTCCCTTGCTTTTGTCTCCATGGGGTTAGGAAAAACCACTCAGCATCAACAACCGTGAATTCTCTTTTCTTTTCCTTTCCTTGAAAATAATTTGCAGAGATGAAATATTATTTGCAAACCAAAATACACCCAGAGTGGAAAAATTTTCAGTCACCAGATGATCCTATGAATTATAGGGTTATAACAGATAACCAGTCCAAAAAAATGATAATTGAGAGAAAAAAATGTTAAAAATAAGAAAGAAAAATATTGTTCAGAGGTTGACCTTGCCAACATGCGACTGTCCCAATTCTGTCAACTTCACACCACGAGTGGAGAAGCACTTCATGATTCCATTGGAGGCATCGAGACCGAAAATGCCAGACTGAAGGACCGGGTCAAGGAATTGGAAGACGCTTTCATTCCTATGCCATTGTTTGTCAACCCTTTGGCAATAGCCATGCCTGCCATCCTGCATCCAACATAAAAGCATCCTCCACCCTGCTCGCATCCTGTAGAGGATATGTGTAGAATAATATCAAAAAAATAATGGAACTGGTTACCGAGGCGTGGAAAAGATCACAAACCGTCACTTCCCTTGGAACCAGGGCACATAGTTTGCTCGAACATTTGCAGGCCGAGTTAAAAGATGAAGAAAATATCTTTTTAAAAACGGTCCTTCCTTTTGGCACCATTGTCAACAATATGACAGGAACAAAAAGAAGAGAACAAGATCTTCCATCCAAAAACCGGATCGGTCAATTGAATGCATGTTGGAAATAAAAAGTGAAGAACCTTCATCTAATTGTTCAGTCATGTGAACATGCCATATCCAAGAAAGATAAATTATTCACAAGGCTGTCAAATATAGACTTAGCCGGGAAAACCAATGACTTCCAAGACCCCGAATTAATCGCAAACTCCTTGCCCTTAACCAGGCAAGAGTTCGATAAACAAGTTTCTATGTTTAAGACCTTGTCTTTGGAAATTTTTTACAACATCCTTCAATTTGATCAAGCTCACATCCATGACTGGCTAGTCAAATATTCACTACAGAATGAGGAAATTCATGAGGCTCTCTGTAATCTTTCTATCGACTTCTGGGAATTAGAAAACAATCTTTTCAACATAAAAATCTAGAATGAGATCAATGTCACCCCAATGAGAAGCTACATTGAAGAATGGCTCGAAAGGCAATTGAAGCAGGTCGCCAACAAAAGGCAACAGGCAGTTTCCAGGATTCCAGCAGTCATCGACAACATCATTGAAACCACAGTCGTCGGCGACATCAATGAAACGACAGCCACAAGAAAGTAACCAAATCCCTCATATGTACCCTCACTGTAAGTCTACTGATCGCATCCTGCTTTGTGTATCAACCTAGTTATTCCACTTTCTTAAATAGAGATGTGTAGGCAAACACTTATACCTTTCCATTTTTTTTTTTGCAGGTATTGCACTCTATCTTCTTTCTACAATCATGTTTCTTGTACATATTTCTCTAATGGTCCGCTGGAGCCCCAATCCCAGTCTACATGACAAACACATTGAAATTCTGATTTATATGTAACAAACTTTAATTTTTTTGTATATTTCAAAATTTTCAGTAGTATGTAACAAACTTTTATTTTTTTGATATATTTCAAATAAAAATGTTTTCTTATCTGCTTTTAAATTTATGTCTTCATACATTCTTATCTTTCACCAGTCTGTATGACAAATTCATTTAATTTTTTATATGTAACAAACTTTTACTTTTTTACATATTTCAAAATAAAATAGCCCATGTTCGCAAATGCATTATTATGCCCCATGTTTAGTGATATACATTTTGCACACAACATTTCCGTCATATACATTTCAAAATTTCCAATAGCATGTAACAAACTTTTATTTTTTTTACATATTTCAAATAAGACTAGTTTCTTATCTCCTTTTAATTTTATGTCTTCATACATTTTTATCTTTCACCAATCCATATGGCAAATGCATTTAAATTTCCAAATTTATTCTTCCACTGTCAACAAATCTGTTGTTTGTTATATACTTTCAAAAATTAAATGTTTTTTTATATACTTTCAAAAAATAAATGGTGCTCTACATGCCAACCGTCATTTACTTTTGCCCCATGTTCTGTGATATACATTTTGAACTGAACACTTCCGTCATTTACAATTCGACCCCATTTTCCACAATTTTCTTTCTAACTGTTGGGCCCAAGATATGATCATCTTCATGACGTCATTATACACTTTTTTCCATATGTACATATGCGTTTTTTATCTTTCAAAGGAGCTTTTTGAAGAATTTTATGGTAAAACAATACAATCGGCATGAGGTACGTATAATTCATGTTTTGTGATTCAATCAAGTTTAATTTATCATATTTTATGGTTTCCAAGAGTCAATTCATGTTTTTTTGTTGTTATAGGGAAAAACACACCATGTTTCTTGGTCCAACACTTGTTCCGTCACTTGATCCAGCACTTGTTTCGGTACTTAATCCGACACTCGTTCCGTCACCCAGTATTGCATAAAAACGCAAGGCAAGTTGGCAGTTATGGTATTGGCGGCCAGTGGTGGACAAATCGAGCACATGGGTTTTGTTTTTCATTGCCCCCTCCAGCTACTAAGCTCAAGACAACTCAATTTCAGTTGTCCAAAGAGGGCGATCATTGGGTTCCTCCATTTTGTTAGTTATGAATGCATGTAATGTAATTTGCCGAATTTAGAGGTGGTTCGACCCTCCTGTGGTCAACCACCTGGGTTGTAATCTTATAAATACCAATAGTATGATCATTAGATTGTTAACCAAGTAGCATAAGCATTAGAATTGCCAGAAAAACGATTTTGCTCTGTTTCTAGTTTTACATTGCCAGAATAGTGCCAAAACTGTGTTTTTGGATTTTTATGGTGAATTTAGCCTGCTGAAGTCATGGTGTGATTTTAGAGAGTGACCACGACTTGCAGGGGGGCCCACCAACAGTTTGGTAACTCTCTTCATGTTGATTTATGCATTTCTTAATTTAATTGCTCTTTTTTTATTTGTTGTACATGCATATTTTTATTTAGTTAATTAATTTGTTGTAGCTTAACTAATTTGCTTCTCTATTACAGGTTAAAATGATGAGATGTATTAATATGCATTAATCTTGTAGATTAGAAAAGGCTTGCAAGTCTCTATCTCACTATACTAACCCCGCATGCAGTTAGATGTTAAATTGTGCTTTCTTTTATAATTTTACAGTCAAGTTTAGAACAGAGCATAGTTTTAATCTGAGTTTCTTCTGACAAAGATTGATGGATGGATAGATTTGCTTCCAGTTTTTGAATCATAGATTGCTTACTTCAGTTTTAGATAGATTTCACTTGCTTAGTTATTGGTTAAATGTAATTGTCAATTCACTTTTTAATATCATGTTTTTAATTTCTGTTTGCAGTCATTTTCTTATCATAGCTTGAATGATTAAACTAGACATAGTATAGTTTCCTTTCATGCAATTTCCTTTTATAGATTAAGATGCAATTGAATTTCTTAATTATATAATGATGATCTCATCATGATGTTGATGGTTTATACATGAATATGCAGGGTATTTAACATTACTTTTAGTATGGCTAAGTTTTCATTGGACTGTTTACTTCACACCTTTCATTTTGCCATTGAAATTAATATTGAGCTTATACCATTAGAACTGTCCTTTGTTGTCAAGTGTCATCGAGATATCATCCGTCACCATTGAAGGCATTCACACAACCACTAGCATTACATTTGAGTGTTTCATAGATTAAAGATAGTTTCTTGCTTTCGTAGATTAGAAGAGATAGTTTCTTGTTTTCATAAGTTAGTTGATAGTCTTTCTTGCTTTCAATAGAATAGATTTCCTTTCATGCATTGCATCGAGCATTTAAATTTCCTTTCATGCAAGAGAAATAGTTTTTCATTAGGCATTTAGTTCACTTGCCTCTTAGGCTAGGTAGTTGTTGAATGAGAAGTCTTTGCTTACTTGTCTTTTGCTTTATGCTTTTGCTTGCTTGTCTATTTGCTTTAATAGGTTAGTTAGGTTCTTTTGCTTGCTTGTCTATTTGCTTTAATAGGTTAGTTAGGTGTTTTTGCTTACTTGTCTATTTGCTTTAATAGGTTAGATAGATGTTTTTTTCTTATTTAGGTTAGTTAGGTGCTTCTTGCTTATTTAATTGTTTTCATATGGTAGTTGCTCATTGAATGTAGGTTGGCAAGTTAAAGGTAGTTTGATTTCATCATTTGCTTAGTATGCTTAGTAGTTTACCTTTGATTACTGTCATGAACTGTTAGATAATCCAAAATACATTTATCATAGTTTATAAAGTTAGAATAAAAAGATTATTAATTTAGAATATTAAATTAATAATCTAGAATAATTGTTAAATAAATGTAGAACTTTAGAGATACATTATTGTTGTAAAAGATATGACTCCAGAAAAGTGTCGTATCTTAGGCTCTAATTTAGGAGATTTGTTTTAAGATGGTTAAGATAGCATTTATTGTAAATGGACACTTGTTGTGATCCATATCTTGAGTTTGTTAGAACTTTTAGCCTATATATTGCTCATTGCAAGAGTATTGAGTGTAGTGATGTAAACTCTTGCAATGTCTCCTATGTAATTTCTTTTCCTATTAATAAAATTGTGTGTCTGAGGACACTTCGGTCATTATGAACTAGTTTTCTTTACATAGAGTTTTCATTCACTTTCTTAGGAACTATCCATTAGTCCTTGGCCCAAAAGTACTTAGGTTACCTAGTTTCAAATTGCTTAGTAGGGTTTGCTCATTAGATAGGTTTGTTTGAGTAGATTAGCCTTAGATAGTTTCTTTCCTTAGTTAATATACACTCCTACCAACCTTCTACCTTTGGCATATATTTTGCTACAACTCTAAGTTTACTTACCCCGGGTTGACAATTTAATTGAGGGTAGTTTAGTGTCTTTTTTAGTACATATAAAACACCTAACATTTTGGCGCCATTGTCGAGGAGTTGTCTTAAGGTAAGAAGTAATTAGGAATTATATCATCCTTAGAGCTTAGCATTAGTTTGGTGGTGGGGGGACTTTAAGACGAAAGGTAAGAACCTACACATTTGCTATAGCAAGTTCCCCCAAACCCAATAGTAGTTTTTCTTTTTGTTTTCTTTCATGAATAGACCTAGGAATCAAATGGTAGCTTTTTGTTTTTGTTTTTGCTTTCTTTCATGAATAGGCCTAGTGACCAACAAGGTAGATACATTAAATCAAAATGAGACCTTTCAACCAAGGTTCCTTCCGATCTCTTTGGGGGAAGGAACATTCATCTTATAAAATCCACAAACCGATACCGAAAAATAGGAGCTAGCTCAACCCAAAGAGTTAAAATAGTCTCTAAAGAGACTAACATGGGGAGCACTATAGAACAAGAAATTGAAGAATCAATCATATTAGGACAGGAGGCAAGACCACTCGAGTCTTCCACAGAACCAAACAATACAACCTTTTCTTTTACACCACCACTAGGGGGCTCTAATTTTAAAGACATCATAGACCATGAACAAGTGAATCTTTTGTTTGGTAGCTCAGCCAATGTAATTATCTCTCAAATTGACACAAAAACTTTGGCACCGATAATCTCAACCAGCTCGAGTAGAGTCCCAGACATCCAATCAGTAGGAAGACCTTTTCATCAAAGGGAAACCTTGTTCTCTTCAAAGATAAAACCACTTAGGTACTCTCTTTTTGGAAACCAAGAAAATATGGGTGATCAGGAGGACCATAACAATGTCAGACATGGAAAGGAAGAAGAAACTGGTAACCAAACCGAAACTACCTTCGGGTTTCCGATTTTAGACACCACTCCAAATGTCAACATGAAGAATATTCCTCTCTCAGCACTGCCTACCTTTTATGGTAAAAACAATGAAGATCCAGAAACCTTCCTATTTGAATTTGACATCTTGTGCAGGAGCTACAACTATGTGCAAGATGCCCAGAAATTAAAACTCTTTCCTGCCACCCTCAAAGACTTTGCACTAAGATGGTTCATGGGGTTGGGAGAATCTAGTATTAGGTCTTGTGAAGCCATGAAAGACATATTTCTCAATAAGTACCAAGACTACTGCAATACCAAAGACTCTCGTAATGACATCTTTAAATTCCAACAGTTAGAAGACGAGACCCTTGAAGACTATATGGAAAGATTTGGTTATATCTCCCAGAAGTCAAAATACCATGACCTCCCAGAGGATGCAGTTAGGGCTCTTTTCCTTAAAGGAATTTCAGAAGAATATTTAGATATGCTTAACCTAATGGAATCGGGTGATATTTCTCACAAACCATTTTCTGAAATATGTGAAATGTGTAAAAACTACTCAAGGAGTAGAGCCAAAATAGGGAAGAATGTTCGGGACCCGTACAATAGAAGTTTAAAACCAGTTAGTTCAGGTGGTATTACGAGAGAAGAGATAGGGAACCTTCTAGAAAACTTCAAGACAGACATCCTAAGTACAATAGGTTCCCAATTGGATACCATTAAACTCAAAAAGAAACAGGAGGAGGAAAATGCAGCAATGAGCATATATTTCCCAAGATGCAGGAGGAAGCATTCCTCAAGGGAGTGCCCATTAGATAACATTTCAGTTTGTGGCTTCTGTACAGAAGACCATGTGACTGAAAAATGTCCATCATTGCCTATTTTATTAGCCATCTATAGGAGTGGAGATCCTAGGGAGTCTTCTTATGCACCTAGGAGGCCATCACAGCCTAGGAATCAACCCACATACCCGGATCTACAGTCTCAAGTTCCGCCCTATTATCAACAAAAATAGTGGAACTCACCAGTTTGGAAAAACTGGTCTACTCAGTACCAACATCCTTGGATTCAAGGATGGAGGGGAGGACACAACCAAGGAAATCCTCAAGCTCCACCTATTCCTATGTACAACCATCCTTATTCTCAGTTCTCATAAAACACTTCGCAGCCTTTGCCAGGTTTTGTTCCACCACCTTTACCTCCTATCCCACAACAACAACTGCTCTAATTTCAAAATACAAGCTCCCCAAAACTGACACTATTATCGGCACAACCAGTGTCGAATCCCAATAATAATCCCCCTCAACCTCTTGAAATTGTTGAGATGTAGGCCTTCTCGACATATGTCATTACTCATGTTCCATTACAGGAAATTCAACTAAGATCGAGAAAATTTCTAGATAGGCAGAGACCCTCAGTAGTCATCTAGGAAGAAGAAAAATAAGAAACCACCCAAGAACCCACTGATGACACTAGGTGGGAATCTGTTATTATGTCGAAGAATCAAGAACCCAAGCTTCCCCAAAATGAACCTTTACAAATTATGAAGGTCCCTCCTTATCTAGACCGATTGGTAATCGAGAAACCTACCACCCGATCAAAATTTGACATTCTTAATGAATTGAAAAATATTTGTGTCAAGATTCCTCTGCTTCAAACCATTAAAGACATTCCAATCTATAGTAAGGTAGTCAAAGAATTGTGTATCAAGAAGCCAAGTAGGAAGCAAAAGGACCCTTCTACAATACATTTGGACTCTCTAAGTACATATCAGAGCAGCCAAAGCTAGCAAAGTATGGGAATCCAGGAAACCCCGTAGTGACTATAACCATTAAGGAGGTCTCCATTGGAAACACTCTCATAGACCTAGGGGCAGCCATCAATGTTATGAACGCTACTACCTTGGAACGATTACAGTTACAATCTCTTCTTCGGCCTACCCCAACCATTTTGGAATTAGCAGATAAGACTAAGGTTACACCTGAAGGGATTTTAGATGATGTCATGGTTACTTTAGCCTCATGGGAGTACCCTGTAGATTTTCTTGTCATTCATTCAAGGGATCCTGCCTGAGGCCATCTTGTTATTTTGGGAAGACCTTGGCTAGCTGCAACCAATGCATTTATTGGCTGTAGAGAAGGAGAAATGACCATCTCAAATGGTCTCTCTATCCAGAAGCTCACCATTTACCCTCCAGCTCAACCTATTATGGAGCATCTATGGTGGCTTGAATGTCCATACGAGAATGAAGACTGGGAAGAACCCGTATTTCCTAGTGACCATGCAAGGGCACTTCAGAAGCATACACCAGAAAATGTGCTAAACCAATTCATTTATGCTATTACATGTGTGGATTTTCCATATTCTTTTGCCCAATTTGAGTACATGTTTGGGGAAGAATTTCAAGAACAATTAGATCCATCTGTTTTGACTTCGACATCTTTTATTTTTGAAATTGATGAGTCTACCATGTCTTATACTATGCCCTATGAGATTAGTCTAGGGAAATTTTTACATATAAACTCTAGGCTGGATATAGACCAACAGAAACAATTAGAAGATATCCTTAAAGAACAAAGAGGAGCATTTACCTGGGAATACACTGACATGAAGGGTATACACCCTAACACATGCATCCATCATATATACACCTAGGGGGAAGTAACACCTGTTAGGCAACCCCAGAGAAGGATGAACTGAGCACTCAAAGACATAGTCAAGGAGGAAATCCAAAAGTTGTTAAATGTCATATTTATCTATCCCATCTCCGATAGTAAGTGGGTATCCCCGCTAGTAGTGGTTCCAAAAAAAGTGACCAAGAAATGGAGAATTTGTGTTGACTTCCGGAAACTCAATAAGGCCACTTTGAAATACTACTTTCCTCTTCCTTTCATTGACCAAGTTCTAGATACCTTGTCTGGAAAAAAGTATTTCTCCTTTCTAGATGGGTACAACGGGTGCAATCAGATTCTTATAGCACCCAAGGACCAGGACAAGACTACCTTTACTTGTCCTTGGGGCACCTATGCCGATAGGGTATTACCATTTGGATTGTGTAATGCTCTTGCCACATTTCAACGAGCAGTATTAGGGATATTCGTTGATCTTATTCATGATTGTGTGGAGGTCTACATGGATGACTTCACAGTTTATGGAAATACTTACCAGGAAGCCGTAGACAACTTAGAAAAAGTCCTCATCAGATGCCAATAAATTAACCTATCCCTAAGTCATGAAAAATGAAAATGTTGCTAACTGAAGGCGTGGTTCTAGGACATCATGTTTCATTTGAAGGAATAAAAGTCAATCCTGCAAAGATTGAGGTTATTATTAGACTTCCACCCCCCAAGACTCAGAAAGAGGTGAGAAGATTTCTTGGACATGCCGGATATTACCGACGGTTTATTGAAAATTTTACAAAGATTGTTGCACCTATGTTTGGATTATTGATAAAAGATGTTGATTTTGTTTGGACTGAGCATTGTCAAACTGCCTTTGAAACCCTGAAAGCCAAGCTGTTTGTGGAACCAATTCTTAGAGGGCCCAATTGGACTCTCCCATTTCATATATCCATTGATGCCTCCGACACTGCAATAGGAGGGGTATTAGGGAAGAAAGAAGACCAATAGTCCTATGCCATTTACTTTATAAGCAAGAACTTGTCCCCTGCCGAGTTGAACTACACAGTCACGGAGAAAGAGTTCTTGGCAATTGTTCATGCTATTAACAAATTTCGTCATTACATTATAGGTTATGAACTATTTTTACACACTGATCATTCCGCCATTAGGTTCCTCATGAATAAACCTATAACTAATGGCCGAGTGACTAGGTGGTTCTTGTTATTACAAGAATTTAATATTACTGTGCTTGACCGACCTGGAAAGGATAATGTAGTAGCTGAATTTCTTTCCCGAATAAAGAATGAGGATGATGACATCCTTGTAGATGATAGTTTCCCAGATGAGCATCTCTTTTCCCTTTCTGTCAATACCCCATGGTTTGCAGATATGGAAAACTATCTGGCTACTAGGAAGTTACCATCTCATTTGTCACCTCATGAAAAGCGGAAAATTATTACACAGAGTGCTAATTACTCTTGGGTTGGTCATGATCTTTTTCGCATAGGTCCTGATTTGATTATTCGTAGATGTGTCCGAGAGGATGAGGTACATGAAATACTACGAAATTGTCATGATGGATCATGTGGTGGCCATTTATCTGACAAGTGTACAACATATAAGGTGTTACATTTAGATTACTATTGGCCTAAAATTTTCAAAGATGCTGCCAAGTATGTGAGAAGTTGTGATAGTTGCCAAAGGATAGGAAGACCTACATCATCTGACGAAATTCCATTGTAGGCCCAAGTTGTGATAGAACCCTTCGAAAAATGGGCCCTCTACTTTGTAGGACCAATTTCACCCATGTCCTGTAGGAAGAACTATATCTTGGTTTGTATGGACTATGTCACCAAATGGGTAGAGGCAAAATCCCTATTTAGGGCCACAGAGAAGTCTGTTGTTGAATTCATCTATGAATACATATTTACCCGCTTCGGTGTCCCTCGTGAAATTGTTACCGACCAAGGCACTCAATTTACTTCCAAGCTGATGAAAGAGATAACAGAGAAATATGGGATTAAAAATTGTAAATCTTCTCCATACCACCCGCAAGCCAATGGTCAGGTAGAATCCACAAACAAAGTTTTGGAAACCATCTTGACCAAGATTGTTCAGTTACATCACTGATATTGGGCTAATAGGATCCTAGAGGCTTTGTGGGCATACCAAACTACCTGGAGAAATACCACTGGGCATACCCCTTATGAGCTAGTGTACGGGAAACAAGTACTTTTACCAATAGAATTCCAAGTAAGGACCTTATGTATTGCCGCAGAATTAGGATTGAACATGGATGAGGCTCAGAAGCAACGAGCCCTACAATTGAATGAGTTGGATGAAATCAGGCAAGATGCCATCCAACAGACGATAGTAGTCCAAAACTAGAGGAGCAAGTGCCATGACAATTTTATTAAGAAGAAACACTTCCAGCCTGGTGATTGGGCTCTATTCTTTGATTCCTGATTCAAAACCTTCAAAGGAAAACTTACCACCCATTGGTTGGGCCCTTATGAGGTAGACATTGTATATGACAATGGAGCTGTAAAAGTTAAAACAATTGATGATGGATAAGTCTCCTTTGTGGTAAATGGACATCGACTTTAGTTTTATCATAAGCCCATTTCCAGAGAAGATTTTCTATAGGTCATGTCAGCTGAAAAGGAACTAGCCTTAGTAGATGGGGAAGTTCCCCCTTGTTTTTGAAAAAAAATTGTGAGTTTCCTACTGTATATATGTAAATAGTTTTTGTGTTTTGTTAATAC
>ML802373.1:154691-168526 GCA_009831015.1 Picea engelmannii
ATATATATAATTATATTATTAATTATTAATCTGGTAGAATGTCTTCGCGATGTTGTCCAAACATCAACACTCCCTCTCAATAAGGGAGACATTCTACACCTCCAGCACCTCAAGTCCATAAGACTGCGCCTAGGCCATTCTCCTTAGTTAAATCAACATGACCACTCTGGAGAATGTTTTCCCGATGCTTCTAACTTCAACACTCCTTCTCAGCTAGGGAGACATTCTGCATCACGCCAAGATTCTTGATTTCAAACTCTGAGGCCAACTCCATCTTACACTTTTCAATGAGCCTTTGATGTAATCATCTTCGACATGCACCTAGTTGATGTATACTTCTCATCACACACACTTTTGATCAACATAGATCACTCCAACCTAGAGCAGGCATGTGATAACACCTCGAGTCTCTAAGATTGCACCTGGGCCATTCATCACTAGCCAAGTCAACATGGATAATACTGTGAGTGAATGTATGATCCTCCTCATCCAAGTCATCATGGCCCCTTTGGGAGGATTTTTCCCCGATGCTAATAGCTAGAGAACATCAACGTCCTAGGCCATTCACCACTAGCCAAATCAGCATGACTAATCTTGTGAGTGAATGTATCATTCTCCTCAGTCAAATAAACATGACCACTATGGGAGAATGTATACTTGATGCAGCCACCTAGAGAAATATCAACACCTTGAGTCTTTTCCACTCCTTGTCAAATCATCTTGACTAAGGAGAAAGACTACGCCGAGGGCATTCACCACTAGCCAAATCAACATGACTAATCCTGTGATTGAATGTATCATTCTCCTCAGTCAAATCAACATGAAAACTCTGGGAGAATGTCTTCCCGATGCTACTCATATGTGGATGTGTACTGGAGCTTCACAACTCCCTTCTTATTCATGTCTTGGATGAAGTCCTGCAAGAAAATTTTGAAGCCACACTGTTTCACAGTTTGCAGTACTAGTTTCTATATACTTTTCCTTCGATATACTGAGTGTCACTGATGTCTTCTCCCTTCTCAACCATGAGATCACATTGATCCCATACTGAAATGACATCCAAAAGTATTATTTCAATCCACTGCACTCCCTTCCTAGTTAGAGTTTGTATAACTCTGCAACTTCACATCTCCATCTAAGGAATATCTCAATCCATATCCACTCATACTATGTAGGTATATCAATAAATGTTGTTGTTTTCAACCAATGTACATGTCTCAGAATCAAGGTTAAAAGGTTCACATCCCAGTCCTTCTAACTGGATTCCTTCACTGAAACAAGGGAATCCACTGTAGGAGGTCTCATATCTCCTCAAGGTCTAGCCTCATGTATGTTAGTCCTGGAGGACATCTCTCCCATCTGAATATGAATCTAAAGAGGAATATTTTCTGAATGAAAGTCTCTAAGAAACTGACTCTCTCTTAGATCGGGCCCACTTTGAGTCTACATGCTCCCTCCAAAGCTTGAATCCCTCTGAGGCTATATAGTCTTCAGATTCGTCTGATCCCTCTAGATGTGTTGACCTCCTCTTCTTCTTCATTACATGGATGTGCACACTTATATACTGTGACCCTGCAAATGATATGTCTTCTACTATGACCAACACACATCCATCATATACTCGATATCATACGACTAACCATGTTGATTTTCTAGTGTTAATTTAGACAAACACATTTTTCTGCAAGTCGTAATTACTTCCAATGATATACAATATTACTTTAGTAAACTTTAGAACATCACTAAGTAATTACACTTAGAAAATTTCAACTAAGAAACTTCGGTCTCTTCCTTAGATCATTTCCCACATGTGAGAGATAAAAAAAATTGTGTCTATTGTTGTGTCTTTCAAGTGTCTTTTTATAGTAATATTAAATTGATCCAAGGAGACACGTCTTTTTGAAAATAAAATAAAATTCTCTTTCTTATAAATAGTTGGAGAATATACCATGTTGAATTTTTATATGAGATAATATTGTATATGAGATGGTGTGATTGGTTCTATGATATATTCATTATTACAATGATGAATGTGCCAAATATATAGAGAAATTAAAGGAACATATGGTGACTATCCATGAAAGGATGCGTCTCTAATAATTATAATAACTATTTATTATTATTATTATTATTAATTAATAATTATATTATTAATTATTAATGTCTTCCCGATGTTGTCCAAACATCAACAATTATGGACTTGAAAACAATTGTAAATAAAAAAACCTTTAGCTATGGCATAAGAAGAAACTCCTCTTTGAGACTCTCTTAATTCCTGCTATCTTATATCATTGTGAAGTTTGGGGTTGAAACACTCAAGAGAATCATGGAGAAAGATAAAGAAAATAGAAAAACATTTTAAAACTTATAATGTTAAGATTAAAGGAAATACACCCTGTGCTCTCTTCCTCACATAAGTGAGGCATTCCCCCATTGAGAGCATGGTTGTGAATAGGTACTTAGTACAAGAAAATGACAAACAACATGGAAGACCAAATGCTTCTTAAGGTTGCTTCAAAATCCAATAAAAATCGCTTACAACGTAAGCAGGGTTGGCATAAAGATGCCAAGTCTTAGATAAATCATTGGGGTATTCAGGAAGAGATCACTCTGCAAAGTAGCAATAATATTAAAAATATTATTACATCTAAATTTAAGAATAAATCATGGTGCGATAAATAATTAGATGATAAGAGAAAATTAAAATACTTTAAGAAGATTATATTAGTATAGAATAAAAGATACAATAGTGTTAATATATTAGAGGCTATATGAGTAGGTGTTATACTAGTATAAATTTAAGGGTTATATTATAGGCTATATGTTAATATATTAGGGTTATTATTATGTTAATATATTATAGTTTGAAGATTTTAATATATTAGGGATTAGGTGTTATATGAGAATAGAGTTGGGAGTTATATTAGTGTAGGGCTAGAGTTTATACCGGAATAGGGGTTAGGGTTTATACTAGCATATGGTTTAGGGGATATTATAATTACTTTGACCATAGGATTTATAAGGATCCTAAGTTTATTAGGGACAAGACCATAAATGTTAATAGTAGGGGGCAAAGGGGTTCAAGGATTTATAATTTGGACTATATGGGTCTTACAATTAATTAACATAGCTACCATAGGGGTTATAAGGATCCTACCAGATATTATGATAAATAACATAGGGGTTAGTACTTAGGATACCATTCCTATTTTATGGGTTAATGGGTTAATATTATCATCAGTATCATAAAGGTTATAAGGGTCATAACTATTATTAGAAAAGTGATCATATGGTTTATTAGTAAGGTGGCTATATGTTTTAAGAGTCATGGATGTTCTTAGGGAGAGGACTATAGGGTTTATTAATATGGGTTCATAAGGGTTATTAGCAAGGGGGATCATCAACATTTTATGCGTTATTGGCAATGGGACCAAAAACCAAAGTCTTAGATACAACATATGACACATTTATTTTTAAGTATTAATGAGAAAATTTCTACGCTATTATTAGTCCCTGCCGAAGGCAATCCACTAGCAATTGATTCATCATTGACTATGAATTACTTTACCCTTTGACCACAAATATGTTTTTCTTTTCCAAATTTGTACATAGGAATAACATAATAGTTATTTTTTATAATATTTAAATTGTTTTTATCGAAGTAGCTATTGGCTAACAAATCGAAACTCATGCATTTTTCACAATCTTGGATTACCAAAGTTTTGAGTCTGTTATAACTTCATTAAATCTCTTTATGCGATCTAGGCTATAACAGAAATGCATTTTTCCCAATGTTAGATAACCTTTATGTTGTAGGTGAATCCCCCTGCGGACAAGTGGATTCCCTCTTGGCCTCTAGACCCATAAGGCCAAGACAGAAGGTGCTTAACATGGACACTGACTTCATTTTAGATCTAATCAAGATAATGAATGAAAGAGAAGGAGAAAGATATGTACCTTATAAGTGACGTTTGTCCTTGAAAAGTCCTGGCTGAGCTTCGATCTTGAACTCCCTGATAGGCCAATCCTTTGAATGAAGGTGTAGCAGCCTCTTTCCATTCTCCTTGTCCAACCCCTTTGCTCAATCAATCTCCATTGATTTCTTTGATGAAATCTCACTCATGAGATCATAAGTTTGATGTAATTCTCAATTGTCATTGTCAATACCTTCTTATGAGATCATAAGTTAGGTATAATTCTCAATCTTCCTTGTACCTTTCACCATGATAAGGCCTCCTTATATAACCTTGGAGAGGTCCAACCACTTGAGAGATATTTGGGATGAGTTGAGGATTCTTCTCCTTCAGTTGAGGATCTCCCCTAAGATCAGGCCTTGACCATCTATTCGAATCCAACTACCTTTAGGAATTGAGGGATTCTTCCCTTATTTGCCTCAACAAACCCAGAATTTGCTAAAAAAAGGGTAGCGCTCCCCCAAAAGGGTGCACAGGGTGCTCAAGAACACCCCCAAAGAGGCTCATGGAGTGCCAGCACTCCCTGACAGTGGGTAGGGGAGCTCTCCTCTCCAAAATCCATTTTTTTGTGGTTTTCTCAATGTCAAAAGGTTTGTACTTTCTGTCAAGTGATTTCTCTCCTTCCAAACTAACCTTTGAGGTGTCTTAAGTGTCTTTATGATGTCGTTAGAGGAATGACATAGGCAAGATGGAAGTATACTGTTTGTGACACTTGCAACACTTGTGGTCAAGATGTGACACTTGCGGAAAAGATGTGACACTTACAACACTCATAATGACAACACTTGCGACACTATCAGAGTGAGTAATTTTGAGGTGTAACAGATTGCCCCCCAAAGTACGAAGTTAGAAGACGATGATGACTAAAGTACTTTGTATACTTTTTGAGCAAGGGTATGGACGCATAGAAACCGAAAAAAGTTGCACACAACCATCAAACAAATATTATGACATGTTTCAAAACCCAAGGCATGCATACCTATGATTGAGTGATAAAGACTTTTTGGTATGGACGCCATAAAATACACTACAAATCCATTATATTGAAAAAATGGTATAGCCACTGCAGATATAATGTGGATCTATACTCCTATGACCTGAACTAATCATAGCCATGAAGAATACACGCTGGATCTACGAGATGACAAGACATACAAGACATATATGTGTCATAGTTCAAAAGAACTCCTTCGCAACCTGGGAAAAGTACATATAAGAGTGATGACTCAACCCAGGGTATTCTTACCGATCCCTATGTAGTATGAATCTAACCATGTGAATAGATGTCCTTATGTCAAACATGGCAGAAACCACTTGATTACCGGTCAATGATGTAAACCGTTAACAAGTGCGAGGGAGATCACCATTGATGTCAATGATTCCCAAGGTACTCTAGTACATTTCGACAAATGTGAATATATGAACTGAAGTCGAACATCCGTGGAATCATCCGATCAGGGGTCAATGATGCAAACCCACTGTCAGACATGAGGAGGCCTGCCATTGCGGCATGCAGGTCCCAAGGTAATAACTAGTTTCTAAGTCTAGTTCCTAGATAATGTGCTGAAGTCGACAGGAATAGACTCGTTGAAGGATGGCCTTGATGTATCCCCCATCAACGACACAAAACTGACACAGAGATGTAATTGGTAGATCAAATGAACATGGACTGACACAGGGATTGAAATAGGATATTTATGATGGCTGACTCTCGAGGCAGATGCTTCCCTTGAACACTGAGGCACAACAACAGAAACTTGACATGGACCAAAACATGATAATGCAGTGGATACAGTGGATTTCGTCGGGTGACCCAAAGGAGTAAAAGAAACTCAGAGGATTGGCTCAATGTAGAGGTTCAAGGGATTTTAAATGCATGCAAAGACAAAGTGTCGTGTTCAAGGGTGACTGTAAGAGCTACTGGTAGTGTTCTCAAAAAACTGCTCGGCTTGCTTCTTTCAATTTTCCCCCATCCAGATAGACGAGTACCTCTTTTTAATTTAACGAGCTTGAGGAGGGTAACACATGCTCGATATGAATCACCTTCAATAATTCCCTCTTCCCTTGTTTAATGAACTGGAAGAAGCAAGGGTTCAGTCTTGTATGGGCCCTTCAATGTGTAATTGTTTAACGAGTCCAGAGAAGGTAAACTCGGTGGTTTTTCATATTTAGAGAGTCTGAAAACAACTTAAAGACGATTCCAATGTTGTCCTTTTTTGTAATGTTAGTCTCGTGAGGCCAAGAAAGAGATAAATTATCACTCGAAAGATGCCCTTTCAAACCTTTTAATGAGTGGGAAAGGAAGCAAGATCACTCGACAATCTTTTCATGTTTAGAGAGTCTGAAAAGAGCTCAAAGACGACTTCAAGGGGTTCCTTTTTCGTTTAACCATGCGGGTCCAAAAAAGAGATAAAATTTTACCTGGTTGCATTCTCATGTATTTATGAGCATGAGAAAGAACAAAGACTAAGCTCGGTATACCCCCATCTTGAAATCTAGTGGCTTAACTCCAGAATGATCATCAAAGGCTAGAGACATGCCCTCCAAGCTTCAATTCATGCACCGAGTTTGAGTTTGTCACCAATTTCTCTACTAGATGGAGAAAAAGGATAAGAGTGGATGAAATGAAGGTTCAAGAGAGGTGACTGTTTCATTTTTTAATGAGCTTGACACAGGAAAAGAACTATGCTCAGGGCTTTGGGTGCAAGCCCTAGATTGCTATTTCATTTTTTAACGAGCTTGCTACAAAGAGGAAAACTATGCTCAAAGCTTCTGTTTCATTTTTTAATGAGCTTGCCATCGAGAGGAGAAACTATGCTCATGACCTATGTTTAATTTTTTAACAAGCTTTCCATAGAGAGAAAAACTATGCTCATGGACTCTTCTTGATCATGGATTCCAAGAGAATAACTCTCTGGAAGAACACCATGTCAAGGGACAAAACTCAATCATGGCTTCCAAGAGATCTTCACTGGATGGAAGAAAATCACTCTGGAAGGAATACATGTCGAGGGTTGCGACAAGGGTAAGGAGATCAGGCTCCAAGATCCCTACCGAAGAGATCACCATGTCAACGACCGAATCCAAGTTGTCGGAAGTTGAAGGCATGGTAGACAATGGAAAATTGACAGCAGGCGGGGAGATAGAGTGTATATCTGCCCATATTTCTTCATACGTGATCTTGTGGTCTCCCAAGAAAGGAATATTGTTGGTAGCGGGAGCACAAGCATCGGTCGTGCAGAAATCTAACTGATCAACAGTGACAATTTTGCCCTGATGAGGAAATTGTACACATAGAAAGACCGATGAGGCAACAACAGTCATAGCATAAAACCAACTTATTCTAAGTAACAAGTTGTAATCGAGGGCAACATCGACCACCTCGACATCAACAGTGACAGTTTTTCCACCCAATTGGATAGGCAAGGACTGTAAAAGACCATGGGGATGGAAACCTCGCCCATTGAAGGCGTGTAACATTGTTGGGGATTTGTTAAGTGTGGGTGACTTTAAACCTTTCCAACATGCTAAAGAAATGACACAAGTTGAGGCTCCCTCATCCATAATAGTTCGGTGGATCTGTTGATTGTGAACAACAACATCAACTTGGAAAGCAAGTTGGTGGGAGAGTCGAGATGCATAATTATCCAGGTTAAACAAGATATGGTTGGATGACTCAGGATCAACAACGTCGATAGCAGCCAAGAGCATTCTACGTTGACTGGGGCAGTTTTGTAGAACTTCTAATGCATACATAGCACACGGTGCTTGAGCCAAATCTTCAACAATGTTGTAGTTCTGAGCGGAACGTGAACTAGGATTAAAGGTAGCTTTGTTGATAGTTCTCTTAGGAGGGCGTAAGATAGAGTCGAATGTAGGTTTCTTAATATGAAGTGGTCTAGATGGAGGACTAATGAAGGATGGTGATGGATCTGATAAAGTACCAGTACCATTAGTGTCTTTTCCTTTGTCAGGGTTACCTGGTGTGTCATATGTCTTAGAGCGAGTGTTCAAATTAATCCTATTAAACATATAAATATGTTCACTCGTCGAGGCCTCATCATGAGGATGGCTAGAACTGCCCCCAAGAGAGGGGGTTTGAGAAACCATGGATTGTTGCTGTAGAAAAGGTTGAGTAAGCACAGTGGGTTGTGAATTTCCCTGAAAACGTTTAGCCACTTCATTGTGATGTGGACAGTCTCGAGTGTAGTGATCGTCACCACAAATGATACACGGGAATTTCAGTTTTCGTTGTGGCTTCTTTTCGGTAGCAGGTGTTTGATCTTGATTTTTTGGTTGTTCATTGTTATTAGTATTTTTTGATTTATTTTTTGTCTTCTTCTTACCTCCGGATTGTTGTGAAGGGGCAGATTGAACTACATTCACCTCAAAGATATGAGTTTGGGGGAGGTAGAGGAGAGTGTGGTCGATTGGGAAGTAGATTGATTTTTGATGGAACCGATAACACCGTCCACATGAGATGAGGATGATGGCTTGGATGGATCAGTATTAGCTCGAGCATCATTCATAAGTAAATCATACAAAGTACCAGATTGTGAATAAACCAAATCTAATTATTGAGCCCGAGCAATGGTTTCTTCCTCGGTGATCGTGCCACCCATAGTGACATCGCGAGCGATCGGGGGTAAAAGTGATTTAGTAAACCATTCCACCAATAATATGTCAAGAATGATTACCTTGATCATCCTTCGTCGTCGTATCCACTCATGAATATGGTCAGAGATATGCACGGATTCAGTTTGATGAAGGGAGGTCAAGATTTTAGTACCCATCTCGTAGCGAATAGGTAGTTGAAAGTGAGTGAGGAAATACATGGCAAGGGAGTTGAAATCATGAAAAGAAGCATGTGGTAGTTCGATATACCACTTTGTTGCAGAGCCAGTAAGTGTTTGTTGGAAAAGACACAAACGTATAGAATCATCCATGAGGGAGTTTGATGAACACCACAAATGGAAAGTAATCACATGGTTATTTGGATCTTTGCCAGATTTTCCATCAAATTTTGGAATATCAGAAGGAATTTTAGCTGGACTAACTGCCAAACCGGTGAATGAAAAATAGGATCATTAGTTAACCGAGACAAGTCTGGGAGATCCAGAGTCGCAAGGAAAGGTAGTTGTCGGTTAATTTGCCGATGATACTGGTGTGGCATAGGAACACCAATAGGACCATAAACTAGGTTAGGTGGATAGTTGTAACCAGTAGGTCCTCCTACATACGGTTGTTGTTGACCAGGATAAACAAGATTCGATGATGGCTAAGAAACATTTGCATAACCCGTTGGGTTATGAGCATTATAATTCGGGTGATTCATTTTCCTAGAAAGAGGATGAACATTGTTCCCTTGAGGAGGGTAAGGAGTATATCCCAGAGGCAAATACACATTAGACCCATGGGGAGAATAAGGTTGTTGTCCTTGAGGACTCTAGGTGGTGTTGGGGATGCCGCCCGGATAAGGTTGTCTATAATATGGTCCGGAAGGAACAGGATTTGATACTCCTCCTTGTGGGTTATGATATAAGTGCCCCATAACATGGGTTTGGGTAAATGTTCCTCTGGAAGATACTCCCCAGGATTTTGAAGGGTTTCTAGTAGACGAAGGTTTCCCCCTTGCTAGCAGTGGATTAACGACTGGGGTATGACTGGAAAAGGGAGGTTGCCCTCCAGGAAGAACATGAAAAGGCGGTTGTCCCCTGGGAGGGGTAGGCCTACCATAGGATGGCGGCCTTCTAGGAGGGACAGGTCCACTAGATGGTGGTTTCCCTCCAACCAATTGTATTTGGTCAGCAAGGGTCTACATTCTCGGGTGAAAAGATGTCCCAGCAGGATCGTGCGGAACATGTGGAGTTGTAGAGTGAAAGTTTGTAAAAGAAGGGGTAGGGATTGAAGTGCCTTGGGAATGAGTAGGGGTGATGAGTCCAGCATTAGGATAGACTTGTGTTGACGCAACAGTAGGGTTAATGACCTGATCGATGGGGTGATTCATCATTTGACCAGATGGCCCACTTTCAACAGGAGGGTCATGAAGATTGAAGGGTTGTCGAAAAGATTCAAAATTCTCATAGAGATTGCATCCTGATGAAGTCCTCCATATAGAACAAATAGGTGTGGGATTTGTATCTATTGCAGTGGTAGGACGAACATGATTCCTATTCTCATCACCGAAGGTTGGTTCTGTGGATCCCATATATGTGTCAGTAAAATCTCTCGCAGGTAACTGTGGGACCTCTTCGTCTATGACGTTCCTAAGGGAGTCTAAACGAAGAAAAAGTGGTTCGAGAGGGGTCACTGACACATATGTAGTGTGAGGAGTGGGATTCTCAACCGTAACCAAAGCGCCTTTTGAGTTATCTAACGAAGGAGAAACAACACTTCCAACGTTAGATTGATTTTCTACCTCTCCATGGTAGTTGTCTTCTGGAGGGTTAGGAGGTAAGGGTTGGAATCCTTCCGGAGGCATCCCTTGCATCCTACGTGATCGACGAAGACCTTTATCCTCTACAGGCTCAATTTTGGAGAATAATAGTACACATTGAAAATCTAGGGCCAACTAACAAAAATAAACAACATACGCTAATAAAATCTAGGAATCAAAACCAAGCAAACAAAACTTCTCTCGATGATCATACTAGTTGGTGATGAAATCCAACGTTGCATGATCAAGTCAAGAAGGGGCTAGGATATGGTGGAATAGTTACAATGGTGACCTTCTTAATGGACTTTCACCTTGGTGCAAGCTTCCACACAGTAATTGTGGATTTACCCTCCAAGGAGCCCAAGTGAGTCTGACCAATGTCCGTCCCAGGTACAGTGAGACTTCCCTTCACTGTCACCTCATGTAAGTACCTAAGGATTATGGAAACTATGGACACCAACTTGCAGTCAGCCCCTAGGTGGGTACAGTCGACAGTCTGATATAAACGTATGGGCAGGATAACAAGTTGTTGGCAAATGTTTAAGAGGTAGCATATGCATGTCATTGATGGCAAGTACAATAGTGAAGATGGCATGGGTATAGGAAGAATGTAACAGATAGGCATCAGAAGCAGTTTGGGAAGACACTGCAAAGGATGGTTCGCATGATTTATAGGCAGTATGCGTTTTTCATTGATGGCAGGATCAGAGTGTGCATCGATGGAAAAACAGGAACAACATAAGCTCAGAAGCAATTAGTGTAGAGTCGAATGCAGTGCGTAGGTGTGCACCAGGGATGAGGTTAACTCATGGCTAAAGCTCAAGGGAGATAGCGTACTTAGGATCACAGGCGGAACAAAGGTCAAGGCCTTTGACACTTAGAAATTCTTCCAAGTAAGAAGGATGTGTAAATCTTGGAGGAGAAGCGTCGGTGATCGTTGGATCCCATCCCGAATTCCCGATGACCGTCAGATCTCAATGTAGAAAAGAGGAGCGCGCAGATATGGAGGATAGATCTCGGGCATTAGATCCGAGCGCAGGGTCCGACCACCGTTGGATCGAGGAGAACCTGCATGTTCTTTAAAGTGCAAGGAGTAGAGGGCTTACAAAATCCCAAAAGAATGAGGACCGTCCATCTTCAGGTAGGACACGTGGGGATAGATCGTCAGTTCACTGAATGGAGAGTCAAAGGAACGATGTTCCCTAACCTCTCGAAATCATGATATCTGAAATTGCGATTTAATCTTAGCCGTCAGATTAAGGTTGAATCTGGACTGTTGATTCCATTCCATGTCAGAGTTTCGGGGATCGAGAGTTGGATATGTCAAGTAATATCATCCACAGAAATCTCAATTTCGCGATATGCAAAATCGTGACTTAATCGCAGCCATTGAAACAAGATCAGATCTCGACCATTGATCCAACTCCATATCAGAGTTTCGTGAATCGCGACATGGAGAGGGAAAAGAAACAATGCAACAAGAATTGCAAAATCGCAATTTAATCACAGCCATTGAATCAAGGTCTAATCTAGACCGTTGATCTCAGTCCATTTCGGAGTTTCACGGATCGAGAGTTGAAGATGTCAAAGAATATTACCCGATATCGCGATATGCGAAATCGCGACGTAATTGCAACCGTCATATCAAGATGTGATCTGGACCGTTGATACGACTTCTTTACGGAGTTTCGTGGGTTGGGATTTGGAAGTGACAAGAACATTCACCACAGGAATGTCGAAATCGCGATATGCGAAATCGTGAAATGATCTAAACCGTCAGATCAAGTGTTGATCGGAACCGTTGATCCCACACCATTTCGGGGTATCAGGGATCGCAACTTGGAGAGTCGAGATGCCTCATCTCTAGACTCAAGAAATGCGAAATCATGAAAGTGCCTTATGCATAAGGCTGTGGTCATATCCCTTGGTCACATCAGTGAGAGATGGAGGAAAGAGCTAGAGCAACCAAGCTCCGCTTCAGGGATCGCGACTAGGAACGTCGAGATGCATGGTCACACGAATGCCGAATTGTCGAATGCCGAAATGACGAAATGAATGCAAAATCCCATGGAATCAATCCAACGGTGTAGGTGAATTTGAAAAAGATCGGAGGGCTACTGTAGCACGTCGCAGTTTAACTTCTAGAAATCATTGATGGTCTCCACTAGAGAATTCGAAGAGACCTTTGTGTGATCGCCAGAGAAGATGAAGAGTCTCTAAGCTTCGTCCAGTGAAGCAAGACGATTGTTAGGGGCTTTGACAGATGGATGAGCATTGAATCCTGTAACTGAAACAGAGAAGGTGAGCTCGACTGTCACAGAGAAGACAAAGAGTCTCAACTGCCAGAGAGGCTGAGGAATCTCAGCATAACACCCAGTGATGTTGAACGCATGGGAAAACCGCCAGAGAAGCTGAAGAGTTACCATGATGATCAGGCAGAGCACTCGAGAGGTGGAGGATATCAGCATGGTGTGAGTATGCAGAGATTTTGTGCACATTGCACGCACAACGTGCACAGAAGATATAAGTACACGGTACAGAGAAGAGATGGGGTTGTCGTTGCTGTTGGAGTTGTTGTGGTTGTTGTTGTTGAAGGTGATTCATGTGTGAAGAAGGAGGTGAGTGCAACAGCTGAATTGAACAGAAGAGGAACTGTGCAGTGAATGGACATGGCGCACAGAGCATAAAAAGCAGAAGAACAGACAGCACAAGTCATGTGTGCAGGAAGGTAGTGAGGCAGACAGAGCAACGAAATGCAGCAGAACAGTGATGAGTCTGGTAAGCCATTGTTGAACATTATATCACTATAATAAGTTTCAGTAGCAAAGATTTATATTTTAGGGTGGTTGGGAGGTGCTAGGGAGGACTATTGTCCTCATAGGTTCAAGTGGGTGCTTGAACACAGGGAGTTGTAGCTTCCATTTGGTTACAGCCGGAGAAACTAGGGTGGCAGGGTGGTGCAAGGGAGAACTCTTGTTCTCTATTATACAGGTTGGTGCCTGTATTATTGGAAGTTGGTTCTTCCATCCAGTTGGTGCTGGAAACACTCAGGGAGTTGGTGCTTCCTTCTAGTTGGTGCTAGAGAAACCAGGGAGTTGGTGCTTCCTTCTAGTGGGTGCTAGAGAAAACAGAGAGTTGGCGCTCTCAGCAAGTAGCAGCTTGCAAAAATGAGGTTGTAGCCTCATTATGAGTTGGTGCTCATATGTATGATAATGTAAAGAATATAACTATTACTTATCATATAAAGAAAAAGAGGTTTTTTCCCTGTATGGGTTTCCTTGGGAAATATCTGTCTCTGTGTTTCTCATATATGTGAATGATGCTGAAAGTGCCATTGTTTATTTCCCTGCATTATTGTGATCATCATTCAGTGTTTCTGCAAAGAGTTTAAAAAAAGCATAATTGTTTAAGCACGGTAACAACTG
>ML802373.1:170589-182591 GCA_009831015.1 Picea engelmannii
CGGGAATATAGAAAGTGGATGTTGCAAGCACATGAATGGAGACATGGATAAGCTTCTGTGCATAAGTAAAAGAAAAACAGAAAATGTGATCCTTGAAAATGATGAACCAGGTAAAATCAAGGATAGAGGGATGGTGAGTTTGATTAATGACAAAGGAGATGCCCAATACGTTTTGCTTGTGGATGGTCTGAAACATAATTCGCTCAGTTCAAGTCAAAAGTGTGACAGAGGCAGTGAAGAGGTGCTCACATCCAAAGAGTGTAAGGTAAATGTAAACTCGGGACAAATGGTGAATAAATTTATCAGGACAAACAATAATGTTGATGTTGAATCCTCCCCTGCAAGTAAAGAAGAAGATTCAAATACAAGAAAAGAATGCTTAGTTAGCATTTAACCCATGGAAGAAGTAGGAGAAGAATCATGTCATAAACTAGAAGCAAAAGTTTTGAAGGTTGAGAAGTCAAATACCCAAATCAAGTTCTTGAGAAGCTTCATGACCCTGGACAAGGTCTTAGATAGCCAGAGATCACCAAATGACAAGTCCAGTATTGGACTCAAAAAGGTAGAAATCAGTGCTCCTAAGAAACCTGATATAGGTCCTTCATTTGTGAGAAATAAAAGCAGGCATGAGAGTGGGTGTAGCAGTTTTCTCTTGTGATTGAATATGGACATAAAAGCCCTGGATTGAATGCATCATGGAAGAAAAATGAAAATTGCAGTAATAGAGATCAATGAGATTCAATAGGCAGATCCAAGGGCTATTTAAAAAGTACAAGCTACAATTGCACAGTGTTCAAGTAGGACAACAACATTCTAATGTACAAAATGATATACATGATATCCTGTAGAGATAACAAGAGGAAAGACCTTGTCAAGGAAAGTTAACCTTTTAGGAACAAAGGGGGGAAATAGTCAAAAGCAGAGAGATAACAGTGACAGGGGGAGTCATCCACTCATGAGAAGAAAAGGTTGATAAAGGAGTCCGAGTAAGAGAGGTGAGCAATTTTGAGTATTCTACAGAGGATACAGCGGAAGCTGAAGATGAACATGTCCAAGAATCATAAAAAGAAGACTCTGGTTTGGATACAAACATCTGCAGGCCTCATATAAGAGAGTCCTTCCTGTTAGGGGGAGTTTGTGTTGGTCTTAATATTTGATACCTCCTAAAAATACTGCGACAGCTCAGGGGGAGAATGTTCTCTTTGACATTGATGTCAAAGGGGGAGAAAAGAATTTGGGTGCCTTAGTAGCCATCAATGCCAAAGGGGGAGATTGTTGGCAAATGTTTAACAGGTAGCGTATGCATGTCATTGATGGCAAGTACAACAGTGAAGATGGCATGGGTATAGGAAGAATGTAACAGATAGGCATCAGAAGCAGTTTGGGAAGACGCTGCAGAGGATGGTTCGCATGCTTTATAGGTAGTATGCGCTTGTCATTGATGGCAGGATTAGAGTGTGCATCGATGGAAAAACATGAAAAATGTAAGCTCAGGAGGAATTAGCGCAGAGTCGAATGAAGTGCATAGGTGTGCACCAGGGATGAGGTTAACTCATGGCTAAAGCTCAAGGGAGATAGCGTACTTAGGATCATAGGTGGATCAAAGGTTGAGGGCTTTGACACTTAGAAATTCTTCCAAGTAAGAAGGATGTGTAAATATTGGAGGAGAAGCGTCGGTGATCGTTGGATCCCATCCCGAATTCCTGATGACCGTCAGATCTCAATGTAGACAAGAGGAGAACACAGATATGGAGGATAGATCTTGGGCGTTAGATCCGAGCGCAGGGTCCGGCCACCGTTGGATCGAGGAGAACCTGCACGTTCTTTAAAGTGCAAGGAGTAGAGGGATCACAAAATCCCGAAAGAAGGAGGACCGTCCATCTTCAGGTAGGACACGTGGGGATAGATCGTCAGTTCGCTGACTGGAGAGTCAAAGGAACGATGTTCCCTAACCTCTCGAAATCGCAATATCTAAAATCACGATTTAATCTCAGCCGTTAGATTAAGGTTGAATCTGGATTGTTGATTCCAATCCATGTCGGAGTTTCGGGGATCGAGAGTTGGAGATCTCAAGTAATATCATCCACAGAAATCTCGATTTCACGATATGCAAAATCGCGACTTAATCGCAGCCATTGAATCAAGATCAGATCTGGACCGTTGATCCAACTCCATATCGGAGTTTCGCGAATCACGACATGGAGAGGGAAAAGAAACAATCCAACAAGAATTGTGAAATCAAAATTTAATCGCAGCCATTGAATCAAGGCTGATATAGACCATTGATCTCAGTCCATTTCAGAGTTTCGTGGATCGAGAGTTGAAGATGTCAAAGAATATTACCCGATATCGCGATATGCAAAATCGCGTCGTAATTGCAACCGTCAGATCAAGATGTGATCTGGACCGTTGATACGACTTCTTTACGGAGTTTCGTGGGTCGGGATTTGGAAGTGACAAGAACATTCACCACAGGAATGTCAAAATCACGATATGCGAAATCGCGAAATGATCTTAACCGTCAAATCAAGTGTTGATCGGAATCGTTGATCCCACACCATTTCGAGGTATCGGGGATCACGACTTGGAGAGTCGAGATGCCTCATCTCTAGACTCACGAAATGCAAAATTGTGAAAGTGCCTTATGCATAAGGCTGTGGTCACAGCCCTTGGTCACATTAGCGAGAGATGGAGGAAAGAGCTAGAGAAACCAAGCTCCGCTTCGGGGATCGCGACCGGGAATGTCGAGATGCATGGTCACACGAATGCCGAATTGCCAAATGCTAAAATATCGAAATGAATGCAAAATCCCATGGAATCAATCCAACGGTGCAGGTGAATTTGAACAAGATCAGAGGGATATTGTAGCACGTCGCAATATAACTGCTAGAAATCATTGATGGTCTCCACTAGAGAATTCGAAGAGACCTCTGTGTGATCACCAGAGAAGATGAAGAGTCTATAAGGTTCGTCCAGTGAAGCAAGACGATTATTAGGGGCTTTGACAGATGGATGAGCGTTGAAGCCTGTAACTGAAACAGAGAAGGTGAGCTCGACTGTCACAGAGAAGACAAAGAGTCTCAACTGCCAGAGAGGCTGAGGAATCTCAGCATAACACCCAGTGATATTGAACACATGGGAAAACCGCCAGAGAAGCTGAAGAGTTACCATGATGATCAGGCAGAGCACTCGAGAGGTGGAGGATATCGACGCGGTGTGAGTATGCAGAGATTTTGCGCACATTGCATGCACAAGGTGCACAGAAGCTATAAGTACATAGTACAGAGAAGAGATGGGGTTGCCATTGCTGTTGGAGTTGTTGTGGTTGTTGTTGTTGAAGGTGATTCATGTGTGAAGAAGGAGGTGAGTGCAGCAGCTGAATTGAACAGAAGAGGAACTGTGCAGTGAATGGACATGGTGCACAGAGCATAAAAAGCAGAAGAACAGATAGCACAAGTCATGTGTGCAGGAAGGCAGTGAGGCAGACAGAGCAACGAAATGCAGCAGAATAGTGATGAGTCTAGTAAGCCATTGTTGAACATTATATCACTGTAATAAGTTTCAGTAGCAAAGATTTATATTTTAGGGTGGTTGGGAGGTGTTAGGGAGGACTATTGTCCTCATAGGTTCAAGTGGGTGTTTGAACACAGGGAGTTGTAGCTTCCATCCGGTTACAGCCGGAGAAACCAGGGTGGCAAGGTGGTGCAAGGGAGAACTCTTGTTCTCTGTTATACAGGTTGGTTCCTGTATTATTGGAAGTTGGTGCTTCCATCCAGTTGGTGCTGGAAACACTCAGGGAGNAACATAGAGTTGGTGCTCTCAGCAAGTAGCAGCTTGCAAAACTGAGGTTGTGGCCTCATTATGAGTTGGTGCTCATATGTATGATAATGTAAAGAATATAACTATTACTTATCATATAAAGAAAAAGAGGTTTTTACCCTGTATGGGTTTCCTCGGGAATATTCTGTCTCTGTGCTTCTCATATATGTGAATGATGCTGAAAGTGCCATTGTTTATTTCCCTGCATTATTGTGATCATCATTCAGTGTTTCTGCAAAGAGTTTAAAAGAAGCATAATTGTTTAAGCACGGTAACAACTGATTCACCCCCCCCCCTCTCTCAGTTGTCCAACACAAGTTTGAAATCAACTCAAGAGGCTCCCACACATAAACATGGGTATACCTTCAAGTGAACCCTAATATACGATCTGACCACTACAAACAGTTGAACCACGAAGGGATAATCTCAGTAACTCACTCGAATGTGACCTCGTGTGTAACCTCTGTGTGAGAGGGGGATCCTAGAAAGCCTATACGACAATTGGATTTGACTCTCCCTATCTCAGGATGCTAATGTTCGTTTTGAAAAAATTGGAGAGTTGTACTCACAGCCTAATCTAAAGTGCTAATCCTAGTCTAATGTTGGTGGAAGATCCTAAAAACAAAAATGTTCTAGATAATTTTTAATTAGCGTTGATTTTATGGTTGTTCTTTACTCAAAGGGTGTATGACAATGAAACTGATGGTATGATGACTCATTTCCCAAAAATGCACAATAATATGATAAGCAATCGTTTATTTCGATGAATGGCTATTTAAGGGAAAGAGAGAAAGTCGTTTTCACTATCAAACACTAATATGCAATGTCCTTAATCAATTTGTTTCTCACTCGAATCCGATGCAATGTTAAAAATTTCATAAATGCCTTCTTATATCCAAACCAATCGCTAAAATATGTCATTCTTCTTATATGTGAATGATAATTAGATGCAAGACTTCTAAATGTCAATCAGACTTCAAGATTAAACAATAAGAAGCAAACTTCACACAAAACAAAAAATACACTCTCATCGTGAAATAGACAAGAAGGACAAACATAACCAAATTGCAAACAAGAACCAAAAACCTCAAACAAAAGAGAAATGATGGAAAGTTGACCTCAGAGATCAAATGAATAGTTCACAGACCTTTGGATTTCCTCACAAAAGTTTTCACTCAGTCAGATAAAAGAGAAGAAAACAACAAGTTAACTCTAGGTCAACAAAGACAAAGAGTGGATTCAAGGAAAAGAAAGAAGATGTCAAAATACCAAACAAAAGAGGATGAATTCTCAGAAATAAGGGTGTTTGAAAGCCAATATCAAGATGGATTGAGAGTATGGGACCTTGAGCAAATGCCAAAACCCAAAAATAGCTTCAAAAGATGAAAATTATGGAGAATTTCTCACAAAAATGGGGTAGTGCTCTGGTGTAAGGGGCACCAGAGTGTTCCAATGCTCTATGTAAGGCTATAGAGGAGTGTTAGTGCTCTGACAGCAAGAGGAGGGGAGCGCTATGCTCCTAAAACTCAGAAAAAAAAAGTCCAGAAATTCAAAAAATCAATGAAATTCAGTCAATCAGGGTGATCCTGATGACATAATGAGGCAATCAAACAAATATAAGAATAAAAAAGACAATGTGGAGAATATCAAATCAGTGGGAAAAGGGCCAAAACAAGATCTGGGAATGGAAACAAAAATTAGAGCTCCTCCCCAGTGGAATCGTCAATTTCCGTTGTAGGTGAATCCCCCTGCGGACAAGTGGATTCCCTCTTAGCCTCTAGACCCCTAAGGCCAAGACAGAAGGTGCTTAACATGGAAACTGACTTCCTTTAAGATCTAATCAAGCTAATGAATGAAAGAGGAGAAAGATATGTACCTTATAAGTGACGTTTGTCCTTGCAAAGTCCTGGCTAAGCTTCGATCTTGAACTCCCTGATAGGCCAATCCTTTGAATGAAGGTATAGCAGCCTCTTCCAGTTCTTCTTGTCCAACCCCTTTGCTCAATCAATCTCCACTGATTTCTTTGATGACATATCACTCATGAGATCATAAGTTTGATGTAATTCTCAATCGTCATTGTCAATACCTTCTTATGAGATCATAAGTTAGGTATAATTATCAATCTTCCTTGTACCTTTCACCATGAGAAGGCCTCCTTATATAACCTTGGAGAGTTCCAACCACTTGAGAGATCTTTGGGATGAGTTGAGGATTCTTCTCCTTCAGTTGAGGATCTCCCCTAAAATCATTCATTGACCATCTATTCGAATCCAACTACCTTCAGGAATTGAGGGATTCTTCCCTTATTTGCCTCAACAAACCTAGAATTTGCTAAAAAAAGGGTAGCGCTCCCCTAAAAGGGTGCACAGGGTGCTCAAGAACTCCCCCAAAGAGACTTAGGGAGTGCCAGCGCTCCTTGACAGTGGGTAGGGGAGAACTCCTCTCCAAAATCCATTTTTTTGTGGTTTTCTCAATGTCAAAAGGCTTGTACTTCCTGTCAAGTGATTTTTTTCCCTCCAAACTAACCTTTGAGGTGTCTTAAGTGTCTTTATGATGTCTTTAGAGGCACAACATAGGAAGTATGGCAGTATACTGTTTGTGACACTTGCAACACTTGTGGTCAAGATGCGACACTTGTGGACAAGGTGTGACACTTACAACACTCGTAATGATGACACTTGCGACACTATCAGAGTGAGTAATTTTGAGGTGTAACACTTTACATAACCTAAGTTTATGAGATCTAGCCTATAACAATGCATTATATCAATTTTTCACTTTGTTAAATTCATGTGTATTGATGGGATAGATGTGAATTGTCATGCGGCCTCTTCAGCTCTTGAGTTCAATGCCTCTTCTTTATTTATACAACCCACCACCTCTTCTTCACTGCCTCTTCTTCATTCATGCAACCCGCCGCTTCAACTGACTACACTGTCTTCTTTGAAGGCAACACACAAAAATGCCCTCACCACCATGAATTTTGTTGAAGCCTTTTTGTTGTAACTCTCCTAGATGCTTCTATCCAATGAATTTTGTTGAATGCCTTTTTTTTAACTCTCCTATATGCTCCCATCCCCGAGGCTATGCTTTTCAAAGAGGAGGCACACATGCCCCTACTAGATAGTGGATAATGTTATTTGATGGATCATGACCTTTCTAACTCCCTTGGTAAGAGAAAAGTAACTACAATCTATCCTTCTCAGAGAGAAGCTGCACATGCCCCTGTTGGATAGTGGATAATGTTCTTGCAGCTACAGGCTATGCTTCTCAAAGAGAAGTTGCACATGCCCCTGAAGCTTCACATACCCATGGTGGATAGTGGATAATGTTCTTGGCTAATGTTCTTTGTGGTATGAATTCATTCATCTCTTTCCCATTATAAGTCACTTTAGCATATCCCTACAAAATTTACACAAGGAACAATTTGTTAGAGCCTATGATAATAATATATACTTTAATTTCATTGTTTTTGTAATACAAAGTACCATTTCAGAGGATGAAAAATCAGTGGGATAACCCCCATGGATATAGCAGCAAGGGCCACATACCCAACTTTGACCATGTATTGTATTGTTATGTCGTTTCTCATCATAGGGAATTGTTGCATCCATTGATGGCTCATTTCCATCACTGGTTAGCACTGGAAAACCATTTTGAGTGACCTTTTTCTTCCATTGACTATACATGGTGGTCACAGTGATGTACAAGATTTTGACTAAATTATATAGTCCATCGCCCAATATGAAAGCAATAGACATAAATACCTTGTAACCTTGGAGGCCCTGCATACTCCTGTCTCCGTCTGGGATAGTGTACCAGTCTCCTTTGCAGTTATTTATGAGAGGTCACATGAGACTCCAAGAGATGATTGTGTTGAACAATATGGGAAAATTCACCAAGTGTGGAATCCATTTATGAGAACCATTGTTGTTGTTTCACTTGGATAGGTGAGCTTGTAGTATATCACCACTATCTGAAAATCAGCCAAGAAAAATTAATTATCTGAAAATAAGCCGAAAATTAAATAAATTCTTAAATCGCCAATATCAAAACTACACTAGTTCTCATGATTCTGAATTTCCTTACCTTTAGAAGAGGCACCACAACTGATAGTTCTGGAAAACCCACGGTGAAAAGAAAATAGATAATCCAACTAAGACTTTAATCTTTGATATTGTTTGCAGTATCCCCAACGATATATGTGCTTGTTTGTTCCCAAATCCCCTTGCCATTATACCCAATTCAGAAAACCAAAATCACGTGATAATTTATAATAAAAAGTTTTAGACTGATTCGTACATACCGTTGAATGCAATACCATAACAAGCCACCACAAGTTTGAATCATGGTATTCTCTTGTCTCGTGAACAGAGTCTTCAATAACCCAAACTTCTAGACAATTCGGTCCATGTTTTGATGAAAAAGAATCAACAATCTGTCATAAACATTGAGAGAAGGAATAATTTTGGTGTGCAGGATCTTGATCACGCGTTGCAAACTGTTCACAACTTAAACTCTCACGATGAGCTCTCTTCCTTGTCACGACTTACTCGATATTTGAAGTTTCATTTTCTGGTGAGGTTTAGATTTTTTTAAGCTTGCGTAGCTTGCGAAATATTGCACTCACCGAATATTTTCCTTTTGCACATTGTCACTCGCTAAATTAATGGAATTACAACTCTACAAGATAGAGAGAACATATAAGATTTAAAAAAACCAGAACTGCATGGCACACCGGTGAGACCATTTGGCATTGCACATTTCATCAATGTAAAATCATCCATCTACTCGTCAGACTATTTGGATGGACAACCGCAAAGCAATGAAATTATGCACATGTTGCCCATGTAATCCTCCATTGGAGCACAAATTTCAAATTGTACTGCAAATAATTCTCCATTTACATCACAGTTTTCTAATGTAGCTGCAAAAAAATTGCTTTCAAATCAATGGTTCATTGAAAATAATATGCTTACGGTGTTGTACAATTGATGTAGTGATATGAACATCTTGTCCGACCACGAACCAGTTTTATTTCCGCTACGAAGGTAAAAGGTTTAAACTAAGATAAAACTTCTGCAAAGATAAAAAAAAAAGTTTCATCTAAGATCTTTAGATTTTTAGGGTTACGGGAAATTGTTTATCCTAAGCTAAATTGCAGTAAACTACATTGCAATTGTATTGTTGAAAGAGAAAAATTAAGGAAGTTGGAAAGTTTATATTTAAATTGAACTTGAACTTAGTGTTAAAGAAGTTGAATGATTAATGGAGGTTAAAAATATTTAGCTAAATGGGTATAGGTAAAAAAGAGTTTGGTTATTAAAAATAGAAATTTCATTTAGGAAAATATAATATTCAAACATAGACATGTTGCAGTAGCTTAGAAATTCAAAACTTGCAAACGTTGTGCCACAACATGTTATGGAAAATTAGATGGCAGAGGTAGTTGATCAATGCCACAAAGATTTAAAATAATACCTGACAGTATGCTCACAAACATTGCTCTGAATGTGATATATTCCCGTCAGGGAGGCACCTTCTTGTTGCCAAAGATCTTCTCTATGCTCAGTTGTTTCTCCTCTATCTGACTCGGCATTCCATCCTTGTCTTCCCAAGCATTGCCAAAGTTTAATTCTTCTTTTTTCTTCACAGGATGAGCTCATTTTACAAGCCCTTCATTGTCTTGACCATGACCATGAACATGACCCTAACCCTCCTCTACCTCCAGGTATCTACTTTTAGAACTAAATTGATCCATCTCGACACCACATAACCGACAACAAGATGGAACTGGTAAATTCTTATTCATATTTATGCCCCCTATCACTTGTCAAATTAGCCTTTTCTTGACCATCCCCTTTTCAATCCCATGACGTCAATGTATTTTGACCTGAAGGGCTACCGAACCTTAGGGATTGCCATGGATTCTATGAAATGCCACACAACAAAGATCTCCATTCTCACTGGAAGGCAGAAAAGAGATATATAGATTTGAAAGATGGCCAGTGGGTCTGAATCTCGCTCAACTGGAATTAAATGTATGAACATAATTCACCATATTAATATACCGAGGATGAGTAATCCATTTTGCTCCACATGGTTAAACTGTGGCCAAATCATACTTCCCTCTTCAATGATGGGTTGGCATCCATCCAAACCATTCTAACTGAACACCAAAAGAAGGGTGGTTGGAGACTCCAACTCAAAACTGGAATTCATGCCATGCATCATATACAAACAAATGATGTATGTTCAGCCTTGAATAACCTGCACTTGAATGCACATGGAGAAGAAAGGTTCTTTCAATGTATACTACCTTGTAACGTTTCAGGCTAGGACCAAGACCAGGCCATCTCAGTAACTCCATGCCAAATGCAATACATGCATTACTACCGAATCTCTTTTATGCACAGTTCATAATGAGAGTCCAAATTTCATGACATATTGGACAGTTGGGACAACAACCACATACTCGTCATGCTACATGTACCCTTCAACCACCCTTAATACCTATGCGTGTTAACTTTAACTCCCCACAGCTTCCTTTGGCATTTCTTAATACCTGAAAAAGACACTTGTTAAATTTAAACTTCCCACTTGTATTTTTCTTTCATGTATCCTCTTAATCTAGTAAAATAATTCATTGACAGTTGGCTACATGCATGCATAGTCATGGAAATTGACACTATAGCATTGGAGAGCACGATTATTAAATTCTATGAGCTATAAGCATTGAATTGCACCAGAAATTTTTACCATCCCGAGTCCATGCCCATCATACAGTTTATTAACAAAACCAGACCTAGCCACAGTCCATGCCCACCATGTCGATTATTATCAGACCCAGACGAAGTGAATTGCCCCTCTGGAATGTAATACACATCCTGAAGGCAACCTCAAGTGTAATATTCTCCGCGTGTTTTACAATTATGGGTGTAAGCCCAGAAAATTTGAAACCGAAATATAATATAGTAGGACAGTGTTTGTATCAGTGTAAACCCTTAGTTCAACTTGATTTCAAGTTCAAACTGGAACTGCTTATTATTATGATCTATCTAGCCCACCTATCTTATTGGTGGTATAGGTATTCTTCAACATAAAAAAAAGGTAGTTGGACCATTTTGGTTTTGAGAGAAACAGTATAGTCTTGGACTGGGTTGTTTAGCATGATCTCGACAGAGGAGCGTGCTACTCTAAAGCCTCTATTCTATAATTTATGGTAACCAGCGACGTCTTGCATTTGAATGCTTATTTGAATGGCTTGGGTTATGCAACCTAGTATTTATCGCATGAAACTGGTTCTTATGCTCATAATAATGGTTGTTAAACTCGATGTTTGTCGGACATTTCAATAAACATTGATTTTGAAACAAAAATTTAATACAACACTGAAATCTGCAGCCTATGTAACTAACCACACCTGCTAATTCTTATTTGACTCAAGGTTTGAAGCACCTGGGTCTTGCACAACATAGTGCACACTGCACACTTGTGATTTGACTTATGGCATGTACTTGTTTTTCATAGTGGAACACTTGCATCATTTTTTTTTTGTTAAGGGGTAGTCCATGCAGATAACATCAAAACCAAAATTAGACTTCATATAACTATTGTAAAGTTAGACACATGTCTTCCTATACAAACAAAATGTTGTGATTTCAAGTGTGCCCATTTATCCACAGGGGATATAAGATTTAATTTTTATAATTAGTTTTTTACAATGAGACAAATATATGTAATGTAATCTTAATATTCTGAACTTGAAGTTGGAACAATGAGACAAATATCTTGTTGTAGTCTTCTTATGTCAATGCATTAAAGACGCATGTTTTTTCTAAGTTTTGTATATAATCATCACTAGTATATCATCAAACAATTCTTGGCATTGTCATGTCATAAATAATTATTTGGAATGTTGTAAATCATTGTCACAGGTGTGATAAATCCCTTCCTACATATGTTGAAGGCCCATTTTTTATTTTGATGTTCTAATCAAATGATATATGATTCATTTTGGTTTTGGATATTGATACATCATTCATTTTTCTATGGTAAAACAAATGTTCTTCAGAGCTCTGTTGCTATTTCACCTGCCCAATGCTCAATTACTAAGGTATCAATTGTAAGTAGCACTTCTTATTGTTCTTGGTTTCATTTTCTCAGTTTACCTACATAATATA
>ML802373.1:191170-203813 GCA_009831015.1 Picea engelmannii
TTCAGAAGGAATGAGACATCAAGAAGATCCTCTCCCATCAGGTATGAAAGCAATCATTATGAAGGAAACTACAAAAGAATAGATCATGAACCCAGATGGACCACACCACAAAGAAGATCACTTACACCCAGGTATCAAAATTTATTTCTTGGACATTGTTATACTTGTGGAAACTTTGGACACAAGGCAATCAATTGTAGAATCAATGAAAGGAATAACTATGAAAGCTACATGAATGGTGAAAACAGTAGATATGGAAATGTTCATAGACCTATCAACAGAAATTATAATCCATTTGACCCATTAATGGATCAAAATATTGTATGTTACAAGTTCAATAATCTTGGTCACAAAGCACGAGATGAAGGAAGATAATCATATGCCAAAAGTATGCATACCAACTACAACATGGAAAAGGAAAGAAATTCCACACAATGAAAATTGTCGAATAGCATTGGTCGCTAAAGAATGAAAAGAAGAATATAAATGGTTCATAGATAGTGGGTGCTCATCTCATATGATCGGAGATCAAAGAAAATTTTTCAGCTTGAAGAAAAAGGGTGGAAATGTTGCATTTGGAGATGACTCATCTACCAAAATACTTGGAAAAGGAACTGTAAAGCTTGGAAGTGAAAATGTAAAAGCAGGAAAAGTCCTATTGGTTGAAGACTTGAAGCATAATCTACTCAATGTTAGTAAAATGTGTGATCAAGGATACACTCTTACGTTTGACTCCCGAAAATGTAAAATTAAAAAAAATAACTCAGGAAGATTAGTTGCAACTGCAACAAGAAGACTGAAAAACATATACATCCTAGACATGAAGAAGAGAGAGAAGATAGAAGCCACAAAAAAGGATTCCAAGGAAGAAAAAGTCCCAAAGACCAAAAATAAGGATGAAGTATTATCGAGTGCCACGTGTTCAGGGGGAGCAGCCCCAAAGAAGAGAGTTACCTTTTTCCATTAAACTCAGGGGGAGAAGGCCTACCCTTTTCCATTGATGTCAAAGGGGGAGATAAATTGGGATCATGATGATAGGGGGAGCATGAGTGTTGCCATCAATAACAAAGGGGGAGATTGTTGGAATATTGGTTGTTGTCATTGATGTCAACCCTAATCATGGGTTTTGGACCGCAAGATTGATGAAGGTATTTGGACATGAAGGAAAATGCACATGCATATACAACACCCATGGATGGATAATATACATCATGTTGTTTTCGGTGGTATGTGTCACATCACGTGGATCCTCATGGTTGAGGAGAAATGAATTTTTGAAGATGACAAAGAGAATTGAAGAAGGAAGTACATGTAGGCCCTGAAGATAATTAAAGAAAAGAATTACAAAATAAGAAAGTGTCAGGCCGAACCTAATGTTAAAAGGAAGTGACATAAATGGTATAAATAATTATCATTATACATTCATTTGATACACAAGTCGAATTTCAGAGGAAATCAGAAGTAAAGAAGGTTGGATTTCAAGGGAGGATGAAATCTTTTGGTGATGTGTTCTAAGGTGTTCCGAGTAAAACAGTCATAAATTATTCATCAAGAATCCAAATTACGTGGTACAAATTTAATTGGAAAGAGTATGGACTGTAGTTTCTTGTGTGCAAGTTTCAAAATCTGATGTTAAATATTGAGCGCGGGGAATTCTGTACAAGTTTGGTCTCCTAAATAAACCGGAATTGAACAAGGTTTACCATTCTTTCTATAACTTCTTTTTGGGGAGGATTCAAGGAGTGAAACTTGGAGAAGTTTCAAAGAATAAACTGAATAATATTATCTACAGGATCAGAGTATTCTAATAATTGAATAATTTTATAAATTGAATAAGTCTTAGGAATCATTATCAGGTTTTATGTGATGGTTGGTTGATGGTGATGATTTAATGTGAAGTTTTATCATCTCTCGTATATTCTTGGGTGGAAGGAAGGGGCAAGGATGGAGAGTTCAACTCTTTCTTGATATTGGAGGATTGTATCTTCCTCTTGGAGGTTTATCCCTCCCTTTACACTTGGAATTTGTAGCTACCTTTAGAAGTCATTACTTCCCTTGAACAAGAACTATTGATTATTTCTCATATATTGTGCATGGTGTATTGTGGTTGTATTGGTGTAACTCTTATACTATTGTTCATTGCTCATTGGATATAATTGAATGGTTTAAGTATAAGTTGAAAAAGGTTTTAAATTTTACTTGATATTGATTCACCCCCCTCTCAGTATCAACACTAGTCCCATCACACTGTGCTCTGAAGGAGCTCCCTCTGAACCTGGAGCCATCCAAAACATCTGCACAAAACTTGGACTAGAAGATATTCTCCTGGCAACCTCCTGGAACCCTGAGCTCACTTCATCTTGAGAATTGGTTCAATCAACCTGGCTGAGCCTTCTACCAGTGCTCAAAAGAGACTCGCTCTCTTCTCTCAGAATGAAAGACTGATACCTTGGCGCCACCACAATCTCAGAAACCTCCTCATGCTCCTCATTCAACATTGAATCATACATCAAAGGTTGTCCTCTCAACATATACAACTTATTCACCCAGTTACCGATCAGCTGCAACTCTACCGGGTCCACTCCCTCTCTATAGATAAAGACATGTTCCCTCTTGAACAATACACAATATCCTACATCCTCCAAGGCTTAGACTGAGAGAAAGTTAACACTCAACCTTGGAACAAAGAGAACTCCATCAAGCTCCAAGAGTTCCCCAAACTTGAGTTGGAATATGACATTCCCAACTCCATGTACAACTCTCGCCATACCACCTTCATTTACCACATGTTGACCAGGACCAATCTCTATGAAATCTGGGAATACTCGCCAGATTCCCATCATGTGGTTAGAGGCTCCGCTATCCACAATCCATCTGACATCACCTCTGAATCCTTCGCTGCCAACACTGAAAACTAGGGTAACCAAAGAAAATTCCCTATCAAACTTTGAAGCAAAGTCCTTTATGGATGTTGTAGCAACTGTCTCAGGCCCCTCTAACTCCTTCTTCTTCTTCTTCCTCTCGAGACAATGAGAGGCAAGGTGCCCCAAATGGTTACAACAATAGCATCTAACTTTACTCAAATCCCTTCTGGAACTTCCTTTCTTCTTGCTCTTTGCAACAAGAGCAACATTCTCATTAGCTTTGTTTGTCTTCTGATCACTACTATGAGATCTTTCCAAGATTTCCTCCCAACTAAAATCATCCCACAATCTGCTCCAATCTAGTAGATGCTCACGACCCACCACGCACTTCATGAAGACTTCCCAATCTTTGGTGAAGCCATTTAAGGCTATCCTCACCAACTCAGAATCCGAAATGACCTCTCCAACAGCTACCAACTCATATTTAACTTGAGCCACCTAGGTAAGATAAGAAGAGACACTCTTCTCCTTACCCATCTTGGTATCATGCAACTTAGCCCTCAAGGCCATCTTCCAGTTCTCGTTCTTCACCTCAAACAAGTTCTTAAGTGCATCCCACATCTCCTTGGTAGTCTTTTTCTCAATCAAGTGTGGGATAAGGTGATCCTTCACCCCATCCAAAATAATCCTCTCAGCATTGGCTTCCTTGGTCTCATGCAATTCCAAAGCAACAGGATCTGTTGTGGGAGCTGCTACAACAGAGTTGAAATAGCTATAGATCTTGTTCTCCTTGAGAACAATTGACAACCAGACCTTCCACTGCAAGTAGTTGGAAATTCCATCCAACTGATCCGCAGCCATATTCCCTGTCACAACTCAAGCAAAAAAATCACACCCTTTTGCCCAAAAATAACACTGTCCACTGTCACTCAGAGCCCAAGCTCTGATACCATGTAGATTTTTAATGACAAAAATCAGCAAGCTAATATTTTGTCAAACACTTAGCAACCTAGAGATAATTGTCTTCATAAATTTCATAAATGCATAAAACCCACATTCAAAAATTTCCATAAGAAGAAATACACATTGCTAAGCAAAATATGCAGCAGAAATACACAGTGGAAAGCAACCCATAACTCACAGAATTTTAGGCAAATGCCAGGGAAAACCCCAATGTGGGGAAACCCAATGAGAGAGAGAGAGAGAGATCTTATTATTATTCTTCAGGAAAGTACATATCAGTAGCAAAACAACATTTCCAGCCAAGGAAAATACCTCACAGCACCAAATCTGTACCACAGAAATCTGCCTCGTTTTCCATGCCAAAACCGTACTGATATCCGACCTCTTCTATACCTTGTTTTCTATGCCTAGAGTCACCTGTATGGAATGTTCCGTATGACCCATAAAAAACCAAAAAAAATATAGAAACCAACTTGAAAACCATGCCAAAAATTGCCTCAATTTCCATGCCAAAATCTGTACAGACTGTACGGATCTGTATAGTACGCCCTCCCACAGCAGAAAAAATATTTCGGCCAAAAATTCACACAAAATTTTTCTCAGGAATCGTGCCCTCTTTGTTTCTCACTTTCCTCTCTCAAGCATACTCAAAAAATCTCTCTAACTCTCCTCCTGATGTCCTCTCTCAGCATTCGACATGTCTTGCACACTACCCAATGCATTCTTTTATAATCTGGAAATGACATTTCCCCCCCAAAAGTGTCTTTTCACCTTCTCCAACCCTAGATCCAAAGGCCAAGATTAGATATTTCCTTTTCCAAGATCAAGGGTCATGATTCATTCCCTCCAAAATGTCTCATTTAAAATGTAAAGTGAATTTCACTTCATTACATAAGTGCTTTATGAAAATAAAGTCACTTTAAAAATAGAAGTTACACTTTATTAAAAAGTCACTTTAATAAAAGAACCACTTAAACAACTTTATAAAAACTATTACAAAGTTAAGTGCCTGGTAGTGTAAATATTAAGGTAACATCCACATACAAGACAAAACATGCGGAGTACCTCCCGAGCTAAAAAGATAACACACCCTCTTAGCGAGGGATGTACTCGCTGCCATCTCCATCATCTGGTCCCATCACACTATGCTCTGTAGGAGCTCCCTCTGAACCTGGAGCCATCCGCAACATCTGCACAAAACTCGGACTAGAAGATATTCTCTTGGCAACCTCCTAGAACCATGAGCTCACTTCATCTTGAGCATCGATTCGATCAACCTGGCTAAGCCTTCTTCCAGTGCTCAGAAGAGACTCGCTCTTTTCTCTCGGAATGCAAGACTGATACCTTGGCGCCACTGCAGTCTCAGAAGCCTCCTCATGCTCCTCAACCGATGTTGAATCATACATCAAAGATTTCCCTCTCAACATATACAACCTTTTCACCCAGTTACCGATCATTTGCAACTCTACTGGGTCCACTCCCTCTCTATAGATAAAGACATGTTCCCTCTTGAACAATACGCAATATCCTACAACCTCCAAGGCTGAGACTAAGAGCAAGTTAACAATCAACCCTGGAACAAAGAGAACTCCATCAAGCTCCAAGAGTTCCCCAAACTTGAGTTGTAATCTGACATTCCCAACTCCACGTACAACTCTCGTCATACCACCTTCATTTACCACCTGTCGACCAGGACCAATCTCTGTGAAATCTGGGAATACTCAACAGATTCTCGTCATGTGGTTAGAGGCTCCGCTACCCACAATATATCTGACATCACCTCCAAATCCTCCACTATCGACACTGGAAACTAGGGTAACCAAAGAAAATTCCTATCGAACTTTGAAGCAAAGTCCTTTATGGCTGTTGTAGCAGCTGTCTCAGGCCCCTCTGACTCCTTCTACTTCTTCTTCCTTTCAGGACAATGAGAGGCAAAGTGCCCCAACTGGTTACAACAATAGCATCTGACTTTACTCAAGTCCCTTCCGGAACTTCTTTTCTTCTTGCTCTTTGCAACAAGAGTAACATTCTCATCACCTCTGTCTGTCTTCTGATCACTGCTCTGAGATCTTTCTTAGATCTCCTCCTGAGTGAAATCATCCCACAATCTGCTCCAATCTGGTAGATGCTCACGACCCACCACGCACTTTACGAAGACTTCCCAATCTTTGGTGAAGCCATTTAAGGCTATCCTCACCAACTCAGAATCCGAAATGACCTCTCCAACAACTGCCAACTCATATTTAACTTGAGCCACCCGGGTAAGATAAGAAGAGACACTCTCCTCCTTACCCATCTTGGTATCATGCAACTTATCCCTCAAGGTCATCTTCCGGTTCTCGTTCTTTGCCTCAAACAAGTTCTTAAGTGCATCCCACGTCTCCTTGGAAGTCTTTTTCTTAGCCAAGTGTGGGATAAGGTGATCCTTCACCCCATCCAGAATAATCCTCTGAGCTTTGGGTTCCTTGGTCTCATGCAAGTCCAAAGTAATAGGATTTGTTGTGGGAGATGATACAACAGATTTGACATAGCTATAGATCTTGTTCTCCTTGAGAACAGCTGACAACCAAACCTTCCACTGCAAGTAGTTGGAAATGCCATCCAATCGATCCTCATATCTAGTGCTTGCATCCATATTCCCTATCACAACTCAAGCAAAACAATCACACCCTTTTGCCCAAAAATCACATTGCCCACTATCACTCAGAGCCCAAGCTCTGATCCCATGTAGATTTTTAATGACAAAAATCAGCAAGATAATATTCTGTCAAACACTTAGCAACCTAGAAATAACTGTCTTCATAAATTTCAAAAATGCATAAAACCCACATTCAGAAATTTCCATAAGCAGAAATACACATTGCTAAGAAAAATATGTAGCGGAAATACACTGTGGACAGCAACCCATAACTCACAGAAATTTAGGCAAATGCCAGGGAAAACCCTAATGTGGGTAAACCCAACAAGAGAGAGAGATCTTATTATTATGCTTCAGGAAAGTACATATCAGCAGCAAAACAACATTTCCAGCCAAGGAAAATACCACACAACACCAAATCTGTCCCACATAAATCTGCCTCATTTTTCGTGCCAAAACCGTACCACTGTCTAGCCTCTTCTATACCTCATTTTTCATGCCCACAGTCACATGTACGGACTATTCCATATGGCCCAAAAACAGCCACAAAAAATCTGGAAACTGCCTCGAAAATCGTGCGAAAAATTGCCTCGATTTACGTGCCCAAATCCGTATGTACTGTACAGAATTGTACGGACTGTACGGATCTGTACAGTATGACCTCCCACAGCAGAAAAATATTTCAGCCAAAAATTCACAAAAAAAAATTCTCGGGAATCATGCCCTCTTTCCTCAAAAAATGTGCCCTCTTTGCTCCTCACTTTCCTCTCTCAAGCATACTCAGAAAATCTCTCTAACTCGCCTCTTGATGTCCTCTCTCGGCATTCAACATGTCTTGCACACTACCCAATGCATTCTTTTATAATCTAAAAATGACATTTTCCCCCCAAAAGTGTCTTTTCACCTTCCCCAACCCTAGATCCAAAGGCCAAGATTAGATCTTGCATTTTCCAAGATCAATGGTCATGATTCATTCCCTCCAAAATGTCTCATTTAAAATTTAAAGTGAATTTCACTTTATTACATAAGTTCTTTATGAAAATAAAGTCACTTTTAAAATAGAAGGTACACTTTATTAAAAAGTCACTTTAATAAAAGAAGCACTTAAACAACTTTATAAAAACTATTACAAAGTTAAGTGCCTGGTAGTGTAAATATTAAGGTAACATCTGCATACAAGACAAAACATGCAGAGTACCTCCTGAGCTAAAAAGATAGCATTGTCTTCATTGTAAACGTTTGCAGGAATGTAGAAGTGGACACATTGCCACTGGTAGTGTGTCTTTGTAGGGTAATAGCATTTCTTAAGGCAATCTCTTTGAGTTATACATGTTTTCTTGAACTACTTTTCCTTATCGAAAACAAATGGGAGGTGATAACTACAACATACATGCGAGAATGAGAATGATATTATATTGAATACATGGTCACTTAGGTAATACATGTCACATATCACCTGCCATCACCCATTGTCCATTCACAAAATTGTTGGTAGACTTTCATTGGTCCTTTAACACTTCTGCACACTCACTAACTTTTTTATGTCATCTAATTTTTCATGGTGTCTGAAACTTCCACATGGTATCGTCTAGGTAAATGTGATTATGATCTCTCCTCTCTCACTTTGTCTCGTACAATGTCACTGTTGCATTTCAAGTCTAGTTGAAAATAAATAAATAAATGGGGGCACCTCTAGTTGAAAATAAATAAATAAATGGGAGCACCTCTAAGGTTGGCCTTCCATCTATGGCACGAGGCTTGTTTTGGAAATCTGTGTTTTTTCTTTTTCAAAAAAATAATAAGATCTTGTAGCTGATAAAGAATAAAATATAAGACATGAGAAGCCTCCAAATTGGAGGATATTAGGACAAATTTCTTGATCTATTAATGATTTTAGTGGCCTTTTTATAGGCTTTGCAATAGGTCCTCTGTCTAAAAGAAAATGTCAAATCTATATGCAGTGAGCTCGAGGGTTGCTTAAAAAAATGCTTAACAGTGCAATCTAATTAAAACTCGAAATGAGAGATGTCTTCAAGGTAGATGAGTTGTGTCTAACATTCCAATGAATACTTGATGAGATGCAAGAGCCAAACATATTAGCAGAACTAGTTGTAACACGCAATAGAAATTGTGTTATATCCTTCAATACCTTCAAATACACAAGGTCTTACATAGTGGACACTATGATATATCCTTCAATACCTTCAAATACATATGAAATTCATAATAGATCAAGATATACAACCCAACAATGGAACTTCTAATCCATGGATTTGTATTTTTGCAATACCAACATCTTCAAGAAACAACACTTGGCATATACAAAATAGCAACACATTACTATCAATGATTTTGTTCCCCTAGCCACTTTCATAGACCCAGAGGTATAAACTCTACATCAGTGGATTATTTGTCTTCCACCCAGTAGTATTTCCTATACAATTTTGATCTTCCTTTCAGATCCCTTAGGGAAAAATGCTCACCTTTCCATGCTTGTGATGCTTTGAAGACTGCCCTAGCCTTTGATCTGTATTTTTCATATTTTGATACAATACTAGTTGAACACCTGATCTTTTTGTTGCTAGATATCCATTTCCTCCTTTATCTTTCTCCACAAACTTGTTTAGCACAAGCATCAGCTAGATCATAATTATTTGCTAGCATTGTAACATTTCATTGGTCTCTTTTTATGTTTGGATAAAAGAAACGATAATTTCGAGCTAAACCGAGAGAAACTATAAGCAACAAGAAGGCATGTTCTCCCATATCACACCGTCAGGCCCAACTCATCCACCTTGAAGACATCTAGTTTACCTCCTTGGCCAATTGTTGCTTTTCAAGCATACCCTTTTCTTTAGAAGAAATGTTGACTTGATCACCTAGGGAGCAAGAAAAATAAATTTGGAGAACTAGGAGAACTATGGTTGAATGCTAAATCTGAATAATGCAAGCAACCCTGGCATTTGAACTGGTTATTGACTCATTCCCAATAACAGGGGCAGAGGCAACTTTAGGCATGAGCACTTGTTACACCACATTGTTTCACATAAGGTTTATCCCAATATATAGGTTCTCGATGGGTGTTACCTAATTGCATCTCGCTATTAGTGTACGAAATAAAACATGGGTCCAATACCCACAAGTTGGCTACACGCCTTTATACCTATTATCGTCTGAATATAGCAGTTGTGATGATCATTTATCAGTAACTAATATATAGTCTCTATTTGAATATACCATAATTGGCATGGATATAGTCTATATTTGATATTCACATGTTATCTCCATGTTTAAGTGCAATTCTAAATTGCACGCAATATATTGAGTTATTATTCTTTTCTAAGGTAACCACTCTAATTTTATTATCAAACCAATTTTGTTCAAAACTAGAACTACTCATTTGTTTTCATATGGTCCTTTTCATGCATTTCACATCATTTTATCAGAGCTTATAATGTTAAGCAAAGAATGATTTCTTTGAATCCCTTCACATTATTATTAATAGATAACCCCGAGTAGCTCTTTTTCTATGCATTAAAAGATATAAAAGACATTGAATCGTGATTCACATATTTTTCTTATTTTAATATATATCCCTACACTTAGCATTGATAGTTGCGATGTTGTAGCAACAGAGAGGAAGGGTCTGCCTATATATGTGATAATCCAGAAACATACATGCATGCTAACTAATTATGTTTGTAAAAAAAAATGAATTAATTAAGCCACACTATTTCACATAAAGTCTACCCCAATTATAGGTTCCCAATGGGTGTTACCTAATTGCATCTCGCTATCCGTGTACAAAACAAAATATGGGCTAAGTACCCACTAGTTGACTCGTGCCCTTATACCTATTATTTTTCGAATAAAGTGTCTATTACGGTCATTTACCAATAAATAAGAATTCAGATAAAATAGTCTATATAACATGTCATTATTGGTCTTCTCTCTCCAGATAACCCAATTTATTTCTTACTGCTATTATTCTTTTTCTTTGCTCCAAGGTTAGAGATCGACCTAGGCACTCCTTCCTCGTTTTGACTGCAACCTTGATGTACATAACCCAAGCCATTCAAATCAACATGCAAAACCCCCTTCTCGGCAAGGACATAGCCACTGCATTGGCACTTGTTAATTGAGGGAACTCCATATTTTAAGGAGTTTAAACTAGAACCATATCATAGATGTCAAAGTGTCAAACCTAATAAAGAGTAATCGAAAGAGACTCCAAAAATTGTTATAGTTCAATCCCATTTCTATTAAGAGGGTAGTGTTGTGGAGACATTTTTTTAAGCCAATTAAGATTAAGTATTAAAAACTTTTTTCCTTATTTTGTAAAGCATGGCATAACTTTATAAAAATGCATAAGGACATTGATTCAGTCAAGGAGTACTATGAACTCCCTTTAGTGTGAAAAGTAAATTGAATAGATTGTTGTTTTGTTTTTTGATTCAAAGTGTTAGAAACTACTTCCATCTTACTTTGTACAGTGGAGATATTAGTCATTTTTAAACATGGTTAAAAAATTATCGAGATATTTTTTTTTAGAGAATTATCAAGTGTTTGGAAAGTTTATCATAATAAATTGGTGGAGTTATAATTGAATACAAGATCCCTAGACCTCATGAATAAGCGGTGTCTAGTTGAATGTAAAGTCATGTAGATGATAAAAGAGTTAATGAGAAGCTAGAGTCTTGTAGATGATAGTAGAGTCCATGGGAAGACTCTTATATATGATATAATAGACTCATTGAGAAGAATCCTATAGGTGAAAATATAATTTATGATTCAACGAAGTCCTTAAGATCACACTGAACTCTATTAATAGGTGTATTTCTATAAATAACAAGTGTTGCAAGGAAACGTAGTCCCTGTATTTTGTGGGTTTGAAAATTCATAATAATGATTTAAAACTAAATAAAATTAAATTATATAAACTGTAAAACTAAATAATAATAAAAAAGTAAAACTTTATAATGTTTTTTATATTATTAATTAGATTTAAAAATTGATTAAACAAGTAAAGTTGTGATCATCTCACTTAAAACGAGTACAAATATTTAATATTAAATTAACAATTTTAATTAAATATAGAAATAAATTAATTTTATGGATATTTAATATTGTAAATAAATTTTATGGATATTTAATATTGTAAATAAATTTTATGGATATTTTATGAAATTTTAATATTGCATATCCACTGTCAATAAATGATTTTGAATACCCTACAAGTAGCAACAACGAAGTCCAGTAAGTATATTGTTAGGGAGTAACTAATTCATGGAGAAATCCATTGTTTTGAGAGAATTTCATTCCAAATTCGAAGGAAAATTGTTTGGAGTATATGGCAGTATATGACATGGAGATGATTTTAATAAATATGACAGTATATGGCATGGAGAATATTAGTCTTGGGTAGCGATATGCATAGGTGCGTAGAAGATGGAAATTTAAGAATGTATTGAAGACAAAGCTGTAATGAATTTTACCATTATGGTGTCATATCCCAACCCAAGGAGTTGTAACCACTGAGAGAGTCAACGTTGGTAGTCAATGGTTATTGCATGCATGTCAATAGTGGAAACCATAGTTTGCACATTCAATAGGAGGGAAAGAGTATGTTTGAATTGAACTCTCACCTACTCCCCGTTAGCGGACGTAAATTAGAAGAGTTGCACCTGAAACGTAAATGCAGTACGCCATGTTGTGAAGGTCGCAGTGGATAGGAGAAGGAAATTACAATCCCATTATTTTGATCACTCAACATCCTTGTCAAACTGACAAATCTATTAATCGTGTAATTAATTTTATACATTGAATGACGTGAAACCTGCAATAAGACATCAAAGATATTAGCCAATTAAATTTTAGAAAAATATGTTTTTTTTATTATTTAAAAAAATACATATATTGATTTTTTATGTTACACATTGAATATAGCACACAAATTTAAAGTCAACAAGAAACTAATACAGAGTCAAAGGGAAAACTCGCCTTTGGCAGGGACTAATAACAAAGCTTGTAAGAAAATACATTCATGTAGATAATAGTAGAGTCCATGAATATAATGTACCCAACACCCATGCTAAGTCCCATCACTATGAAAAATGACTTAGCTTGCTAAAAACAAATTTGAAAATTCCCCATGCATATAAAATAAAACCAAGAGGTA
>ML802373.1:210943-261991 GCA_009831015.1 Picea engelmannii
CATTTCTCTTAATTAAGTTATTTTCATTTAAATATCCTATAGAAGGGGAACATTGAATTGAAAATATTTTACACCAAGTGAATTCCTACATATCATTGGTGTGATATACAAAGATCTAGTGTCATTGGTGTGGGGTATACAAATCTCTAGATGTCATTGGTGGGGTATACCAAGCCTTTTGACAAAAATCTGTCAATTTTTGTCTCATAGAAAGCCTTTTAATGGAAGTTGGGAAACCCCTTAGTGGAAATTCTAAGCACATGCCTCAAGGGGATAATCTTGGCCATTGAACCCACAACCCCCTTGACAAATCATATTTTTTTAGAAGTGAATAGGTCAACCCTGACAACCACAACCCTTAATGCTTGCAACATTGTTTGGAGGAGGGACAAACTATGTTTCTTTTCCAAACATGTAAAATGAGTATATTATATTTTAATGAATGTATTTTCCTATTATTATATATGGTTTTATAATTTATCAAAAAATTCACTAAGACTTCCAAATCTTTTATATTTTAGTAAAAGATTTGCTAGGATTTTAAAAGATTTTATAATTCAGTGAAATATTCGCCAAGATTTTACAAGATTTTTTAATTCAGTGAAAGATTCGCCAAGATTTTACAAGATTATGTAATTGATTAAAAGATTCACCAAAAAATTATATATACATATTATATTATTTATAAAATAGTCTTCAATTTTTCCTATGTGTCATGGGGATTCGCCCATTTATTATACATATAAATTTAGGGGGGGTTCTTAAAATCACCCCTGAACATAACACTTATGTGTTTATAAATATAATCCAACTAGATGCATACAAATGATGAACCTCCCATCCATAATCTTTTTTGTTCAAAATCTCAACAATAGAGCACCCCCGAGCTGAGGCTATGAATCCACAAGGAGATCTATCCCTTTGTATGTCCACTCTCCACACACAATAACCCAAAATGGAGGTTCAAACTCCAATAACAATTCCAATCCACCAACTCTCTTCCCCACAATCTGCACAACCCAAGGAATGTACCCCTTCACTGCTCACAGTCCCTTAGGTTGTACCATTCATTTATTAGGGCTTCCGTTTAAATAGGTTGGAAAGGAATCTCTTAGCTGGGGACTTTAATAACTCTCAATTGCTTCAGGAATTCTCACAACAACCTTCACAGGGCTCTTGAGACATTTCCTCAACATGAAATGCACTACAGGATTACAACTTGTTTTATAGGCACACAAGCCTCATTTCCAAGATAAAACATAGCCAAACAATGATTTCCTTCAAATAGATAATGGCTAGTGATCTTCCCAACACTCAACTCCTTCTTTGCTGCCAAAAAATATGCATGTAAAAATTGTCTCTATTTCCATATGAATTTCCTTCTTCTCCCTTGCTTGCTTGACTTTCACTCTTCCCAAAGATGATTATAATGTATCCCATGCAACTCTCCAATAAATATGGGATGTGACCACTGACACCCACCCTCTTATATGAGTTTAATGATTGGCCTTGGGAACACTCAATGGAAAAATAAAAGGTTTACACAATGATAATAATTTTAGGTATGTGGGTTGGATTAATACCCATAAAAAAAATCTCCCTTGGACCCCTCTCTCTTGTGGAATCATAGCCCCACCATCATTTTCATCCCTCTCATATCACAACCATTGATTACTACTTTTTATTAATTAATTCAATGCACATAATATGCAATTTGGACCTCGGCCATATTTATCAATACGATCTATTTTCCTCAAACATATCATCTCACTATCTAATGACATTTATATAATTACATTATAATTGAAAGGATTAAAACCGGGGATGTTACATTCCCCTCCCCCTTATTTTTTCACTGTCCTCGATGCACAACACCACCAGGTGTACATTCATTTTACAATTTTGGCTCCCCATCCATTAATCAACATATAGTCTCTCTGACCTAATATCACATAGGCATTCCAACCTAAATATAAATACATAGGCACTTCGACCCCAAATCATAAATACATAGGCTCTCTGGCCCAAAACATAGATACATAAACCACTGGAATTCTTCTACAACTATCTCAATTTCCACCAGCTCTCTTCCACCAACCTTCCCAACCCAAGGAATGTACCCCCTTTGTTGATCCCAGTCCATTGGGTTGTACCATTCTTTTATTAGGGATAACCCAAGGAATGTGCCCCCTTAATTGATTTCATTCCATCAAACCACACCATTCATTTATCAAGGTCTTTTGGGCACAGGTGACGAAGAATATCACTGTTGGGATCTCAAAGGAAACTTGTTGCTAAGAAAAATACCAGAAAGATAGCTAGCAACATCCTTGATACTGCAGTGCAACTCACACATGGGTTCACTCTTCAAGCCTGACAACATGGTTCTTCGATAACACAACTCACACTAGATTTCACTCTTCATGCCTGACAATTAGGTTCCTCGACAATGCAACTCACACACAAGAGTTCACTCTTCAAGCCTGACAATCTGGTTCTTCTACAATCCTAACAACTTGATTCTTCTCTTCTCTTCTCTTCTCGAATTTTGTTTTATCACTTTACTCACCCTTTAGGCTCATGTATCTCTTTCATTGTTATACAGTTCCTCAAATGATCCATAATTTTCCAAGGTATTCTTGCATCGGCGAATGCCAACTTGCTACTAGACTTCCACTAGAAATCCATAACCTATGGAAATCATCCCATCTACATCATATGCATGTAGTCAATATGAGACATCATCATAAAATTTTCAATTATAATTTTCAAATTTGTTTCATACAAGAAAACAAAATTTCCCAAACATGATTTTTTTGTTCATTACATTTGGCTCTTGCAGTTGTAGATATCAACCTTCCTTATGGCTTACGTCCTTGCTATATCAAAGGCCATTCTTCCTGCAATTTTCTCAATTTCCATGCATCCAAACAAATTGTCAACATATCATAAAAAAATTCAATTATTAATTTCTCAAATCTGTTTTATACAAGAAATACAATTTACATGCATGATTTTTTCTACTCATTATGTTTGGTTTGCACAGAAACAAGCATTGATCTTCTGTATGGGCTTACATCCATGCCATATCCAAGACCATTTTCCTTGCTTTTTCTCCACTTTAATGCATCCAAACATATTGTTGGCAATCCTGTACATTTACAACAGTTCATGAAATGATCTTAGAATTGTATCAAACCAACAATTCAATCCTTTCCACCCATTATTCACATTAAAAATGGCATTCAAACATTAATCATATTATATAGAATGAAAATATAATTCATTGTACATGCATTATTAGCATACCAATCCTTTCATAATACAATCAAACTTCACCAATAAAAAAAACCATTGTGCCCATAACCATGGTCACATTTATACAATGCATCCCTGCATTTAACTCCAGAATATCATATGTATATGTCATTTATTCTACCATGTGAGTTGGAAGGTATAACCAATATTGTGATACATTATCCAGAATCTTCCCCAATTACCTATCTGATCCTTTGGATACCTTCCTCTTCAACCTATACACAACACTAGGAATATAATTCTCTTAGTGTTCTCTCGTGTAGGCAAAGAGGTTGTAGTCCAAACATTGGTTATATATGGGAAGACCATTACACACTTGTATGGTGCTATATCCCTTCCATTTCCAACCACATCATGGCCTCACACATGGACACATCTAATGGAATTCATTGCTATAACAGAAGAAATGTCTCTTGACTTGACTTGGTTATGATCTCATAAACAATAGAACATAATATGCAATTAAATTTTACATAAATGCATTCAATAATCGATAAAACTTGTATATTCAAGGCCCTCTACCTTTGAACACAAACTCAAAATTAAAATTTTACTGAGGGAATTCTTACCTCAATTCCCTTCAACATTTATGCATCATACAAAACCTCAAATTCATACATGTATGACTATTATTATATTAATTGGTGCTACTTGATCAACTGGTACTTTGTAGAAACTCCCAAGCTCCCTTACCAACCCTTGAGCAACATTTTACCATCCTCATTTGTCTTCACATGGATGGATTTCATATGCAACAACATCATCAACATCTTTAGCCATGCTATAAACAATTTCATGGATATACAATCCATCATTAGTCTTATTCAAATATCACAACNTATATATATATATATATATATATACAAACACACATCCATATGCATTAAGCATTAAATCACTTTTATGCACATGCATCATGCATCACTTCTATCATGCACTCAAGTGCATATTTATTTCATCTTATTTATTTATTTTGTTGTTGTTGTAGATGGTTGTCTTTGAATCCTTCTATACTTCTGCAACCTTATGCACTAGCATTTTGTTCATCTATACATCACTGATAATGGAGGTAGTTTCGTTGCCTCTACATTTTACCCAAGATTGTTGCAATTAACAATTGTTTCAACATGTGTAGCCTCCCCCACATGCATATTTTTAGAATGTAATCCAAGATTCTTAGCATAAAAATAATGCCTCTATAGTCCACTGTCTATCTTTTAGAAACCATCAAATCATGGCTCTAACCTTTCAATAAGGTATTTATATAGTCCCTCCTCACGGGACTATCTCGACCTGCAACTCCTTGTTTCACTTCGATATGTTCAATTATTCACAATTATTATCATGAGACTTCAAGGCATAAACATAAACATGTTTCCATCTTCCATTATGCACACCAGTGCACATCTATTTCAATTTTATTTATGTTGTTGAAATGTTGTATCTCCTTGTTGACCTGCTCTTCTTGTTGAGCACCCTTGGCCTAACCCAACTTGGATGACTTGCATTTATAGATAATTTGTCCACTAGTGCTACTATATCATAACTGCTTCCTTTATGAAAAGGATCATGTTCTACAACCTTGCACTTCCCTCTACATCCCTTTGATTCCTCAAACAACTATACAAGATTGACCATCTTCCTTGTATAATTGAGATAGTTCCCTTTAGATTCCATATCTTTTTCATACCATGTAAGGAATAACACCATTTTCTTCCTCATGTGTCTTCTTAGGAATTTTTCTCACTGAAGACTACTTCCCTATTTGTGTTCTTCTTGACTTTCAATCCCATTATACCTTGGAAATAGACTCAGTAGCCTTGAAATGTACTCGAAATTCTCTATATGCATAACCAATTTCCTTTCATTGTTGTCATCATTCCTTGAGTGTTGCAATCACTCCAATTAGATTGGATTCCACCTCATGGTACCTCTTCCATTATCTCAGGATGTTCAAGGATTTTGACCAGTCTTAGAATCCTTCTTTCGTTTTGGAATACCCTTCCTTTAAGTATAATTGCATCATTCTAAAGAAATCATTCCCATAATGCTTTATTTATGCATCTTGTGGCACTCTTTATCATACATGCACCTTCATTACTTCCCTCCTGAAGTTATGACACTTATACCATGTTTTCACTATGAACTTATGAAAAAATAATGGAGGTACTACTCCAAATCTACACAACTGATTCCTGAATATGTTCCACCTTACCTTCATATATGCATTATGGGCCTCTTTATTAAACCACTATCTTCTTGGATTTCCAAATCCTCAGGGTTGCACCTAGATTCATCTCTTAACATTATTCATTCATGGTACTTGATCATATTCTGAATAATCCTTGACATGACACTCTTCCACCTGCTAAAAAAAACTATCCTTCCATATTTCATGTGTACTCACTGATTATGCATTATCGTAAATTGTGGATGGGCTTTCATACCTAGAATCCACATTTGATATACACATTTTCCATCTGGAAATATTTTTATTTATTACTTTTTTTTTTCCAAATAAGCTTCATTAGAGGTCTTTCAAATTGCTCACTACACCAAGAAGTTCGATCCTTGCAACTTCTTAAAGAAACCAATGCATAATTTTGAAGAATTGTCCCCATCTTTTCCTCATACTTGTAGATTTATCTTGCATCTTCCACGCATATATAGACCTCCTACTAAACCTTATGTGTTCCATAAGTAACCATTAATCTTATAATAAATTTGCATACAACCACATTTGTTAGCTAAAAACTATAATTTACAATAATGGAAACATATGCACAATTTTTCCCTTTAAGGTCACCAGTCATGTTCCTTTTGATCCCTTGTGAGTTTAGCTACTAAATTCATAATTCTAGGTGCTTATCTATATTATTCTATCCAAGAGATTTCCAATGATTATTTTCTTTCCCAAATCTGAGCTTTGAGCATAAAATTATAGGCAATTGAATATTGCTAATTCACCCCATTTATACACTTTTTATTATGGTGCAATTAATCCCAGAAACCAACTTTTATCACTCGTAGAAGTAAATTTGTCAGGAACCAAAGAAACTTTATATTGGACATAAATAATACCGATGATATGGAATTCACCACAACTCTCAAATTATCAATCTGATGTTCTAGTAAAAAACTACAACAATATGGAAATGACAACTATGTCAATTTTCACCCCTTTTCCATAATTATAATTTTTAATCAAATTGGTTATCTCTCAAACTGTGTGCTTATGGAAAAATTTCAATAAACCAAAGTTGTCGGGATTGATGAGTAAAAAAATGTTGAGTAAATAAAAAAATTTAGTTTTGCCATCTGGGAACCCCTTTCCTGCTCTAAAAATCCCAAAAATCCCTAAAAAATGGCCCTGGATAGTGGATTTTGCTCTATTTTAGCATCCCCATTCCAAACCCCTTAGAATTTATTCAATTCCTTCATGATTTTTTTCCATGTTTACTTTTTGTACTCCCTCCAAGAATTTCAATTTAATCTGGATCTCTGCCAATGATATGGACCTAGATCTTTAAAAACCACTATTTTGCAATTTCTAACAAATTCAAGCATAAATGGATAGTGGCCCTCTCAAACACTTTTGTATCCCTCCTTACTATGGATAAAACCCAGGAGTTTAATCACAATCTAAATTAATATGCTCTATTTATGGCCAAAATGAGAAAATGGCCCGAGACTTCTTTTTTTAGACTTTAAGACAGTCTTGCCTACATAATAATTTGTTGACGTGGCACTGACATGGCTTTGGTCGCCGAGGAATTCTTTACTTATCCTAGCTTCTATGTGCCTCAAATCTGGTTTGGTTGACAAACTTCGGCCACCAAGCACTGGGCACCATTTTCCCCTCCTCTCACTTCTATATGCCTCTGGTCCGGTTTGTTTGACAAACTTCGGTCAATGGACCACCTAGCACTGGGCCACCGGGAAAAACACCATCCACCAGGCCATCGAGGAAAACATCGTCCACCAACCCATCGAGCCACCGATGAGAATGTCTTCCATACAACTCCTTCCAACCTACTCTCAATCTGGTTCGGTCCACTGGCCACTGGGACACCGAACCACCTGACACCGCGTGCAACCTACTATCCATATCCCCGACAACTCTAGTCCAGTCCACCGGGATATTGGTCACCCTGTAAACTTCTATCTGACTCCATTCCTACCACTCACCACTGGGGATATCACCACCATTCTCTCTTTCATTCCTAAATCAACTCCAACCTGTTAACGACTTTCCTCATGGGGGTCTTCACAACCAAATTTTGTATTATGTGCAATATCTACACTGTTTAGCGGCTCTTTGTGTTTCACACACAAGTGACAAAGGGTTGTATTTTGATTATAAACCCATTATGTAAGCCATCCCTAATGCATGTGGGATAAAAGAAAATCTAAATCACATATCTATGACTGGGGATCCATGTGAGGGGTAGATCAACGACTATTGACAAATGTGTTCCTGGAAGGCATAACTATTGATTTTGATGGCCAAGTCATGAAAGAGAGAGATCTCTCGAAATATAGGGCCATGGATATTATCTTGAACACAATTTCCATGGTTGGAATAATAGTGTTGAAGCACACAATTCTCCCCTCCAATGTTGTCCCATAGCATTTAATTCACTCAAAAAATCCTGGTTAACTTCCATTTTATAACATACCAATATCAACAAACCAGAAGTTCCTTTCATTCTAGAAACTCGATCCCAATCCTTGGTTATGAGGCAAAGGCAATGGATCTCCACAGGGGGCTTCACTCAATGAAATTGTGACATAGCATGTCCGTTCGTGGGATAATAAATAATACCCCTAATTTCAATAAATATTAAAAAGAAAAAACTAAAATCCTTTTGTTGACCCCCCTCCCAATACATATGTACAATTTTAAAACCCCATATTTTTACCAAATATCCTAGGTATCCATTTTTTTCATGGAAATACCCCTTTTTATTTCTATCCTTAGTATGCAAACTATAGAAATTTCAATACAAATCATGTATTGCCTAGATTCTCCTGATCTAACAATTATATGCTACTGTTAAATACAAAATCGCTTCTACAAAAATTCTTGCGGAATTTAAAACATGATCGTCAATTGCAATATCAAGAAGAAAGATCAATCACACATAACACAGATGTTTTTATCAGGAAAGCATAATGATAAAAAACCCACTATCATATATTATGTTTATATCATGGATCATGAAACAATCTCATACAAAACTCTAATCCAAGAGCTCTCAGTACAATATACAATCATCTCACACTGTCATACAAAAATTGGCAAATGCATGTGCCAATTTACTGCCTCCAGACAACATGCCTCCTCTGTGCAATCCCTACTAATGGAAAACCTGCAAATGAATTCAAATTCCTCTTGCCTAGGATACGCATTCATCATGGGCACATCCACTGCGTGTGTGATTGCATGAGTGCACTTCACTCAAATCACAACTGATAGCCAAACCGTCCCTTTCACATGTTATCTCAACTGGGTGTCCACTGGATATGACATGCATGTAGTTAACAGTGGTAAATCTTCAGTTGCATGTGAGATCACTGATTGTGAATTAATTAATAATTAATTCACTGATCTCTCGCTGGTGTAAGTTCAGTTACAACTAGTACAACTGAGCTTAACTCACTTAACTGAGTTAAACTACTTCACAACTCACATAACTACACATATAACTCTGTTACAACTTGGAATCACTCAGTTACAACTAATTCGACTTGCATGTCCCACCAGTCAACCTTTGAACTCGAATTTCCTATAGCTAACTAGTTTTCCACTTCAGTTAACTATTTACAAGTGCTCATTGAGAATAGATTAATATTTATTGTCCAACTATTATTAAGGGATAATAATAGTCGACATACATCTATAAATAGAATTCGCTCACCATCTATAAATAGAATTTGCTCATCATCTAAAAATAGACTTCCAACTAAAAATAGCCTGAGGCTCCATCCTAGTGTAGGTGCATAATTTTCACTAGGATCTTCTTGTTGAATCTCAACACTCCCTCTCAACAAGAAATGGATTATCCTTCACCTCGATCTTGTCTCTATGGTATTCAAATTTTCTCCTGGTGAGCGCCTTCGTCAGAATGTCTGCATCTTGATCTTCTGTAGGAATGTACTGAAGCAACATGATCTTCTGCTGCACACAATCTCTGATATGATGATATCAGATATCTATATGCTTAGATCTATCATGAAACACGGGATTAATCGAGAGTTTAATGCAACTCTGATTATCACAATGAGTCACTGTCGGATCTAAATGAGAACCAAACAAACCAACCAAGATATTTCTCATCCAGATAGCCTCACATGCAGTTTGACTCGCTGCCATGTATTCTGCTTCCACTGAAATGAGTGCCACGGATCTCTGCTTCCTGATGTACCAAGAAACAGTTGTAGATACGATACTAAAGATCCCCCCTGATGTGCTCTTTCTGTTCGTTGGTCTACCCACCCAATCTGCATCCATGAAGCCACGCAACTTCAACTCATCCGTTTTTATGTACCATAAGCCATACTCAGATGTTCTCCTCAGGTATCTCAGGACATGCTTACTCGCCTTCCAAAATAGCTTGGTAGGCTTAACCATCGCTTAACTCGGCTGGTTAACCGCATAGCAAATGTTCGGTCTCGTGTTCACTAAATACATTAGCGAACCCACTAACCATCGATAGACAGTAGCATCCACTACCTCTCCAGAAGTGGCATCCTCTTTCCTCCAGTTTCCTGGAAGAGGAGTATCCATGGGTTTACATCCCTCCATATGAAACTTACCTAGTATCTCCCTTGCATACTTGCCTTGAGACACAAAAATTTCACCATCTCGCTGCCATATTTCCAATCCAAGGAAATAATGAAGGAGGCCCATATCCTTCATCTCGAACTCCTTTGCAAGGTCTTCCTTGCATGATTGTATCAGCTGCTCATCACTAGTCAGTATTAAATCATCAACATAAAGAACAATAATTAAAAGCTTACCCTTGTAGATCCATCTCGAACCTACCACTCATTTGTCGACCGGTCTTGGGACAATTTCCCATGCACTGTTTTTTACAATGGATTCATACTTCTCCACCATTGCATCAACCCAAGTGGGATCCTGCACTGCTTCCTGAAAGGAAGATGGTTCATTCACAATACATTTTCTCATGAGAGCCATGTATCCAGTAAATCAATCAGGAGACTGTCTCTGTCTGCATTGTAAAGTAGGGGCTCCTACATTCTATGTAGCATCTAGTCTCAATCTATCAGCTTTCGTGGTGCACTTTCTGCCATTTCTGATGGATGGCTCTGCATGAGTGGCTTCCTCCACGCCATGAACCTCCTTATGTGGTTGATCCACATTTTGAGACTCATCTTTGGGAACCAGCAGTTCCTCCTCTGCATGCAAGTCCAATTCCCTCTAGAGGGACAACTGCATGGCTTTCCCCTCATCAAATTTTATATCCCGTCGCACAACAGTCATTCTGTTGTTTGGCAAATAAGCACGATAATTATGGGGTGTTTCTGTGTACCCCACAAAAATCCCAACTTCAGCAGTCGGTTCCAGCTTCTTCCTGGCATCTTTGGTCACATGCACATAAACAGATGAGCCAAAAATCTTAAAATGAGAAACATCAGGTTTCTTACCAGTGAAACCTTCTTCAGGTGTACTCATGCCAAGTACTCTATGAGGACAACGGTTTTGCACATAAACCACAGTATTGCATGCTTCCGCCCACAAATGCATTGGTAGGCCCTGATCATGCAACATCACTCGTGATGCACCCACAATCATTATGTTCTTCCTCTCCATGACCCCATTTTGTTGTGGGTTATGAGGTGCTATGTGTTCTCTCAGAACTCCTTATTTTCTGCAAAATTCTTTGAATCCGTTAGAGATGTATTCTCCACCATTATGACTCCTTAGAGCCTTCACTTGCTTCTCCGAATCTTTCTCCACCAATGCTTTAAACTCACAGAACTTTGAGAATGTTTGATCCTTCTTATGCATGAAGAAGATCCAACATTTACGAGAAAAGTAATAAAAAAAAATAACATAATACTTATTTTGTGTTGTTGAAGAAACCAAGAATGGTCCACACACATCTATGTGAACTCTCTCCGGGATCACCGAAGCATGGTTCTCCTTTTCATGAAAGGTGGAATTTACATACTTCCCCATGGTGCAACCCTTGCACTTATCTAACTGAGAAAGTGTTCCCATTGGAAGTCCAGTAGATATTTGTTGCATGATTTTCAAGGCTCCATGATGAATATGGCCCAATCGCCTGTGCCATAATTCGCCCTCATCTCGGCTCGCCACTTTTTCTTCCTTTCCCATCATGGCAGCGCAACCATCTACCTCTAGCTTGTAGAGATTCTTAACTCAAATCCCTATCTTCTTGACTTGACGCATTGTTTATGTCACAAGAAAGATTTTCCATCGCTAAAAACAACGTCGTAGACTCTGTCCTCCAGCATTGCGACTAAGACCCGGTTTTTCTTCAGACCTGGAAAATGCATAACATCTTTCAATTGAAATGGTTTACCTGAATCCCTCTGAAAGGTAATGGTACCAATGCCAGTCGCATTGTATCATCCATCATCACCCATCTCAATATTCATTTTGAGATCTTTCTCCTCCAAGTCACTGAAAAGGTCCTTATCTCCCATCATGTGGAAGGAAGCGCCACTATCCAAATACCACACCAATCCCAATGCACTTGAAGCCATGCATGCGATCAAAGAGAAGTCAAGTCCAAATTGTGAGGCAAGGGATTCACCAGATGCAACTCCAACAACCTTCTTGTTCTTCTTCTTTTGCGGACAGTTAGTAGCGAGATGCCCATGTTTGTGACAGTGAAAACACTTCACTTTGGACAAATCCATCTTCTTGACTTTAGAATCGGATTTTGAATGGAATTTCTTCTCCTTCCCTCTCCTTGCCTTGGCAGCCAAAGCACAATCCTCTTCATCATCATGCTTTGATGAAGATCCATCTCTGGTGTTCCGGATAAACTCCTCCTGCACTAGATCCGACCATAGTTGTTCCCAAACTAGCAATTTTTCCCTTCCATTGACAGAGTCTTGATAACTGTGCCAACGCTTAGGGAGTTCTAGGAGTGTCAAGCTCACCAAATCACCATCAACGACTGTTATTCCCACACTCCCCAGCTCATCTCGACATTGGACAAAATTTGTGAAATATTTTGGAATGGAGTCACCCTTCTCCATCTTGATCTTCTTGAGTTTATCTTTGAGCGCCAATTTCCTATGGTCGTTGTTGTTTTGGAATAGATCCATCAAAGCCTTCCACATTGCATATGGTGTGGCTTTCCCATGGAGGTTTGAGACAATGTGGTATCGTACTCCCTCCAACAGGATCCTCCTCGCGTTTGCCACTTTCTTTTGCCATGCATCAAGATTTGCAACATCTGGCTTAGGAACATCTTTGTCAATGAATTCCTTCAAGCCATTGTCTTCGAGTATTGCCTCCATCTTGTCCTTCCAAGCAATGTAGTTCGAGATTCCCTCAAGTGCATACTCTAACCTCAATCCATTGAAAGCTATTTCGATCTTGAATCAACTGTAGCACCAAGAACTTCTTTCTACAAATTCGAATTCTATCCAGTCACAAACTCAGCTTCTGCAATTTCCTGTGCTCTGATACCATGTAGAAATTTCAATACAAATCATGTATTGCCTAGATTCTCCTGATCTAACAATTATATGCCACTGTTAAATACAAAATCTCTTCTACAAAAATTCCTGTGGAATTTAAAACACAATCGTCAATTGTAATATCAAGAAGAAAGATCAATCACACATAACACAGATGTTTCTATCGGGAAAGCATAAAGATAAAAACCCCACTATCATATATTATGTTTATATCATGGATCATGAAACAATCTCATACAAAAATCTAATCCAAGAGCTCTCAGTACAATATACAATCGTCTCACACTGTCATACAAAAATTGGCAAATGCATGTGCCAATTCACTGCCTCCAAACAACATGTCTCCTCTGTGCAATTCCTGCTAATGGAAAACCTGCAAATGAATTCAAATTCCTCTTGCCTAGGCTACGCATTCGTCATGCGCACATCCACTGCGTGTGTGATTGCATGAGTGCACTTCACTCAAATCACAACCGATAGCCAAATTGTCCCTTTCACCTGTTATCTCAACTGGGTGTCCACTGGATATGACATGCATGTAGTTAACAGTGGTAAATCTTCAGTTGCATGTGAGATCACTTATTGTGAATTAATTAATAATTAATTCACTGATCTCTCACTAGTGTAAGTTCAGTTATAACTAGTACAACTGAGCTTAACTCACTTAACTGAGTTAAACTACTTCACAACTCACATAACTACACATATAACTCTGTTACAACTTGGAATCACTCAGTTACAACTAATTCGACTTGCATGTCCCACCAGTCAACCTTTTAACTCGAATTTCCTATAGCTAACTAGTTTGCCACTTCAGTTAACTATTTCCAAGTGCTCATTGAGAATAGATTAATATTTATTATCCAACTACTATTAAGGGATAATAATAGTCGACATACATCTATAAATAGAATTCGCTCACCATCTATAAATAGACATCATCTAAAAATAGAATTTGTTCATCATCTAAAAATAGACTTCCACCTAAAAATAGCTTGAGGCTCCATCCTAGTGTAGGTGCATAATTTTCACTAAGATCTTCTTGTTGAATCTCAACACAAACATGACATAACTCTTATACGCTCGCAAATCACAAATCATAAAGGTGATTAAAAAATAAACAAACAAGGGGTGTGCCATCGAAGTTGATGTTAAAGCTTAGGTTGGAGTGATATATCTTCATGAGTCACCCAACTCATTCAAATCCATGTGTTTCCTGACCTGGGAGGGTGGTAACCATTTTTCCATGACTTGCAAAGAGGTATCCTAGTGGGTAGCCATAGGTTTATCACGTGTTTATCACCAGGTGGAATACTCATGGGATTACAAGAGAACGTGAGACAAATAGTGAGAGATCCCTTGTATGTCATCATCTTGGGTGTATCTTACTACACTTTCCCATTCATACCTTCACTTTCCTTACTTGGTGGATTTTATGGCTGCCATTTAGGACATTTGGAAGGCACCTTCAACCCTTATGGATTGTTTGTGCTTTCTTTTCATGTCTTAGAATGCTGTTTATTTTCTCTTGCATCAAGAAACTTGTCCCCAAAACCATATTGTTTTCACCACTTGAAACATATTTGAAAACCACATTGTTCACCACATGAGATCTCACATTAGTACCTCCATTGTAAACATTATTTTGGAGACATGTAAACCTAGCATACTTCTTTAAAAATATCTAGTTAATGGTAATTAGAACCAACGATCACTACTAGATTTGGTTATAAATTATGACCAACATTAGTGTTGTTAGAACAACATTAGGAATAAGTAATACATGAATAACTAGTACATGTATAATGCAAACAAAACCAACTTCATGGGGATACCCTAAAATTTGGAAGCCTAGGATGAGTGTCTAATGCATGTGTTATATTTTCCTTAGTACACTTTAAACAAATCACAGTTCCCAATTAAAGTGTGGTTAAAACAAACCTGAAAGTCAGAGATCTACAATGATTTTCCATGCATGAGATGCTTTGCTCGGTGTTTTTCTAAACAATTATTTTCTACTCAATCTTGGCCAATCATATTTGAGAAACACCTTACAAACATCAAAACAATATGATGGAAGCTGGATTATACCCAAAATATTATAATTTTAAGAAATTAAAATCTCAAAAGATTGTAAACACATCAAGCAGGTAATTATAGGCAAGGACAATGTGAGGAAACAAAATCTCTTTCCAAAGAATTAGATATAAAATCAACAAACACCAGTCTGCATTTGAAATAAATGGCACTCAATATGAAAAATTATTTCATTAATCTTCTTTTGTAGCCAATCCCACAACAAGGTGACACATTGAAGAAATTTATTTTCTATGGTTTTTTACACAGCAAGCCAATTGGCTGATGTGTATGCGAATTGGCATATGCAACATCCCCATCGGCTTGTTGTGTATGCCAATTGACATACTCAACATACCAATGGGCTGATGTGTATGCCAAATTGGCATACAGAGCAAGCTAATGGCCTGTTGTGTATGCCTCACCTGATGTGCAATTGGCATGCACAACATGCCATGGGATGATGTGCATGCCAATTGCACAACAAGCCAAGGGCTATTGTGCATGCCAAATTGGCATGCATAGTAGGTCATGCACAACACACCAAGGGATTTTGTGCATGCCAAATTGGGTTGTTGTGCATGCCAAATTAGGATACTATGAATTCCAATTTGGGTTATTGTGCATGCCAATTTGGCATGCACATCAAGCCACACATAGATCGCAATTTATTTCTAGAAAATACAAAGCATAAGAAATTACTCTTATCTGTTTATAATTTCAAAACATGTGGAATGGAGAAGGAGGAATCATTTCCCAGCTAGCAAAATGTGCTCACCATGAACACCCACAATGTTCAATAACTACACACTTAGAAAACCCACCAACCCTCATGTCAGTCACATGAGAGCATGATAGCTCCAAGAAAACATGGAGAGTACTAGTAGCAGCTCTATCTGCACACCTTTTTGACCTTCTTGTACCACAGTGACCGTTTCCTTGACTTTGGCACTACTTCACATGAGGAATCCATTTCATGGTGTTCATGTTCACTTTCAAAATCATTAAAAAAGGATTTGGATCCCTCATTTCTTTCCACTATATTTGTTGATCAGTTTGAAGAGGAACCAACATAATCCAGCTACCTGGCACCCAACCCCATCAATGCCTATTTTCCATCATTCTTCAATCTTGTGTTATTCTAACAGCACTCGAACATGTCAAGGAGGTTCGGCAACGAACTACTGCTTAAAGGGACGCCTCTGTGATTATTGTGAAATTGATCTTTGATGAATATTTTATAATGGGGATTTTATCACTACAAGAGACACCCCAATTCTATATCCTGATCCAACAATTGGGACACTTTGGTACACAACATATCGGGGATTTGACATTTTCTCTGAAAATATGAGATTTTGTGACAGTGGGGTCACACTAGTCTCTTAAAATCATTGTACATGCCATAACAATTTTGGGTTATGCAACTTCATTCTGCATTGCCTTTTCGTAGTTTCTACAAATATGATAGCTTAGATTCCATAATACCCAGGTGTGGATGTGTTTACACCATGACAGAGAGTCAATGATTTAAAATCAATCTCCTTAGTACAAGGGGTGAATTATAAGAACAAAAGTAATGCATATTCAGGGATTGACAGATATTGATATAAATGGAAAGCACTACTTTTGTGAGATGATATATTACAAGGCCAGTTATAAGTGATGCATCAACTTTGGGTTTCGATGAACAGACCATTTGGAACCAATGATTGTCCTATTCTTTTAACGAGATACGATTACCTGTTCAATGGTGTGGAAACTTTGTGAACTCCAACCAATAAAAACTTGGGGTTGCTCTTAATTATTGTCATGGTATAGTTCATCCCGGAACTTGTTATTTCGCATGAGGTTTGAATGAAATAGTAGAATAGGAAATGAAGCAGAGTGTGAACTTGTTAGGACTCCAAATATACCTACCCGTTGAGATTGAGATATGGAAAGAATGAAGATATATAAGTAAGGGATCTTTATGACCTTTGATGATATGTGATGGAAATTGTACAGTATGTAAAGCAAGATACATTGTCCACATTGATGTTCTCCAATGGTGAAACCCAATGCCCAACTAATATTCAAATTCTAGATCAGTCAGATTTGGAGCTCTAACATATTATGCTAGTTCAACATTTATAAGCAGGATAACATTTTTCTTGTTGAATTGTTTGTTGGCCACCAGGAAGAAGTCTTCCATTAATGTTTAGGATATACCTTTGCTTAGACCTCAAGACAAAACTGAAATTGTGTCTTCTATGCTCTATTCGAATTTGCAATTAAGGGGATGCAATTTTGTATTGGCTTTGTTATCGTCCCTATGGAAGAAATTTAGTTCCACTGCTATTTTGGCCCTTGCAAATTTTTTGTGATGTATGTGGGCCCCTCCTAATATAGAGCTTCATGACAAATGCAAATAAATAGGTTGTGGTACAATGGAATGCCACTTTCATTTATGTTGTTTCTAACCAAACTTTATGAAGTGATTATAGATCATCAATGCAATTTCCTTTGTGGAAAACTCAACTTGGTGCGCAACACTAATTTCTACAATTACCAAAGGGTTCATTCTTTTCAAATTCTTCTTAGCAAAACCTTCGAATGGAGAAAATTGTGAACTATATGTCAGTTGTTGTGGATGTAGTGACTCATATGGTTGGAAGTGTTCTTCACCTTTGGGCAATGCCAATTCAAAGGTCCATTGAATTTTTCTTATTCTCTCTTGTTGTGTTGGCTTGCCTGGCTACCATGGTAATTGTGATAGTTATTTGTCTATTTATAGCCTCTTAAAGAAGACAGAAATGCATGTCACGAGCAGTGTTTTTCAGGGAGAACCGTATGAGGTTCACTAATGAAATAATAAGAAACATTACGATTATTAAGTTGTGGGCATGTAAACAATGGTTTTATAGAAAAGTGGAGGTTGCATGTAATAAAGAATGCATTTGCCTAATGACGGTTATGTACACTAGTGCTATAAGAATTTATCTTCTATGGTAATTACCTCTTGCAGTTTTTGTTATATCATTTGGATCATTCTTTCTGATGAATATAGAGATTACACCAGGGTGTGCTTTTACCGAGATTTCAAATTTTTGCACACTCCAAGAACCTCTGAGACCATTTCATTGGATTACTCACAACAACACCGCAAGTTGTTTATCTTCGTCGACTTGAAAAATATCTCTGCAGCGATGAGGTGAATCCAAAATCTATTGAGAAGATTCTTAAGGGGGATGGATATGCTTTGACCATAATGCATGTGCATGTTGAACAATAATCCTATCATATATTGGTCATTTTTAGCATGACATATTATCAGCGACTTTAAATTTGATGTCTTTGTTTGGATTTTTATTTGTAATGAATTCTAGATGTCAAGAGTCTTAATATAACTCTTGTTACAGAAAGAAGTGCAATGGAGAGACATATTTTATTGATTTAAAAGTGATTAGGAAAATCAAGAAAATATAAGGGAAACCCCACTCAAAGATACCTTGATCGCCACCAATATTGTTCCTAGTAGTTTCTCTATCCCTCTTTACGCCAGAGGAGACCTGGAGTTTAGATATCAAGTTAAGGATATCAAAGCATAGGAACAAACCCTTTGATGATTAGCATTGTATGGGATTTATTGATAAACAAGATGTTTTTAAGCAAGAAAATGAGGAAAGATCCATCCCTTTGATCATGGATCCTCTAAAGGGTCATGATTCTAAACACTGGCTTGAGGTGATCTAGGCTTGTAGGATTTTGGTCTTTCCACCCAACAATTTAATCACAAATCATGAAAAATTGGAAGTTTCCAGGGAAATTGAGGTAATCATTTCCTCCTGAAGTTATTTTTTTGTTATTTTTACAAATAACGAAGATAGATATTTAGTTTTTGAGGGTGAGAGGTAGTTATTTTGTGATCCTTGGTTCAAGGTGTGAGCTGGCCTTTCTATTAAATTGTAAGAGATAAGCTTTGATCTGGTTTGAATCAGATTTAGTGGACTTTTTCAAATTTTGGCATGACTCAATGTTTGAGTCTATTGGGAATTCCCTGGCCACTTTCATCTCAATTTCATAAGAAACGAAAGAAAAGAAGTTTGCTTAATAAACTAGATTTTCCATTGATATAGACATGGAGGAGGAGAAAAGGCATCGCACTACATTGGTGCGTTCACCAATTACACACATTTCGGCCCCACAAGTTCAAATGTATTCCCATGAAATGGGACAGAGGTTCATATGGCTAATAAAATAAGGATTTCCATTTTAGACCTTCTTAGAGGTTAATTTCATCTCTTTATGTATCTCTTTTTTTTTCAGATATATTTGATAAATTGTATAAATGGTTTTAGGTTTCCTTTTAATCTATACTTCATAATTTTCTTATCAACTGATAAATTTGAATTTTTGGGTGTATGGATTCCACCCCAGTTTTGTAAAACTGAGAATTCTGCACACAAGGGCTTGCAAGCAGACTTGACTACTCGAACTCTTTTTGGAAATAAAAGTAGGGATTATATTGAATCAATTGAAAATGTACATAAGGTTACAAAATTGAGCAAACCTTTTAATTGGTAGGAGGATCCCACACATTTAAGCTTTCAGAACCAACAAGTGAGTTATCCCAACATGATCAATTAAACAGTGGTACCGGGTAGACATACTTTTACTATTAAAAAATACATTCAAAAAGAGCATTAAGGGTGCCAAGAAATAGAACTCTATCACATATTGGGCCAAAGTGTCATAATTTTGTTCCTGTCAAAAACTAATGGGAAAAGCTTCCTTATTCTTGTTTTTTTTTTGTTGTGCATACACATATTTTGGACAAGAAGTGGAAAAAAGGTTGATGATAAGAATATGAAGTTTATTTTGTTTGGTAGTGATTCAGATGTTGTTCTTATGAGATTTATTAATCTATTTGGTGCAAGGCTGATTGGACAAAAATCACCCCTGCCTACAACATCATACACAGTTCACTGGGAAGCTCAGACAAAAAATCAAGCATGCACTTAATATTAGAAAGAAATAAACACAACATGTTTTCCTTTTCATTAGTTATCCTGGTAATGGAATTTACAATGCTTGCAAACTCCAAGGATTGTTGTTGTTACAACTATTAAAACTTAAAACCGCAACAACATGACCAATTTCTCAAAAGTTACCCACTGGTCAGAGTCTCGTTTGGACTCACATTCACTATTCAAAATAGTTATCAATGGCTCCTTTTAAAACTAGGAATTATGATTACCTTATTTTTGCACTTTCTCCAGGAATCTTCCCAACAAATCTAGTTGGAATTTGTTCCTCCCCTCTCCATTATCTTGTATTACCTTCTTATGCTTTCCTTCTCCTCCATTTCTTCTCTATTGGAACAAACTTACACTATTCTACCCAACACTTATGTTCTTTGACAGTGTTACCCAACAAATGCTAGAATTGTCTTTTTCTTATTCCTCTCCACTCTTCGATAACAACCTCCTCGTCCCTATTTGTGATTCCCTTTTTTCTCCTTTTTCTCCTTATTATTGTTTTCTATTCTTCCAATGTCTCTTCTCTTTACCTTCTCTTCTCCATCTTCCCATGTGATTAATTTTTCCCATAAAACTTATTTCAAACCTAGTTAAAGTTCGATGGCCCACCCATTAATAATCCAACGGCTGTATTCAATTAGTCACATGTCACATGGATTTTATATGACTCCAAGGAGGGAACATGTGGGAATTTTATTAGGAAGTACCCTTATTACATATACATTTAATCCCATATATGCGCAATGCATAGAAGAAACCATGTCAAGGGGGGATCATGAGTTGTTAGATGGAGGGGATCCAACAACCAAGATGCCTATGGAGGAATAAGGGGTTGACATCACCCCCATATCCCCCAAACTCCGTAGTGAGGAGGGCCTTCAGATCTAGATGGTAGATCGATGGCTTGGAGGAATGTGCCTGCATCATTATTGAGCATGATGTCATGATTAGCCATGATGTTATTATAATGAGAAGCCATTATTGTGAAAGAAAATAGGAGTTGTATATGTGGAGAAATTGAAAAACAAAACTGAAGTGTATAGCTTCAGATATATGGATGTGACTCTAGAATCTTACATGACTATAAGAGATAATATGAGATTTGAAACCTTGTAAGCATAATTGGGATTTGTGTACGATGTTGCAGAGTAGCATGCACTATAAGATGGAGAAGATGCCACATTACAAGAGATTGAAGAAGTGTGGGGAGAAAACCTCACACTTGGGAGTTCAAAAGAAGGGATAATTTCAATTTGAAATCCTAAACAAGAAATATGAGCTAGCCCCTGGTTTAATTCAGTAGAATGTTTGTTTGGAAAGAACCAAATTTGTTTCCAACATTGATCCGGATTTAGGATCAGAACAAACTCATTAACAAACTGAATACAATAAACACAGAGATACGAAGAACAACATCAATATCCAATTAACAATATCTTCTATTGAATAAATGAAATAGGCTGAAACTGTAAAACTGCAGAACTGAAACAACTTGCTCGAATGGTGGTAGTTATCTTTGAGAAGAGATGTGGCTGCTATACGCATCTGTGTGAGAAGAATGATTACAATGAGGCTCCAGAGGCATTTTTAACATTACTCATGAATTCCAAAGCCATAGACATCCAAAAACCTAACCCTGGGATATGAAACGCCAAAAGTTATGTGGGCCTCGATGGGTAAGTTGGTACCTCAACTTCCCGGGGTCGTAACTTTTGCATACAACCTTTGTTTTAGGTGTGTAATAACTCGTTGGAAAGGTATTTTTGAGAACTACACATTACGTTGTCAAAATCTGACTCTGTCCACAGTTTGATTGTGGCAAGACAAAAAAAAAATTGGTTAGGGCCCCAAAAACAGCCTTGGAAGTATAGAAAGATGTGCTGACATGAAAACATCCAAAATAAGTTAGTTGGATTAGGCGGGTGGCCACCAGTATCCACCTAGAAGATGTGTAAGGATTCAAACAACCTCAAAAGTGTAGAACCCACAATTACAAATAAGTACATAAGAACGTGTTGAACTAAAAATTATCAAGAGGAACCAGTTGGAATAGGTGGGTGGCCACCAATATCCACCTGGATCATTCCTCCCCCCTTAGGAAGAAATGGCCTCCATTGCATTGAGTTCCCTCATCAGGTGAGGAAACTTATTTTGAATTTGGCTCCAGGTGAGCCACTTGCCTTGGTGTAGGAGTTGCCTTGCCTTGACAACCTGATAAAGCTGGATCCTTTGTTGGTGAGTGCCCTTGACCTGTGTGTCCACTATCTAATCATTGGATGCTTGTTCCATGCAGTCAGGGTTGAGCTCTATTGGTTTCAGCTATTATTCTATCTCTGAGGTGTCCAATAATGGTGAAAAATATGGCCAAAGGAGGTCCACATTGAACACTAGGTGCAAGCCAAGGAAGGGTGGAGTGTTGATCTCAAAAGCATTTCTACCCACAACCTTGGTAGTAGTGTAAGGCCCATAGCAAAGTGTGTGGATCTTTCGATGGGGCCTTGTAAGACACTCTTTCTGCAAATGTAACCAAACCTTGTTTCCCACCTGAAACTGGTGCAGTGCCCTGTGTTGATCATGGCACTTCTTGTACTTAGCATTGAATTTCTACAAAATCTCATGGACCTATTGGCGGATGTGTTTGATCTGCTCAATGAATCTGGTGGATTTTTTGGTCGCAGACTGAACATGGAAATATTTTGTATGTGCGGTTGCAAGAGTTAGTGCCACATCAATGGGACCAAGGGTTGGAATCCCAGCCCCACCTAAAATGGGCTATGGTTGTTGGAGCTATGGTGTAACATACCCACTACCTAAATCAAACTTTTTTGTTTAGTTCTCAACAATGAGAATCCCCGAAGCTTGCATCAGCGAAATACCAACCCTGAACAACGGGTCTTTCATTCGCCTATACAGCTCTCTACACCTAACCGTGGTCTTCCCTGATGACAATTTCAGGTTTTCGGGGTTTTGTCCTTTTTAATGTCGAGGGTTCCTATGCCCTCGATTCTCCGATCTCCGACGAGCTCTCTCCCGGCCTTAGCCCCTCCGGGCTATGGCCTGGTCCACACAACCGTGCTCACGAGACCATAGCCTTATATTTTTCTTTTCGTCGGGGTTCGGGATTTCTGATGCCAAAATGCTTATGCCCTTTGGATCCGCGATCCTCCAATTCCCGACGCACTCCAACTTCCACTAGTCCCCTTGGGCTAGTCTTTTGGGTCCATACGAACTCCCTCTATGTGACCGCAGCCATACCTCCTCATCGGGGTTTTGACACTCGTGATGTCCCAACAATTTGGTTCACCGATCCCCAAATATCGATACGCTCCTCTGCTGCCTTAGCCTCCCGGGCTAAGTCTTTAGTCCACGTGACCTCTATCTCACAAGACCGCAGCCTTGTCCCCCATCGGGGTTTCAGACTTTCCAATGTCGAAATGCAAACGTCCCCAGGACTCGCGATTCCTCGAGTCTCGACGCGCCCTTTACGCGCTAGCTCTCCTAGCTAGGCTCCTAGCTCACATGACCACAATCCCCGTGACCGCATTCTTATCCCTCGTCGGGGCTACGGGGTTTTCAATGCCAAAATGTATGGGCTCACGGGATTCCCGATCCTTCGAATCCCGTCTTCCCGCTATGCTGACAGCTGGCCCCCATAATGGCGCTTCCTACTTCTCTAATATACTAACAGCTGGCTCCCACTCATCGAGGTTTCGAGCGTCACGATTCCAAAATGCATAAACAAATTGTCATCAGGATTCCCGATATCCCAATGATACAAACGCCGATCAACAGCTTCCTGTCGGGACCTTCCCCGTCGGCGTCGATTGCTGCCACACGTCCTCTTCTGATGGACGGTCTTGATTTTCTCCAGGATTTCGAGACTTGTGATGTCCCAATTCTCACGACCTCGGGAACTTCGATTTCTCGATGCCGAATATCCCGACTCCCAATAGTAACCTCGACCTTCGTCACGTGTATCCTCAACGGGCGGTTCAGATCTTCCCGGCGTTTCGAGACTTGAAGTGTCTCGATTTTATTGTCCTTGGGAATCTTGATATGCCGATGGCTGGACTCCCGATGGTAACCCTCAGACAGCTCCGGTCCGATCCGACGACTGACGGTTAATTGGACCAAGATCTAACGGTCTAGATCCGTCCTTCCTGCGCACACTACAGAGACTAAACTCTAAGCATCTTAACCCGATCCAACGGCCAACAGGATTCCTGAATGAGATCCAACGGCTCAGATTGTCCCACCTTGTGCATTCTTCCACTACTTCGTAGATGTGGAAGGATCAACGGTCCAAATGTTCTCATGGACCTTGGGGAACCTATGATTCTGATTTCCTCGCTATTCACGAAGATAGAGGAAAAAGGGCAAGAGATGTGACGCTCTTACTACTTCCTTCAATCTGATGGTCGTGAGTGACCATGGGCCTTCCAACAATATCTCATCCGTCGATTCGTTACTTATCCCTACGTTGCTACTCCAAAATCTTAAGAGGGCCGTTCCTCCTCGTACAGGGTTATTAAGACTTGCGCGTTCAAGTCCTTTTTTTGGGTTCTTGGTGAACCTTTCTAAGGAGGGAAAGTCTTTATGACGAGATCTATTCCGGGGCATCCCTGGAGATGGGTAAGGGAAAACAGCTTCCCGAGAACGGGCTGGAAGCCTAACTTAGTTCAACCTAGGCAAATTTAGATTCCTTTATCAACGTACATCATACATGGTTTCCTCTGTTATGAGCATATATCTATTCGTTCTTATCAAATACTGCACAGACATTCTTACACAGAAAATCATTCACAATTTCACAGTTCCATGAGCATACACATATATATATCATTCTATGAATTTCAAGCTACAATATGTAAAACACTTATCAGAAATAACACCAGAAATGGGTGCGACTACTGAGAGGGGTGCTTGTTTCCTCCCAACCGTAGGCGTAGCGACTCCCAGCGGATTTACCACTAGCCACCCCCAAGCTGAGACCACGACGTCGTGAGACTGCATCTCTCTGTCTACCAGTGACCAGGAGCGAAGGTTGCATTCCTTCCTCTCTGCTATCACTCACTCTGCGTAATGCCAGAGTTCCCCTCGTGTCTACCCTTCCAATCGCTTCTGCCATACGCCTTATCCTCTCGCGAGGTTGCGTGTGGCACGATTACCGATGCACTGGTCAGTCATGATGGCTCTACGGATTGGCGGTTCATCTCCCCATCCCTCACTAAGCCATCAACCTACCAGCCCGCAAGGCATTAAATTCAGGGCCAGCGAGCCGCTTTTGGTTCTCCGGGCCAGTGGAGTCCAAATACAGTGTTAATTCCTGGTGGAAGTTACCGCCACCTTTCCAGGGGCCCTCCACCGCCATTGTGGTCTCTTTTTCTGCACATCCCCTCTCAGCAGTCTTGCAATAAGTTCAAAATTTCATTCACATTTATTGACCTTTTCCTCAAGGTCCCTTTACATCACATATCCATTTTTATGAGTTTGCCATAGTTCTTGGCCAGTCCAGTTATATTTACAAGCTGGGGGAAACAGGGTGTTACATATGGAGATCCTTGTTGTAACTGTGCTGAACATTGGGAAGATTATCATCCCATGTATGCGGATTCTTAGAGTTGTACATGCGCAGGATGTGCATAATCATCCGATTGACGACCTTTGTTTTGTCGTCGGTTTGGGGGTGGAAAGCAGTGGATTTAGTGAGCTTGGTGTCCAACAGTGACCAAAGACTCGACCAAAATGTGTTGAGGAACCTTTTGTCCCAGTCATAGATGATGGTCTATGGTATCCCAAAATGGACCCACACTCATTCGAAGAAGAGCTTGGCAATATCTACTGCTATGATGTTCTTCTTGCAGGCCATGAGGATGGCCATCTTTGAAAACCGATCAACTAACACAAATACACAATCATTGCCTTGCCTGGTGGACGGAAGGCCAAACATGTAATCCATCGAGATGGATTCCCAAGTCTTCCTAGGAGTAGTAAGATGGGTGTATAAGCCTTGCTTCTTGATGGTTGGCTTGGCAATGGCATAGGCAATGAAAAATCTGATATACTTGTTGACGTCCTTTGAAAGTTTTGGCCAATAAAAATGTTTCTGTAGAATGACCACAGTTTTCTCCACGCCAAAATGTCATGCCATCTGACTGTAGTGAGCCTCCCAAATCATCTTTGCACGCTCTCTTGCAAGAACACAGAGATGGCCCAGATGGCATAATAGTCCATCCTGAATGTGAAAATCGGTGACATGTGCGCTTGTAACCAAGAGCTGATAAGTGGTGGCGAAGTCCAGATCTTGTTGATAAAGTTGGGGCCACTCAGATGCCTCATGTCCACAGGAAAGGAGCACGATGGTGAGTGCATCCATGGGAGGTCGACTGAGGTAGTCAACGACACGATTTGTGCTCCCTGTATTATACTTGATGTTGAGGTGGAACTGATCCATGTAGGTGGACCACTTATGATGGTGATCATTCTACAACTTACTCTGTGTCTATATGAATTGCAGAGGCTTGTGATCAATGTGGATGATTGTCTCCTTTCCCAGAATGTAATGTTTCCATTGACGATATGTTTGTACAATGGAATACATTTCCTTGTCATAGGTGGGGTATTTTCATATAGTATATGAGACTGTCTCACTGTGGTATGCCACGAGATGACTGTGTTGAGTGAGAAATGATCCTACAACATATTCAAATGCATCAGTCTCCATCTTGAATGGTTGTTATAGATCGGGCAAGGAGAGTACTGGATCTGAGCACAAGCGATGCTTCAGATCATTAAATGCTAGTTGTTGTTCCTTCCCCCACGCAAACATTTCCTTGCCATCGCCCTTGATTACTTGGTTGAGGGCCCATGAAATATGGGAGAATCCCAACATGAACCGTCGGTAGAAGTTGGCCAATCCCAAGAAGCTTCGAAGCTCGGTTAGTGTGGTCGGGGCTGCCCAGTCACGGATGACTTGGAGCTTAGCTGGATAAACATGTACCCCATGCTCATCAATAATGTAGCCCAAGTATTCGACCTTGTTCATGCCAATGGATCATTTTTCCAAGTTGGCATATAGTTTGTGTTGCCGCAGAGTGCTCAAAACCTGTTGAATATGTTGCATGTGCTCCTCCTAAGTTTTGTTGAAGATGAGGATGTCATCCAAATATACCACCACAAAAGATTTGGTGAAGGGTCTCAATACATCATCCATCAACCTCATGAAAGAGGATGGTGCATTGGTTAAGCCAAATGGCATGTGCAACCATTCGAAGAGACCTTCTTTAGATTTGAATGTTTTCTTCCACACATCAGTTGGTTCAATGGGAACCTGGTGGTAGCCATACTTTAGGTCAATCTTGCTGAATAATTTCCCCCCCTTGATTTGGTCAAGAAGGTCATCAATTCTGGGAATTGGGTACTAGTTCTTGACTGTGATTTTTTTTAATGCTCTGTAATCAATGCAAAGCCGCCATGTCTCATCCTTCTTCTACACCAGTACAATTGGGCTTCTGCAAGGGGAGGAGTTGGGTCTGATGTGCCCCTTGTGAAGCAACTCTTGGATTTGACGCTTGACTTCATCATTTTCCATCAGTGAGTGACTATAGACTGGTCAATTAGGCATAGTTGCACCGATGATTAGATCAATTGGATGCTTGAATTGGTAGTGCATCTACACCCTGATGGGTGATGAGAATATGCCTATGTACTCTTCCATGATCCAGTCCACTTGCTTCTGCTACAAATAGAGGATATTTGTAGAGGCCATGGGTGTGGCGGCGACCTTCTGCTCAGTGTGAGCATGGATCACAAAGAAGACGAACTTCCCAGTCTGTGAAATGACCTTATTGTATTTCTTAATAGAGATTAAATAAATAGCGGTAGGCAACGCTACCTATGGTATCATGTACAATTGTCTACCCAAAGTAATAATAAAACTAAGGGGTCTAGACTCATACACAACATGACGCTTCCACAAATATGGTTGTCCTAAAAGAACATCAAAAACTTCAAGAGGAGCAATATCACACAATGCCTTGTCTTTGAAAGGCTTAATGTCATAGGGCAGACGACATGGTTGGCTAACACATAGATCTATTCCTTGGAAAAGCCAACCAATGGTGTAGGGTTGTGGGTGTGGTGTCATCGACAGGTCCAACCACTTAATGAAATCTATTGAGATCAGGTTCGTCTGACTTCTGCTATCAACATGAAATGAAGCGGAGCCCCATTTACCCACATATGTGAGTGAAAGAGGCATTCCCCTTCCTTCTGTTCTTCTGGTTCGCTTGTTTGGAATTTGGTGGTAGAGATAGTGGCACTGGGTTAAACATCAATAATTCACTTCCCTCCTTCTTGATTTTATTTGGATTCAAAATCGGCCTCTAAATCGAAATCTTTCAGCTCAACCACGAGTGACTTCTTGGAGCGACATTCTTCGGTGTTGTGCCAAGGGATTTTATGGTATTCACACCATTTTTCTGTGTCCTTTTTCAACTTCTCATTACCCTTCTTGTGTTGCAGCTTGGACTGGTTGTCCTGAGAGTGGCCATATTTTCTCTGTCCCTTGTTGTGTGGGTTGGGGCCACCTTTTCCCAACTCTCACCTATTATGCTTAAATTTATGCTCAATCTTGACAACATATCTATAAGCCATACCCAATGATGCGATGTCCAGAAAATCCATTTATGTTTGAATGTATCTATGCAAACAACCGTGATATTTGAGCACCATATGTCACTCAGAGCTTTTGATACCCAATTTTGTGCGCAGGGTATCGAAAATATTGGTGAAATCTAGTACTTTCTGGTTCCTTTCATGATGCAGGGTGGTCCATCTAGTGTACTGGTCCTCGTAGCTTCCAACATAGTAGTATTGTTCTTTAATGGCATCCTAGAAGGAATCCCATGTAGGGGTGACCAAAAATATTGCAGATTCCTATATGGCCCTTTGTTCAGAGTAAATAAACCACCATTCCTTAACATGGGGGACGACCTTGAGGAGTGCAAAAGTAATATTTTCCCTATAGAAAAAATTGTGGACTAGAAAATACCCTTTGAGCAGTTTCAACAATTTATCTACAACATCCACATCTATCATTCCTTCAAATAATGGAATATCAAAAGTTACTTGTACCTTGAAGGGAGTTATATGGCCGCTTGATGAATATGCTTCTCTTGTGGGCAGTCATCGAAGGATCTGTGAAAAGTTGTCTATCATTTCATTCCTTTGTCATGCAAGGGCTTCCTCGAGCAAAATTTTAAAGGGATATCTTGCTCCATCATATTTATTTTCGTCCCCCATGGGTTTTTGTTGGGCTCGATGTGGATTATCTTGCAAAGGCTCGACTGGTTCGAGTCCCAACTTCGTGTACCCAGATCTTGTCGGGGACATGCACGAAGAAAAATAAATGAAGAGAAGATCCCTCTGATACCACTGATCCGGATTTAGGAGTGGAATGAACTAATTAAATGACTGAATAAAATAAACACAGAGATATAGAGAACAACAAAAATATCCAGTGAACAATATCTTCTATTGAATAAATGAAATAAGCTGAAATTGTAAAACTGCGGAACTGAAACAACTTGCTCGAATGGTGGTAGCTATCTTTGAGAAGAGATGTGGTTGCCACGCGAATTTGTCTTAGCAGAATGATTACAATGAGGATCCAGAGGCATTTTTAACATTACTCATGAATTCCAAAACTCTAGACATCCAAAAACTTAACCCTAGGAGATGAAATGTCAACAGTTATGTGGGCCCTAATGGGTAAGTTGGTACCTCAACTTCCCGGGGTTGTAACTTTTTTCATATGACCTCTGTTTTAGCCACATGATAGCCCGTTGGAAAGGTCTTTTTGATATCTAAACATTATGTCATCAAACTCTAACTCCGCCTACAGTTTGACTATGGCAATCCAAAAAAACACTAGGGCCCCAAAACGGCCCTAGAAGTACAAAAAGATGTGTTGACATGAAAACATCCAAAATAAGCTAGTTGGATTAGGTGGGAGACAACCAGTCTCCACATGGAAGATGTGTAGGGATTCATATAGCCCTGGAAGTGTATAACCCACAATTACAAAGAAGTACAGAAGAACGTGTTGAACTAAAAACTATCAAGAGGAGCTAGTTGGAATAGGTGGGTGGCCACCAATATCCACCTAGATCAAAATTAGTTTCTATCTCCCCTCCAACTCAATCAATAATTTAACCTTGAATTAGTCCAAAACATGAAACCCTATAAATTGTAATCAACACTTCGAACATCATCCAAACTCAATGGGAAAATAAGAATGGAAATTTGGAACTTTTTTCTTTCCCCTTCTTTCAAGGTAACAAAATCAATTGTGTTATTGGATTTTTGGTTTCTAATGCATGGAATATTTTTGAGCTAAATATTTTTTAAACTCTCTCTACTCTTCCACTGTTATCCTTGACGATAAGTGAATTTTTTCACATGAATCACATTGGCTCAAAAATATATATTTCACGATGTAAAAACTAGAAATCCAATGACAATATGTCCAGTCGAAAAAGTCCATCAATTAATTAATTAGAAATCACATGGAAGAACCATCCTATGTTGCTATAGGAAATATAGGGTAACCTACCGAAAATTATGTTCACGTTGTGGCAAGCAAGAAAGAACTAAAGCAATAATAAATTTGAGACCAGAAGTATAAACTTGGAAGGGTACTCAAAACTCAATTGGGATCAATTAAGGAATCAACAATTCATTGGAGGTTGGAGTCCATTGTTATAAATAAAAAAAATATAGATTCCATCACCCTCAATTTGGAACTCAATTATGTAAGGAGCACGGAGGAGCATGACGGACCGATGCAACATGATATTCAGATTTGGAGCATCCTCTAGGAGGATATGAAAAGACAAAATAAAAAACTTTACATGGAGAATGTTGCTTAGAGCGTCATATAGGATAATGTGGGAGGATCAAGGATCCTTAATGAATGGAAATTCAAGCCATCAATAATTTCCACAAAAGGAATAATCAGTAAGGATCCCTCCATCATGGCACTTAAAAAGCATTTGAGAGGCATGAAAACCCCTTGATCAAATTAATCATCATTGGAGAAAAAAACCTAAAGAGAATTACAATGAATGGTTTAATGTGTAAATTCTATGACAAGGAGATCATTAATATGCATGCCTGAGAATATCCAATGATATACTCAAACTCTTAAGCTTATTTTTTGAGTATATGGAACTCTACTTTCCATAGTTCCTCGAGAAGGAACATTGCACATTTAGGATATAAAGCTATGTTCTTGGAAGAAATAAAAGGAAAACATGAGTAGTGGTGGAAACTGATGTAGAAGATAAAATATTCTTTGACTTTTTCTTTGGTTATCCCTTTCTAAAAAAGTCCTCACATGGGAAATAGGTAGAAAAAGAGCATGGAAATGATTCGAGATCTTTTCGCCAAGTGAATTATTAAAGAATCGTATTAAATGAGCATAAATTAAAGTACAAAATAAAGAAGGAAAAGCTCAAAAGGAAAGATACATAAGCATGCAATATGAACGCAAATAACTTGATAATGGAATTTGTCCCTGGTGGACTACATCTCCAGGACCTTCTCTCAAATGGGTAGGTCTTTTTATTAACTCCCCAAAAGAATTGGGAAAAATACATAAGTATACCTCATTCTGGAGTTAAGCTACATAATATTTTCTCAGATCAAAAAAATAATACCATCACTGCGTTCGTGGTGTTGTTTTACCTAAAAATTATTGTCTCCATGCCTCGATCCGAGTCTGACACTTTCAGGCCCAAGAGACACCTCTGCCTCAGTTTACATGCTACTTCCTCTGCAAAAAATGATTGTCTCTGTCTCAAAATGTGTGCCCAGTCTGTCTCAAAAATTGTGCCCAAATCCATACCGTACGAATGCGCTCGATCTCACTTGTCTCTGTAATGTCCCCACTTTGGGACATCATTACATTTCAGGGTGTTATGATGACTAGAGCAACCAGATGGATGTTATAGAGAGTACAATGACTATTGAGGGATATTTTTGGGTCCATCTTGCATCGCTCATCCTATTTCATTATTATGACCCATTCCGAATAGATTGGCTTTGGTTCTATTGCATTCCGACTATTTCCATGATTTTGAGTATTTTGAGCTATAGGTTAAATAAATTCACTGAAGAGGTCATTTTGGGCACAATACTTAGGGGAACCTCTTAGTGTAATAGCTCATTGGAATCGGGAGGAACAAAACTACAGGATAGGATGATGAGAAGTCACTTTTAGTGGCCATGGAAGCCACAAGGAGAGATAAGGTGTTTTTCAAAGGTAAAAAGGTTAATTAATTAATTAAAGTGATTTAATTAATTAATTAATAATTAATAAAATGAAAGTCACTTTGGAGGGACAAGGTGAGATGGAAGTATAAAGGAGAGGAAAGGGCCTCTATTCTCTCATTCATGTATGATTATCTTTTGATATCTGGCTTCTAGCTACTGAGCCCATATCTTGGGGGTTTTGAGGGTTTTGACTTAACAAACCCTAGAGGATGATTCAATGGTGAAAGATTCCACCTAGCTTGTCCCAAGCTTGGTCTCGGGGATGCAATAATCCCCCACACCATTGTGTTTCATATCTACTCAGTGCAGGAGGGTTCTACACCAACCACGGGCATAGGAAGAGAGAGAGGGTGCACCATTCCGGGTTTCCAACAAGGGGGGCACACCATCCATTCAGAGAAGTTCGTTCCAGGTGATTGGTAGGGCTTTTGGAGATTCTAACACCTGGGTTTTCATTGCAGGGTCTTGGCCATTAGATCTAGTGCATTTAGGAGGAGTTTTATGTGCCATTTGATTTGTTGGATGCATTGGACGAATTGGAGGAGAGGAGTACACTTCAAAAAGTGATTTTAGCCATTGGGTAGATCAGATCTACATCATTTCGTTTGGGACTTCGCCAGGGAGGTAATCGATCCCCGATATATCATTCTAGTGGTTTTGTGGAGCATTTGGAGGCCTCTAGGGGGCAGGCTGAATTATCTAGGGTTTCAGGCATCCAGGGGGGTGCACCATTCCTTGGAGGGAGACTAGATCCACGAGTTTGAGAGGGATATTGGATATTTGAGCACCTGGGTTATTCTTGCAGTAACTCGATCTAATATTCCACTAATTTTGGACTCATTTGGAGGCTTCCTTCAATTGGGTTGAATTATTGAGGATCTCCAGTGTTCCAGCAAGGCGTAGCATCATCCAACTTGGTGGTTTGGAACTTCATACGACCTAGACCTTAGTATTGTAGTAGTATTCCTTGTTATTCAACCTTTGAAGGCTTACATTGTCTTATTAGATCATTTTGTAGCAACTGTTATTGTGTTTATAGGATCCATTTGTTGATCATTCCAGATCTGCATCATTCTTGTATTCAGGGGCTTCTTCTATTTATGAATAATATCATATTTGAGGTATTTTGGATTGTCTATAATATTGTTGATCTTTCATATGGTTGAGGTATGTTCCATTACTATATCTTCTTGTTTATTGCTGCAAACACACATTAAAATCATCAGTATAACCCTAGCACAACCTAAGAGACAATAATCAGCAAAGTGTTTGACGAAATTCCACAACCAGAAAAAGTTTAAAATTCATGCAAGATGTGATGTTCTTGGCATATTGTCTTGGGAACATTACAATGGTATCAGAGCCTGGTCCTCCCAGCTAGTGGGGATTAGCGCATGCAGAGTTACAATGAAGATGAATATTATTAGCAGGATTGTTGAGTGTGAGAGGGAATATGAAACCCTTAATGCGATTTTCAAGGAGAAAATAACATTCCAACAATTTATTACCTATAAAAATCCCAGTTGGAGAAAAGATGAGATTACATGTTGGATCAAAAAAATAGAGGAAAACAGAGCAGCCACATCTAGATGGAGGGAAAAACAGGAAAACCCCATGCCCATTAGAACCACACAACTTTGCTAAAGTTTCAAGGTGCCTTGGAAACCATATCATAGGTGTAGGGGTAAGGGTAAGAAGCATATTATTGAGGTGTGTTATGACATTGATGATGAGGCATGTGAGGATGGATCGATAGATGCTTATCTGGAGCAGTCTGATGAGGCTAGTGACTCTTGCACAGAGGCTAGCACGCTTGTGGAGGATAGTGATCCTTGCACATTGGAGGAACAATGGAATGGAAATGAGGATAGCACATGTGTTTCAGTAGTCATATTACATACTGTTGATGAACTTACACCTCAGCAAATTGGTGACACCAGTGAGGATCCACGCATGATAGAACCTAGACATGACGAGTCCCCTATGGTGACCGTGACACATTTTTCATCTTTTCAGAAACCCATGATAACCACATCACATGAGGATATCAGTGGCATGTCAGATATGATGGAGGATCCTTGTGTGAGGGATGCACACCATGGACATGTGGACCCACAGACCAAGGAGCAGAGACATGACTTGGAGACAGAGGACCTTATGCATACCTACCAACATGTGGAGATTGAGTCACCTCTTTTGGAGATTCCATTAGTTGATTAGGTGAGAGAAACTGACAATTGGATGGAACACTTACTTCCAGGACCATCCTGCAGTGATGAGGGTATACCCCTTATTGGTCAGGATGACCATAGCACGTGTCTGGACACATGTATATGGGACCCAAGCGCAAATGTTAGTAACAGGGTGAGTGCACAAGTGTAACGTCCCTGACCATCCATGTCGGTCCACGCTACGCCAGAGAACTCTTATGTTCTCTCTAAGGAGCATATTGTAACATACCCAACATCTAACTGAGCTATGCCACATAATGTTTTTGAATTGCATGCAATTAAAATACATATGCACATAGAACTTTTGCAGAAGCATATATATATAAAAATGTAGACAGAAAAATATGTTATGTAAATGCACAGATTCATACTAAAATGATAGTAAACATATACATGAAATACCCATAATTTATAGACAGTTATAAACACAAATAAGATAAACGCATAAATATAAGCACGTAAATAATAATGCAACATGTAAATTTATCACCCAGATTGGCACTTATATTGGTAAGAATGTCACCAACTGCATGCAGACCTTCCACAAACCTCCCAACCTTAGACCACACTGTTCATCACTCTCAATAGTGAGTCACCTCCAAGCTAGGACTAAACTCCACCAGGGTAAAGGGATTCCTAACCAGGCTAAAGGCTCATAGACAATAGGAAGGACTCTGTCTCATATGCCAACTCAAACTAACAACCCACAGTCCCTCATTCCCCACATGCCTATCCCACCCAGGAAGTGTGCCCCTTCTCTGCTCAACAGTCCTTCGGCTACCCCACTTCCTTTCCGGGCTTCAGCAACGGGCTGGACAAGAAGTCTCAAAGCACTGTAGTTGTAGTTCAACACCTTTAGGAAATCAATCCCCAACAATTCTCTCACCCAGATAATTGCTCATAGACCTGACAACCCGCCTCTTCAGTCCAGCTCCCATGCTCACCAGCTACACAAGTACAAAGATGGCTATGGATACTGGTTCAGGTATAGTTATTAAAATACAAAGGATAGCTCAATGGGTGTGAATACTCATGGATGATTTACTGGATGGCTGAATGATGGAAGGAATGATGGAAAGATGATAGAAAATATGATCGGAAATGAACTAAGTCCCAACAATATGTATGCATGTCCCCAACTTCACACTTTTCATGTTCGGAGCTACTTTGGCCCACTTGTACCCAACTTTAGAACTTAGGATAAAATAATTATCCATACTTTATGATTTAAGAAATATTAATATAATATTCCTTTTTGGCTTAAGCTCCCTAGCTTAGCCCCTTTCCTTAACTTAGCCCCTCCCTTTCCCTAACTAGTGGAGTTTAGCCCCCCATCTCTTTTATCGTGGTCGGTCTACGCGCAACGATGTAATTTATATTAATTATGAGATATGTACAAAAATAGGCGCACTGGCCTTTAACATCTAGGCTCTCCGGCCTAATCAAAACATAAGCATCCTAGCTTATAATAAATGGCTCACCAACCTATAAAACATTTCATACACACAAAGTCTCCCTGGCCTCAACATCGTGTGCACTTAAGATGTTGCGCATTGTATCCTGGAATGTGCACACTTCCTCATTTTACTGTGCAATACATGCGCGCACTGTGCCATGAAATATGCATACAAAAATGATATCAAAACAACTCAGCAACTTAAGTACATTTTCATCTAGATTACATTTGGGCGTGGCCTATGGATATTACAATCCCCTCCCCTTATTTATGCACTATCCTCAGTGCATCATGTACCCATATACAACAAAATTTCAAAAATCCTCAAAACTTTGCAGGTATTCCACCTGCATTGCATCCTCATGCTCCCAAGTAGTGTCCTTGGGACCATACCAGTTCCATTGGACCTTTACAAGCCCTATGGCTCGATTCCGGAGCTGTTTGATTTTTCGGTCCAGAATGTGTACTAGATGCACTTAGAAAGTGCATTCTTGCTCCACCTGAATCACATTCCAATCAGTAACATGATTAGCATCAGGTATATATTTTTTGAGCAATGATACATGGAATACATTATGAACAGACATAGATGCAGGCAATGCAATCACATAAGCAACTAGACCAATCCTCTCTAGGATTTCAAATGGCCCACAATAGCGAGCTATCAACTTTGAACAGTTTCCCAACTTCAGGGAACTTTTGTTGGCCTTCACTTTCAAGAATACATGATCACCCACTTTAAATTCCCTGTGAGTTCTTCCCTTATCAACATAGCTTTTCTTCCTGTCCTGGGCAACCTTTAAATTTTTCTCTATTTTTATCATTTGTTCCTCCATTTCCCTGAGAAAATCTAGCCCAACCACTGCTTTGTCTGCGGGGTTATCCCAGCTTACTGGTGTGTTGCACTTTCTGCCATAAAGTGTCTCAAATAGGCTCATCTTTAGAGATGCTTGGTACCCATTGTTATAAGAAAACTCTACCAACTGTAGGTAGTCTTCCCATTTTGATGGTTTATCCATCACATACATTCTTAACATGTCTTAAATCACTTGATGCACCCTCTCTATTTGTCCATCTGATTCTGGATGATAGGTTGTACAAAAATTCAAATTTGTGCCAAATCCATTAAAAAACCCTTTCCAATATTTTGAGGTAAACTTTGGATCTCTGTCAGACACAATTGTCTTTGGTATGCCATGTAATCTGGCAATTTCTTTCATATAAACATCATCAATGTTTGTTGCCTTGTGAGTGAGCTTAACTGGAATAAAATGGGTAGCTTTAGTAAGCTTATCCACCACTACCATGATAGAATCATGTTGCTTGTTTGTTTTGGGCAGTTTGGTGATGAAATCCATTGTTACAACTTCTCATTTCCACTCAGGAATGGGTAATGGTTGTAGCAAACTAGCTGGGTGTCTATGCTCAGCCTTTACTTTTTGGCATTCCAAACATCTGGCAATAAAATCAACAACCCCTTTCTTCATGCCTGGCCAATAATATTGTCTCTTGAAAGCTGCAATAGTTTTCCGATATCCTGGGTGCCCAACATAAGGTACATTATGCATTTCTCTCAATATCAGACTTTTCAATTCATTATAATTTGGTACATAAACTCTGCCCCTGTACATGAGAATTTCATCATTATTTAGCTTGTATTCCTCAAATTTTTGCTGCAAAATACCTTGTTGTAATTTTGTCACTAATTCCTTGTAATGAAAATCTAATTTGGAAGCCTCTGTAATTTTGTCCTTCAAATCTGGTTGGTACATGCTAATGGATGTAGCATGCATTTCATATACTCTTTTGTTGAGTGCATCAGCCACTTTGTTCTCTTTCCCCTTGATATGTTTTATATCAAAGTCATATTCACTTAAAAATTCCAACCATCTGCTTTGCCTAGCATTTAGAGTTGGTTGATTAAATAAATATTTCAGACCATTGTGGTCTATCCTGAGCTCAAACCTTTTTCCCATAAGGTAGTGTCTCCATTTCCTCAAGGCATGCACTATGTCTGCCAACTCCAAATCGTGAGTGGTATAGTTTCTTTCATGCTCCTTCAACTTCTTTGATTCATAACATATAACAAACCCATTTTGAGTGAGGAGGCCACCAAGTCCTTATTTACATGCATCTATGCATACAATGAAGTATTCATTTGGGTCTACAATCCTTAGTATTAGAGTATTTGTCAATAATTGTTTCAAGTGTTGGAAACTCCTTTCACAATCCATTGTCCGCTAAAACTTCACACCCTTTCTTTGCAAGGAAGTGATTGGGTGTGCAATCTTTGAAAAACCTTCAATAAATATCCTGTAGTAGCCTGCAAGGCCCATGAATGATCTGACCTCTATCACATTATTTGGAGTTGACCATTCTCTAATGGATTCTATCTTCTCAGGGTCCACTATTATCCCATCCTTTGAAATGATATGCCCCAAATAGTGAATTTGCTTCTGGTAAAATGAGCACTTGTTCAATTTGGCATATAACTGATGCTCCCTTAAAACTTCCAAAACCATCCTCAAATGATGCTCATGCTCTTCTTTTGACTTATAATATACAAGAATTCCATCCAAAAAGTCAATGACAAACTTGTCTAAATATTCTCAGAAAACACCATTCATTAAGCACATGAAAACAGTTGGTGCATATGACAACCCAAATGGCACCACTGTGAACTCATAATGACCATACCTTGTCCTGAAGGCGGTCTTGTTGATATCTTCCTCTTTAATCCTTACCTGATGGTATCCTGACGTGAGATCTATCTTTGAAAAGATCTTTCCATCCTTCAATTGATCAAAAAGATCATCAATCCTTGGAAAAGGATACTTGTTCTTTACAGTCACTTTATCAACTTTCTAAAATCAATGCACAATCTTAATGTTCCATCTTTATTCTTCATAAACAAGACTGGGGCACCCCAAGGTGACACACTTGGACGTATATACCCATTCTTCAATAATTCCTCAAGTTGTATTTGCAACTCCTTCAACTCTAGTGTACTCATTATGTAAGGAGTCTTTGACACTGGAGCTGCTCCAGGCATTAAATTTATAGAGAAATCAATATCTCTCTTTGGGGATAGTCCTAGTACCTCCTTGAACACATCTTCAAATTCTTCCAAGACTGCATGATCTTCCAAATTTGGCACCTTATCTCTAGGTGCCTCTTCCATATGTGTTGCAAATATTTGACACCCTTTCCTGTAACATTTCTTCAGCTGCAATGCTGAAATTTCTCTGATGGTTACTCCTCTGGGAATTCCCTGCACTTTTATTAAGCTCCCTTCCTCATCCAAGAAAGTGATTTCCTTGTTATGACAGTCTAGGATAACATGATGTTGATCCAACCAATCCATCCCAATTAGACAGTCATAGGAACCTAAAGGCAATATGAACATGCCCTGGTGTTCAGTCCATACATGTCCATAAGACATGACTTAACCATATCATTAAATTTTATTTTGGCTCCTGTAGCCAACTGCACCAACCAAGATTTTCCATGCTTGCTCCTTGGGAAATGTAAACTTTCCACCATCTTAGGATCTATATAACTATGACTAGCTTCTAAATCAATTAAAATAGCAATGGTTTGGTTGTTGATCATACCTTCCACTTCAATCATATGTGATTGATACTCTGTTTTCTTGTTGTCCAGGGCTACATAGATCCTTGGCACATTTCTACCCATTTCCTCCACTATTTCAACTTGTTGTACATTGTGCAAAATCCTCCCTTTTTCACCTCTGTGAGGACAATCTCTAAACATGTGATCTCCTTTACAACCCCAACATTGAATAGGTGGCTGCCTTGGCCTTTGACCCCCTGTTTCAATCGTTCTGGGCTCTCTAGGAGTTTGTTGTCCCTATGGATTATTCATGAAGAATGGTGGCTTAGCTCCCTTCTTCCTCTGATCCATCTTGAACTTCTTTGTCTTCCCAAGATTTTTGGAAAGTTGGCCTTGATTTTTTCTGATCATAAAGGCATTTAGCTCACCGTATGGTCTCCTCCAATGTCTTTGGATAATCATGTTGTATTTTGTCACTGATAAATGATGGCAATTCACTCAAATACCTTTGAACCTTAACTTTCTCATCCTTGATGAAAGAGACATACTTCAGCAATTCTAAGAATATTCTCTCATATTCATCTATTGACATATTCCCAAGCTTGAGTTCAAAGAACTCTTTCATTTTCTTGTCATAGTATCTTTTATTCAAGTATTTTTTCTCAAAATACTTCTTGAATTCCCTCCAAGTAACACTTTTCTCTTTAATGTGTTGCACGTGCACAAGTTGATCCCACCACATGGATGCCTTTTCCTTGAGTTTATAGATAGCAATTCTACCTTCTGCATGAGAAGAATAATTATGCAATTGAAAATACTTTCTCATGCCCAACAACCATGTTTCTGCATCTTCATCCTTCTTGTGCTCACCATCAAATGTAGGAGGTTTGATTTTGTTCATTTCTCCTCATAGTTCATCCACCCCAAACCTCTCATGCTTTCTAACAAGGGATGGACTTGAGCTACTGTGTGATCTCTTATTGGAATTCCTTGGGGAGTGATGGTGATGTCTGCTAACACTTCTTGCTTTTATTTTCTCATCAGAAGGCCTGTGACTTCCTGATTTGCTTGAGCCACTCTCCTTGTTCAATTTCTTTTCTATTATGTTCAATCTCTCCAATAACTTCATATTGAAGTCATCTTGTTGCTCCTTGGATTTCATAATCCCTTCATTATCAACTTTATGGATTTGGAAATCCTTCTGTAAATTTTTAATGGTCTATGCCATATTCATGTTTTCGTTCCTTTCATCTCCATGTCCATTGGAGTTTGTTCCTTCCATGCCCAAATGAACATCCATCCCTCTGATTTCATCTTCCTGACTGTAAGTACCCTGTGCCTCTTCCATTTCTCTGGAATCTAAGTTGATCTCGATTTTATCTATTTATTGTTAACTATGCTCAATTCTGAGTCTAGAGCATAAATTTATGGCTATTTGAAATTTTCCCATTAATTTTTCTGCTCATTTTTCAACTTGGCACAACTCTGCGTTGTAATTATGCATTTTTGCACCTACTCCATTGGATTTTTCGTATGAGCTCAATTAGGCCTCTGCATAAACATATTATTGACATTATGTCCAAGTTTCACCTCATTCTGCGTTCTGGGCTACTAGTTACAGCCTACTGAAGTTCTAAGGAAATTTGTGTTTTTAGTCTGGAATGCTACATGTGCCTTATTTTCCATATTAAACGCTTTTAACATGCCCAGAAATTTAATTCAGCTCTTGGAATGTCCTCTATGGCTCAATATATTTCCATTTACTACCCCTACGCCTCAATCTGATTCTGGAGCAGAAAGTTATGGCTCTTTGAAGTTAGATGGGTCTTAAAATTTACCCTTCACTGTTTAAGTTGTAACTTTCTCATAAAAGCTTTGTTTGACGAACAATTTACACCCTTAGAAATATCTCTTCGAGTTCTTTCATTTGAGATGCAAAGGCGGATTGTACCTTCAATACACCTCTGTCTCGTGGTTTTTGGGTTGCTAAAAACGCTCTTAAGGCCCTCAAAAACATGTTGCAAAAGTATGACGACCAAATGATATAAAACGTCGCAGAAAACAGTTATTTTATGTTGTTGTTCACCCTCAAAATGACTTCGTGTGCACAAATTTCAATATGTGCACCCATATTTACCATGTGCATCAACAACACAAGGTAAATCGTACTTCATGCACTTTAAAACCACTGTGTATCACTTCTTTGTCGCGCCAATAACTTGCGTGCACTAATTTTATGTCGCGTGCCAATACCCATCGCGCACAGTTATGTACCGCGCGCTATTTTTGTACTGTGCACTGATATTCCACACACATTTCACTCGAAGCATTACACCATGCCATATTTTAGTACATCTCCACTGTGCACCAAAACTCTGTGCGCACCATTAACAAAACTGTTGCGCGACAACATATACTCACATTGCGCGCGCAACTACCAAACTACAGTGCACTATGCCAATACTGCGAACATCACATGCGCCATTATTATGAATATCCACACCATGTACACTTATTGTGCGTATGCACACTACGCAATCCCAAATTTAGCACGCGCACCCGCACAACAACATTTTTCCGCATGACGCCAAAATTTAGCACGCGCACCAGAAAACCACTATTTTTCTGCGCGGTACCAAAATTTAGCGCGTGCACCCGAACACTAACATTTTTCCACACAGTGTCGAATTTTACCTATCACAAGATTTTCATTGTGCATCATGCATTTTTAGTGCGCCCAGCTGTGCACATTCACCTTTATGTGCATCAAATTCACGTGAATTCCACTGCAGAAATTGGGGCTTTTTCCTAACTTTTTTCCCAATTTACCATAAACATTCTGCAACCACGAAATTCGTTCAATTTCACCCCGATAACACCAATTCAACCTCTACAACAAAAAATCATTGTGGGTTGACATTTTTGGAATGAATTTCCCCAAAATCAATTCACGAATTGAGAATTTTATTTACTAATCTTGCTCCAACTGTCATGGCTTCACTGTAACTTCAACTTCTACCAATTCCAGGTCTAAATTTGCCAGAACAGATATTAAATCGGGAATATCTCATCACTTGACCGAATTTCTCCATTATCTCATGAATTTAACAACATAAATTGGGGCTTTTCCCAATTTTGCGTCGTGGTTTCTAAATTTACCATGGATGCTCTGTGACTTGAAATTTGGCCATTTTGAAATAAAGCCTCTGTATAATTTCGCCTCAACTCAACTCGTTCGGCCCATGCAGGCTCAGTATTGAAAACTAAAGCTCTGATACCAATTTGTAACATCCCCAACCATCCATGTTGGGCCACACTGCGCCAAAGAACTCTTACGTTCTCTCTGCGGAACATACTGTAACATACCCAACATCTAACTGAGCTATGCCACATATATTTTTTGAATTGCATGCAACTAAAATACATATGCATACAGAACTCTTGCGGAAGCATATATATATATAAAAACGTAGATAGAAAAATATGTTATGTAAATGCACATATTCATACTAAAATGACAGTAAACATATACATGCAACATATACAGGAAATACCCATAATTTATAGACAGTTATAAACACACATAAGATAAACCCATAAATATAAGCACGTAAATAATAATGCAGCATGTAAATTTATCACCCATAATGGCACTTATATTGGTAATAATGTCACCAACTACGTGCAGACCTTCCACAAACCTCCCAACCTTAGACCACACTATTCATCACTCTCAATAGTGAGTCACCCCCAAGCTGGGACTAAAATCCACCCGGGTAAAGGGATTCCTAACCAAGCTAAAGGCTCATAGACAATAGGAAGTACTGTGTATTAGGTACCAACTCAAACTAACAACCCACAGTCCCCCATTCCCCACATGCATGTCCCGCCTAGGAAGTGTTCCCCTTCTCTACTCAACAGTCCTTCAGCGGCCCCACTTCCTTTCCGAGCTTCAGCAACACGTCGGACAGGAAGTATCAAAGCACTGTAGCTGCAGTTTAGAACCTTCAGGAAATCAATCCCAAACAATTCTCTCACCCAGAGAATTGCTCACAGGCCTGACAATTCGCCTCTTCAGTCCAGCACCCACGCTCACCAGCTACACGAGCACAAATATGGCTATGGATACGGGTTCAGGTACAGTTATGAAAATACAAAGGATAGCTCAATGGGTGTGAATACTCATGGATGATTTATTGGATGGTTGAATGATGGAAGGAATGATGGAAAGATGATAGAAAAGATGATCAGAAATGAACTAAGTCCCAACAATATGTATGCATGTCCCCAACTTCACACTTGTCATGTTGGGAGATACTTTGGCCCACTTGTACCCAACTCTAGAACTTAGGATAAAATAATTATCCATACTTTATGATTTAAGAAATATTAATATAATATTATTTTTTGGCTTAAGCTCCCTATCTTAGACCCTTTCCTTAACTTAGCCCCTCCCTTTCCCTAACTAGTGGAATTTAGTCCCCCGTATCTTTTATCGTGGTCAGTCTGCGCGCAACGATGTAATTTCTATTAATTATGAGATATGTACAAAAATAGGTGCACTGGCCTTTAACATCTAGGCTCTCCAGCCTAATCAAAACATAAGCATCCTAGCTTATAATAAATGGCTCACCAGCCTATAAAACATGTCATACACACAAAGGCTCCTTGGCCTCAACATCGTGCACACTTAAGATGTTGTGCACGGTATCCTGGAATGTTCACACTTCCTCATTTTACTGCGCAATACATGCGCGCACTATGCCATGAAATGTGCATACAAAAATGATATCAAAATAGCTCACCAGCTTAAGTACATTTTCATCTAGATTACATTTGGGTGCGGCCTAGGGATATTACAACAGGAGGATACGGCTACTCACACCGGATACAGTATGATTCAAAGGGAGCTAGAAGTTGACGATGATATACAGTCACATATAGGAGGACCCAGTAGCACAGTAGATAGTGGGTAGTTCAACACTTTATCTTCTGCAGAGATTGTTGTTGGGGATTCTAGTGTTGGCACTAGCAGTGAGAGATATGAGGTGGCACCTCAACATGACTTTGATTAGGAGTCACACTAATTTACAGGACAATTGAGATTCAGTGAGGATATGATCATGTCTGCCACCAGACGTAGTGATGGCATGCATGCATTGATGGCAAATTACTGCAAGAGGGCATCAGTAGCACATGGTAGTTCAGATGGGGGATTTTCCATGGGTGACTTTCATACTCTCAGGGAGAGATTATCTATGATGAGGATCAACTACCAACAATTGTTGATTGATAGGGACTACCTATTGAGGATTGGTGATACTATCATGACGCTCTGAGGGAGCAAGAGTTGGAGGTGGACAAACTTACTCAGGAGTTGGAGAGCACTCGAGGATTCTTGAGAGGCACACAGACATCCCTTCAAGAATCAGAGTCCATATCAGAGGAGCTTTCTGAGGAGATTCGTCAGAGATCCACTTCATTTATCTTAGTGGATACTCAGATATGTCAGTCAGTCACATTGCCAGAGGGTGTTGGTGGTCTAGCAGAGGAGCACCAGTTGATGGAGGAGCATGAGGAGTACCCAGGATCACTGATGAGTACAGGGAGCTATGATCGGGAGGCATAGGAGCTACCCTTTACAAGGATCTTTGAGACAGTCGAGCACTCACATATGCATAGGTACTGCAGAGACAGGGACAATTTTGAGGACACCTCCATTTGTGTTTCGAGAGTGGTTGACCCTTATGTAGAGGTTGATCAAGTAGTACACCCAAAATCTACGATGAAGCATGAGTATATGGGAGACAACATGAGTATGTCAGAGCATATAGTATTGAGTGATATCTCACAGAGACATGTCGAGATGTATGGTGGGATTCATAGGGGTGTATTGCCTTGCAGGGGGGACACACACTTATGGGAGCATGCAGATTTCACTCCTTTGCAGCAGCACATAATTATGAGAGAGAACCTTCATCGTATCAGTAGTTGCATGGTAGATGAGGGATGGAGGTAGGTTGACCAACAGTTGGAGGAGTTACTTCCAATTGTACTAGATGGTTGGGATTCAATGATGACTACAAATGAGAATTTATCATGGATACTGATAGACAAGCTTCTGGTCAAATCCTTGGGATTGACCAAAGCATGTGATATATTCCAATCCTACAGTTAGCTATAGATGTTTATTTTATCCTCTTCTGACACTTTTATCATAGACAACAGCATGAGGAGAGATAAGCAGTGGTTGAGGGCATGGGGAGTGGTTAGGCCGAGACCTCCTGACATGAGTGTTTTTACCGCATATAGCAGGATAGAGGTGGATCATCTAATGCAGCCAGTTGAGACTTGGTGTGTTATGGTGAGCATCATAGGCCAGGTGATAGCAGATGAGCACAGAGGGATTCTGACAGTGATCAATCTGGCACATGAGCAATTAGAGGAGATTGGAAGTGATAAACTTCCAAGTTTTCCATGGGATCCAAGAGTTCATTTGGTTAGAAGGATGTTTCACTACATGATGACCCAGGTTGCGCCAGAGAGCTACATACTCCACCATGGGTTGGTTTGGAGTGGGCCTACAGGGACTTGTCCTATGGAGCGAGGTATTGTTTCACTCTTGATCATCATGATCGGACATGGAGATGGTTGGGCAAGTACTACTTCCACAGATATATTTTTACAGGTACAGTTTCTGGACAACATGTCCAAGTGCCACAGGTATTTCAACTTGAGGATCCAGGAGTGGAGGATCTAGTATATATACAGTGAGCAGTCAGGCATGGTCAACATAGTGCAGTGCCAACATGATGATCTTCAACAGAGACTAGCATGGGATCCAGGGATTGTAGGGTTGAGAATTTCACTGACTGACAGGGGCGAATGGACCTTTGTAGGGGAAAGTTGTTTTGACTTTCCATTAAGCTTCAGTGTTGAGGAGAGCACATCTCTTGAGGGTGTCTCACGGAGTTCTTGCAGTACTTCATCCTGGCATCATCATGTACAATTGATGGAGGTTGTGTTGATCTTGGTAGGGGCTTGGAGGATGGATTAATTCTGGGACGATGCCATGTATCATGTGCATAAGATTCACAAAGTTGATATATTTCAGGACTATGCTTCACGGGATATTGCAGTTCACTTCATGATATGGGATCCAGGGGGTGGAGTGTATGATTGTTCATCTTTGGATGGGTTCTATTGTGTGTCCTATAGGTGGACATGGGATCCTGGTATTATACTTGGATAGATTTGGTTATTTATTGAGGACAAGCAATATTCTAGCAGGGAGGATTGTAATGTCCCCACTTTGGGACATCATTACATTTCAGGGTGTTATGATGACCAGAGCATCCAGATGGATGTTATAGCGAATATAGTGACTATTGAGGGATATTTTTGGGTCTGGCTTGCATCGATCATCCTATTTCATCATTATGACCCATTCCGCACAGATTGGCTTTGGATCTGTTGCATTCCGACGGTTTCCATGATTTTGAGTATTTTGAGCTATAGGTTAATTAAATTCACTGAAGAGGTCATTTTGGGAACAATACTTGGGGGAACCTCTCAGTGTAATAACTCATTGGAATCGAGAGGAAAAATACTATAGGATAGTATGATGAAGTGACTTTCAGTGGCTAGGGAAGCCATAGGGAGAGATAAGGTTTTTTCAAAGGTAAAAAGGCTAATTAATTAATTAAAGTGATTTAATTAATTAATTAATAATTAATAAAATGAAAGTCACTTCAGAGGGACAAGGTGAGAAGGAATTATAAAGGAGAGGCAAGAGCCTCTATTCTCTCATTTATGTATGATTATCTTTTGATATCTGGCTTCTAGCTAGTGATCCCATATCTTGGTGGTTTTGAGGGTTTTGACTTACCAAACCCTAGAGGACAATTCAGTGGTGAAATATTCCACATAGCTTGTCCCAAGCTTGGTCTCGGGGATGAAATACTCCCCCACACCATTATAGTTCATATATACTCAGTGCAGGAGGGTTCTACACCAGCCACAAGCATAGGAAGAGAGAGAGGGCACACCATTGGGGGTTTTCGGCAAGGGGGGCACACCATCCATTGAGAGAAGTTTGGTCCAGGTGTTTGGCAGGGATTTTTGAGATTCTAGCACCTGGGTTTTCATTGAAAGGTCTTGGCCATTAGATCTAGTGAATTCTAGAGGAGTTTTATGTGCCATTTGATTTATTGGATGCATTGGACGAATTAGAGGGGAGGAGTACACTTCAGAAAGTGATTTCAGCCATTGGGTAGATCAAATATGCATCATTTCTCTTGGGAGTTCACTAGGGAGGTAACCGAGCCCCGATCTATCATTCTAGTGGTTTTGTGGAGCATTTGGAGGCCTCTAGGAGGCAGGCTGAATTATCTAGGGTTTCAGGCATCCAGGGGAGCGCACCATTCCTTGGAGGGAGACTAGATCCATGAGTTTGAGAGGGATCTTGGAGATTTGAGCACCTGGGTTGTTCTTGCAGTAACTAGATATACTATTCCACTCATTTTGGACTTATTTGGAGGCTTCCTTCAGTTGGTCTGAATTATTGAGGATCTTTAGTGTTCCAACAGGGGGTAGCATCATCCATCTTGGTGGTTTGGCACTTCATACAGCCTAGATCTCAGTTTTGTAGTGGTATTCCTTGTTATTCAGCCTTTGGAGGCCTACGTTGTCTTATTAGAGCATTTTGTAGCAGCTCTTATTGTGTTTATAAGATCCATCTGTTGATCATTCTAGATCTGCATCATTCTTGTATTCAAGGGCTTCTTCTATTTATGAATAATATCATATCTGACGTATTTTGGATTGTCTATCATATTGTTGATCTTGCATATGGTTGAGGTATGTTCCATTACTGTATCTTCTTGTTTATTGTTGAAAACACACATTAAAATCATCAGTATAACCCTAGCGCAACATAAGAGACAATGATCAGCAAAGTGTTTGACGAAATGCAACAAACAAAAAAAGTTTAAACTTCATGCAAGACATGATGTTCCTAGCATATTGGCTTGGGAACATTACAGTCTCCTCTCTGAACACTGGCAAAGGCCCTCTTTATATAATATATTGTGGTGGTTATGAATTGATTAAGGCACTTGGCACGTTGGTAGATAGAGATATTTTAAGCTTGTTTAGTTGGTGGAGGTATCGGGGTCGAATCCCATGGCCCTCCCCTTTTTAGCATAGAATTACGACAAATTTTGGTGGGTTCTACCAAAATCAGTGGAGATTCTGGAGGTAGTTTTAGGCGGTGGCTATATTTGGCAGAGGTGGATATTATAACGAACAGTTAGCGGAGGTGGATATTTATAACGGATAGTATATGGTCGCATGGTTTAGTATAGGACCAAGAGTTGGGCTGAAGGCCTAGCCCTTTTCTCCCCCATATGAAACATTATTAACACTTGAATATAATTCAGACCATATTACAAACAAGAACTACAACATGGTATATTGGTTGGCGTGAAATTGTAAGGCCTTTGGACTAGGGAGGTCAGGAGTTCGACTCTTGTGGAGTCATATAAAGTTTTTTCACATACAAACCACTGGAGGGGTGACACGTGGAAACCCATGACTGGGCCACGTGGCACCATAACATTTGTCCATGAAAAATGGCATGTGTCATCACCTAATTCGCCCACGTGTCTGCCATCAATCTGTACGACCTTGCCATGTCATCCCATGCCAACTCAACGCTTTTCGATGTCATCTGTATGGGCGTGACACAAGTCACCCTTGTAGTGGTGACATGTGTCACTTTGACCTTTTGACTTTTTGACCAAGTTTGACCTGAACTTTGACCTCTTATATCTTTTGATCTGTAACTTCTTTTGACAAGTCATTTGCGTCGTTGGAAATCTTGCGACGCGCTCTTTGTGATCATGCCATTTTAACTGAGTGTTGGGAACTTTGAATTTTTTCCCATTCTTTGTCTATTGAAGCCATTCTGAGTGTTATGAGTTGCCTCTGTGAGTTCTAAGTTGTTCTTAGCCTTCTCTGGATCTTTTTTGGATCACGCCTTTCCACTGAGAGCTTTTTGGACCACCAAAATATTTCATCAATCAACTGGTAAGTGAGGGAAGAGTCCCCTCACCTTGTCCTTCTCAATCCACTTTACCTTGCTTGGATGTGTTCCCTTTAAGCCTACTCGAAGACAATCAACATCACCCCTTCGTGAAGTCCTCGTCCTTATATCCAAGATGATATCTTCCTGTAACTCATCCAAGTACTCAGGTGAAAACTCATCAACTGAAGGTATTGAAACTTCCTCATCTTGATCCATGATCATGGGAGGCTCAAAAAGTTTCAATTTCTCTACATTCAAAACGAAGTAAATATGCATATAAGGTCGAATATCTAAACGAAAAGCATTAGTGTCACTTTTCTCCAAGATAGTGAAGGGTCCATATCGGATAGGCTTGATTTTCTTGCCTTCACCCTTCAATGGTTGCTTGTTGATGTGAAGCCATACCTGGTCTCCAATCTGGAACTGATGATCAACCCTGTGCTTGTCACGTCGTGCTTTATACTGTGCTTGACTCTTCTCCAATTGTTCCCTGACTTCCTGGTGTATCTGTTGAATCCTCTGGATGAACTTGTGGGCTCTGTCCTCTGTTCGTTCTTCATTCACATTGGCATCTTTCCCATACATCAAGTCCAAAGGAACCTTTGGTAGGTACCCAAAACATGTCTCAAAAGGTGAACTCTGAGTGGATGAATGTAAAGCTCAGTTATAAGCATGTTGTACATAAGGTATATGTCCATCCCATAACTTAGGATGCTTGTTGTAGTAGTCTCGAAGCAAACGTACCACTGTTTTTTTTAACACCTTTGTCTGTCCGTCGATCTGTGGATGAAAAGCAGTGATCCTCTTCAATTTGGTGTCCATCATTCTCCAAAAGCTAGTCCAAAAATTGATCCGGATTATTTTCGGCACGAAATGAGAGCGGAGATATAATAAGGAAATGCACAGAGATATCGCGTATATCCAGTAATATAACAGAGATATATCAGAGATGCAACCATAAACACAGAGATACAGTAATACACGATTTCTATTAATGAAATAAATGTACAGAGACTGTAAAAATACAGAGTGAAATACTCGCTAGAATGGTGGAAGCTTATCTCTGAGAAGAGATGTGACGGCTACTCGCATTCGCAAAAAGATGGTTACAATGAGGCTCTGGAGGCCTTTTTACAATAATCGGGAATGCCAAAAGTCCTAGACATCCAAAAACCTAACCCTGGGAGATGAAGCGCCAAAAGTCATGTGGGCCCCGTTTGGGTAAGTTGGTGCATCAACTTC